>JAPEKM010000023.1:45182280-45192472 GCA_027575975.1 Cathorops multiradiatus
TTTGAAACTTCCACATCATTGCATTCTGTTTTTATTTACAATTTGTACTTTGTCCCAACTTTTTTGGAATCGGGGTTATAGTCTATTCAGTGATGTTATGAGCTCAAGATCACTGCTGTGTTTGTGAATGTCATAAGCTTTCATTAATAAGAATGCACTAATCCTGTTATTGATGTGATGACAGTTGCTCAGATCTTATCAGTCACACTTGAACCTGATATTGATCAGATACTGTTGAGATAATTAAACTAGCACATATTGGTCATCCACTTTGAGACTAAAGTTCATCGCTTCTCTGTAATGAGTGTTAATCATTTTTATTTGTCATAGGTACTGCAGTCCAGAATATGCCTTTCCCACACAGCAGGAAGTGATCACCTTTGCTGCTAACACAGCCTTCGAGCTGGTCACACTCAACCCTCGCACGCTGATTGTATGTGGCACCTACTCTGTGGGAAAGGAGAAGGTGTTCTTGGGTGAGTGATGTCTTTTTGCTATTCTAGAACCGAGCCACTGCATTCATGCGCTCTCAGTGGTTGTCAGGAAAGAAAAGAATCCTCTTTAGTGAGCACAGCATCTGCGATGATTAACTGACGTGGCCGTATGACAGGAGGATTAAAGGGAAATGTCAAAGATAATTCAGTCTCTCCCTATGTGTCCTTGGCTTGAGATTAAGTTCATCTTGTCGAGCTTTATTTATTTATTTATTTATTTATTTTTTTAAATACTGTCTACAAGCCTATTCCTGTTTATTTTGGATGCTTACTGGGAGCGCTGTCCTTTAGTGTCTTCATGTGACCAGTCTTGGCTTACCTTAACTTCCTTTTGAAACTGAACTTGTGTAAGATTTGAGCTAAACTTTGCATTTCTGTTTGTTTCTTCTCCATGCAGCCATTTCACAGGTACTGGGTTCTAAGGTCTATATGTCCAAAGATCGTTACAGGACCATGTGCTGTCTAGAGTCGGAGCACATTTACCAGCGTATTACCACAGACGTAAAGGGAGCTCAGGTCCATGTTCTTCCCATGATGCAGCTCACTTTCAAGGTGAGCTCCTGCCTATCTGGAATTTAATAGCCAAACAATTTTGTATGCATGATGTAATGCAGAGAATAAACATTTGTTTCTTTTTTTAATCTTTAAAATACACTAACGTGTTAAGATTGAAGCCCTGCGATGATCTGGCGACTTGTCCAGGGTGTACCCCGCCTCTTGCCCGTAGTCAGCTGGGATAGGCTCCAGCTCGCCCGTAACCCTGTAGAACAGGATAAGCGGTCACGGATAATGGATGGATGGACTTGGAGTAGGAATCTTGCATGATATATCCTGTCAATTAAACTGAACAGAGCCCTGGATTATACCTTGGTGCCATAATACAGTATATAGACGATATTACACGGTTGCGCAAAGATATGAAGTTTATCTTCAAGTGGTGAACATATTCACAAATGAGTGAAGCGAACAAGTGGAAATATTTTCAACATGCAAAGATAAACTTGATGCCTTTGCACCACTGTGTAACGTACTTTATATTATATGGACACATCTACACAAAAGAAATGCACAGGTTAATCAAAAGAAATTAAATTTTGAACCAGTTCACCATTCTGATAACACACATCTCGTCATTAGGAAAAACTGGGAGTGATGTCATCGGAGTGAAATATCGGGGATTATGTCCCGTGGATCCACGACGTATTTCGGATGAAAAACGTTAGATTTTTTTTCCACACGAGAAGATAAACTTCATATCTTCAAGCCAAGTTGTGATTTTTCTTTTTCTTATATAGACATTCGCAAACAAAAAGTACCAAAACAATTCATCGATTTTATCCCAAGTGACGTGAGATTTGTCACGGTTTTGGTTCTCCATGTCCCGGATGTAGCTCGTACAAAAAATGCAAGTAGCGTATTTCCCAGTAAAACCCTCATGTCTGCGTAATCTAATAAACTTCATAACTCCAAGGTTTTGTCTTGTGTCTTGCGGAGGTTTCACACTGAAACCCAGTGTATGGCGCTCAAACATGTCGGTTCTCTTAAGGCAGTGGTTTATAATAATATACTTGTTTCAGCAATTCCACAGAGACATTTCCTATCAGAAGGCTCCCTAATGGTGCAACAAATAAGCATCTGCCATATTGTTGGGAGTTCAAATCCCAATGATGCCACATCTATTTATCCAAGGAGTCCAAAAATAATCGGAATTGTCGTTGCTGTCTTGGTGGAATGGATGGTGGAGCTCTGTCTGTCGTCAATCAGAGCAACACTAGTCACTGTGTCATGGCTGTCTGTGATGATGCGTTTGCAGAAGAGGGCAGATGGTGCTTTCCTTGAGTGTGTTGTGATGTAGCCTCATGAGCAGCAGTTTGAAAAGATGTCTCGAAGGAAGGTTAGTAGCTGTCGAGTTCCGTAGGTGCTAAAGAAGGCAACTGGACTTGCTTGAAATCCTTGAAGACGTTTCACCTCTCATCCGAAAGGCTTCTTTAGTTGTGTCTGACTGGTGGGTGGGTTCCAGGTATGTCACCACGAGTCAGACAGCACTGAAGAAGCCTTTCAGATGAGCGGTGAAACGACTTCAAGGATTTCGGCAAGTCCAGTTGCCTTCTTGAACACCTATGGTTTACGATGACCTGGATGACTGTTACCCCTTTTCCACCAAATCAGTTCCAGGGCTGGTTCGGGGCCAGTGCTGGTGCACAATTTGTTCAACTTGTGAGCCAGCTGAGAACCAGTTTGCTTTTCCATAGCTCGGGATGCTAAGGGGAGCCATGTCAGTTACGTCACTGTATACGTCAGTTACGTCGCTGCGTTTGCATGAACCTTGGCGCGAACATCGAAGCAACAACAACACGGAGAAGGAGAAGCAATAATAATAATGGATGACTTCGTGTTTGTACAGCTGCTGCTTCTCGTTGCTTAAAAATGGCGACCTTTCGCGGTCTTGCTATTGTTGTTGGTCTTAACAACTCCGCCCCCTGCTGATGTAAGCAGTTCTTTCCTCTGGCCCAGCAAAGAGTTGGTGCTAGCCTGGAACCGGTTTTTCTGGCCCCAGAGCCAAAACCCAGTTCCAAATTAAGCACTGGCCCCGAACCAGCCCTGGAACTGCTTTGGTGGAAAAGGGGCATGGGTGTCAGCCCTGTGATGACCTGGCGACTTGTCCGGGGTGTACCCCACCTCTCGCTCGTAGTCAGCTGGGATAGGCTCCAGCTTGCCCGCGACCCTGTAGGACAGGATGGATGATATACAAGTTGATATCTTAGTCGCAGAGTAGCCAATCAGAGCATGCGATTGCTCATATCCAGTGAATGTGGATAGAATAATCAGCTTTGTCTTGTGTAAATAGAAACAGGCATAGTATCAGAGTAGATTCTTGAAATACTTCTAATAGAAGTGAGATTTTTTGTGTTTGGATTTTATTTACATCAGTTCATTTCATGTAATCCATATATCGAGATCATTGATATTTGAATTGATGTATATATTTTAAAGATTCTTCAATAAATAGCCTGTACAGGATGTCATTAAAATTATATTAAATTTAAAAAAAAACCACACACACCATGCTTTTCTTTTTTTTTTTTGGCAACTCAGTTCAGTCAGGTTTACAGTTTGAACTGAAACAAATGGCAACATGGATTTTGGACAATGAATTTATTGACATACACACTCTCGCCACTTTATTAGGAACACCCCACATCCACCTACTGTTTCACGCAGTTCTCTCATCAGTCGATCCCTTGACAGCAGCACAATGCATCAAATCACGCAGATACAAATCAAGAGCTTCAGTGAGCTTGATGTTCACTTGAAAACATCAGAATGGGAAAAAATTTTGATCTCAAAGTGTGACTTACTTTCACTGTGGCATGGGTGTTGGTTTGAGCCAGATGGACTGGTTTGAGTTTTTCAGAAACTGCTGATCTCCTGGGGTTTCACACACAACAGTCTCTAGAGTTTACACAGAATGGTGCAAAAAAACAAAAAACACTAAGTGAGTGACAGTTCTGTGGGTGGAAACGCCTTGTTGATAAGAAAGGTCAGAGGAAATTAGCCAGATTGGTTCGAACTGTCAGGAAGGATATTGCAACTCATCTTTTCACTCTTTACAACTGTGGTGAGCAGAAAAGCACCACGTGCAACAGCAGAAGACCACATTGGGTTCCACTCCTGCCAGCCAAGAGCAGGAATCTTAGAATCAAGAACAAGTTCCTATTAAAGTGGCTGGTGAGTGTATCTCAGTCACATATCTACCCCCTAAATTCCACAGAAAACAAGGCTATGAAAGAACACATCTGAGGATTTGCAACAAGGATACGATCATTTCTGCATCTGTATGGTTATTCTTCATATTGAAGAAAGGAGGGGTAATGTCCCCATATAGATTATCATTGTCTGAACCAGATTAGGTGTAGGACTGAAGTATAAATACCTATTGTATCTGGTGCCCTCTGTTCTGAAATGGCTCAAAACAGCCTCTATTTTCACCAAGCTCTACCTTTTAAGTGCTGACAACCTAGTTTGATACAGAAAACAGGAAAATAGAGGACAGCCTGCAATTCAACCTCAGATGACTATGAATATTTGGTAATGTCATATGGATTGGTCAATACTCCCTCTGCCTTCCATAGCATCATTACCAAAGTGAAAATTCATGATTGCTGTTATAGATAGTTTAATCTACTCTAAACCAGTAATGAAACATGCTGGTTTTTGGTGCCAGATGGGCTTGTTTGAGTTTTTCAGAAACTGCTGATCTCCTGGGATTTTCACACACAACAATCTCAAGAGTTTGAATGGAATTGTGTGAAACAAAAATTGAATGAGTGACAATTCTGTAGGTGGAAATGCCTTGTTCATAAGAGTGGTCAGAGGGAAATGGCCAGATTAGTTCAAGTTGCCAGGAAGGATATGGTAACTCAAATAAGCACTCTTTACAACCATGGTGAGCAGAAAAGCATCTTAGCATACGCATCACGTCTTGAGATGGATGAGCTGCAACAGAAGAAGACCACATCAAGTCATGCAGGTTGTTATTTAAAAAAAAAACAGATCTTCCATTGATACTGCACTGCTGCAGTCAAGAGTGAAGCAAAGAGCAGACACAGCTGCTGTGCCCTACGAATGAAGTAGGAACAGAAACAGGTAGGAAGCTTGGCTGTGCAGACCCATGGAAGGGGAAGTGTGGGTGCCTTTCCTGCACTGGAACACAGAGTAGATGAGTTGGCACCACTGCCTGTTCCTGGTTCTCTAAATTGGAAATTTCATGACTTTGGTGGACAGTGATGATAATCTGCAAACAGAGCATTCTGACATTAAGATCTCCCACCAAATACAGCTACCTAAATCATTTAATAGTGCATCCACTGAAACAAATGACTGAGTGTTTCACAATGTACCAATTCCATTAAATAATGCACTGAAAATGCAACTTGATTAAAGAAAATTCATAGTTGCTGTAATGACAGATGCAGAAGCACAAGGGTTGAGATCCATGCCTCCAGTACATAGACAATTTGCCTCAAGAGTGATGCATGCTGATGAAGCTCTGTACATGAATTCAAGCTGCATACAGGTTTTACAGTTCATTTACAGTTTTTTCATTGACCACCAACAAATACAGAGATCTGCACAGTGCTGTTGTCGATTCACTAAACTTCGAGTCCGAGTCCAGTATTGAGTCCCCAGTGTTCAAGTTGGAATCAAGTCCAAATTGTTAAATACATTTTCAAGCCAAGTCCAAGATAGTGGCTGTTTCTGCCTTTACGTGAAATCATCTTTGCTACTCTACTGGACTAATGTTACTGCTTGACTGCCCCATTTTCTTTAATAAGCTACAGATTAAAAGCTTATTCATCACTCAGCAAGCCCTGCTATCAACAGGGCAAATATCATTAGAGAGGGTTAACACTAGCTAGTTCATCAGTCAGCAAGCAAGCCCTGCTATCCACAACGCAATGAACATAGTGTGTAACTTCTCTGGCTGTAGTCTTGCCAAATGACAATTGAAATCCGAGGTTGTCCTCATTGTCTCCTCAATAGTTATTCTACATATGGAACACACATCAGTGCATTTTTTCCCACTGCACAAGAAATCTGTATAAGCAAAGCGGTCAATCCTAGGGGCATTCTCTCCAGGCATCTTAGCACCATTAACATTAGTTTGTTCCTGAACATGATGCATGAACAGGTGAATGTGCATTCTCTTGCATGACATTAGTATAAAAATTAATGTAGACATGTCTTATGTCAAATTATTATGGCATTTTCCAAAAAATAAAGAAAAAAATCAAAGTCCTCATCTCCAGTTTACGAGTCCAAATGCAGTTAATGCATGAGTCCAAGTCCAAGTCATCAGTGCTCAAGTCCAAGTCAAGTCATGAGTCTTTAAAATTACAACATAAGTCGGATTCAATTCTGAGTCCTGGACTCAAGTACTACAAGCCTGGATCTGCCCCACAGTGACACAAGACACAAGCTAGTTGGCTATAATAACTGCAACAGTGAAACAGGTAGTCATACATGGGGATAGAGCATAGGCCAAAGCACTTAGTCAGGGTCTTTTTGAAATATTCTTTGTTTAAAAAAAAAGTCAAGTGAAATCTGCCCATTGTGAATCTAAATAATCTAAATGCCCTGTGCTGGAGTTTTCATAAACCTACATTAAAGAACCCAGCCCATTTAACTGAAGTGGACCAAAAGGATCACAATAGAACAAATATTCACTTCTGTGCTGTGGGGAAAGATACATTTAGTACTTCATAGGCCCTTTAAATGGGCTATTCCCTCGGCTACTGCTTGAGCTTGGCATTGTCCATGACAAAACACTCTTGATTTGATGATGTAGCACAAAAAAAACTCACATAAAAGTTGTGGAACTTGCACTTCTTTGCTTTGGCAAACATTTTTTTTATGGATATGTTGGTTCAGCATGCTTTACTATTGGTTTAGAGTAGATTAGAATAGCATGTATATCGGCAATCGTGAATTTGCACTTTAATAATGATGCTATGGAAGGCAGAGGGAGTATTGACCAATCCATATGTCATTACCAAATATTCATAGTAATCTGAGGTTGAATTGCAGGCTGTCTTCCATTTTCCTGTTTTATGTATCAAACTAGGTCGTAAGCACATAAAAAGGTAGAGCTTGGTGAAAATATAGGCTGTTTAGAGCCATTTCAGAACAGAAAGTACCAGATGCAGAAGGTATTTATACTTCAATCCTACACCTAATCTGGTTCAGGCAATGATAATCTATATGGGGGATATTACCCCTCTGTTCTTCAATATGAAGAATAACCATACAGATGGAGAAAATATGGTATCCTTGCTGAAAAACCTCAGATGTGGTCTTTCATGGCTTTGTTTTCTGTGAAATTTAGTGGGTATATACGTGACTGAGATACACTCACTGGCCACTTTAATAGGAACTTGTTCTTGATTCAAAAATTTCTGTTCTTGGCTGGCAGAAGTGGAACCAAATGTGGTCTTCGGCTGTTGCAGATGATGTTTTTCTCCTCACCACAGTTGTAAAGAGTGATTATATCCTTCTGGTCAGCTCAAACCAATCTGGCCATTTTCCACTGACCTCTTTTTTTCAACAGGGTGTTTCCACCCACAGAACTGTCACTCACTTAGTGTTTGTTTTTCGCACCATTTTGTGTAAACTTTAGAGACTGTTGGGTGTGAAAACACCAGGAGATCATCAGTTTCCAAAATACTCAAACCAGTCCATCAGGCACCAACACCCAGGCCACAGTGAAAATCATAGAGATCAGAATTTTTCCCCATTCTGATGTTTGAAGTGAACATTAACTGAAGCTCTTGATTTGTATCTGCATGATTTATACATTGTGCTGCTATCAAGGGATTGGCTGATTAGATAACTGCATAAAACAGCAGGTGTTTGGATATACCTAATAAAGTTGCCAGTGCATGTAAGATAGTGTCTAAGAGCAGATCAGTGGCACAATGGCAAAGTTATAGATACAGTGTGGAGACAAAGTGTATGATCTAGATTTGCTAAACGCTTCATTGAACTCAATATATCATTTAGGAAGCATAATTTCTTGAGTAAGAAATTATGGGGGTGGGGCTTTCTGAGCTGTCTGCATACATGTAGACTAGTGAAGTGAGATGAGGCAAGCCATTCTTATGACAGTGAAGGGACTAGGCTTTGATTTTGCACTCTGTGCATGAGATTCTTTGGGTGCAATATTGAAGTTGGGGTAACTGGAGTACAGTGGGGACATTGGTGGACTATATGACCAAAATTGAGATCTTCTCCATGTTGGGCAACAATGGTATAGAAATATAGTAGCTGAGCAGTTTGATAGGTGTTGACCCACCCACCTACAGGTTTTCCATCCAATGTGTGAACATGAGTGTAGTCCTTTAACGGATACACTAGAATTGTAAAATTATGAAATGTTTTACCATATATGAGGTTTCTGGCCTCCCCAGTGACAAGGAAAAGAGATGTTTTAATCCTGGACAAGAAACGATAAGTTGGAATGGTTTAGGTGCAACAGTACAAGCAAACCCATCACATTTGTTTAACCAGGAGAAATACAATAAACATGGTAGTAGGAAACCTTGACACTTGGAAGGATCCCTGTCATATGTGTTAAATACTGCAATGAGAAGTCAGTCACAATGAGTGGATACTGCCTTTATGGTGAGGAATTCATCATTGTATGTTCTTCATTGTTCCTCACAAAAAGATAAGAAGGGATTTGAATATTTCACCCTCTATGGTGCATAATATCATTAAAAAAATCAAGGAATCTGGAGGAAATTTGGTGTGTAAAGAGCAAGGGCACAAGCCTAGGCTGAACACCTGTGATTCCCAATCACTTAGATGGCAATAAGAACCATCCATCCATTATCCATAACCACTTATCCTGTGCAGGGTCCCAGGCAAGCTGGAACCTATCCCAGCTGACTATGGAGGAGAGGCGGGATAAATTCTGAACAAGTCGCCAGAACATCACAGGGCTGATACATAGAGACAAACAACCATTCACACTCACATTCACACCTACGGTCAATTTGGAGCCACCAGTTAGCCTAACCTGCATGTCTTTGGACTGTGGGGGAAACCGGAGCACCTGGAGGAAACCCACGTGGACAAGGGGAGAACATGCAAACTCCGCACAGAAAGGCCCTCGCCGGCCACGAGGCTCGAACCTGGACCTTTTTGCTGTGAGGCGACAGTGCTAACCACTACACCACCGTGCCACCCGTATAAAGTTTTTATTTATCAAATTTGCAAAAAATAAAAATGCTCTGTTTCTCAAAATCCAGCAAATGTGAATAGAATAAAACAGTAATTCCACTCAATCTCATCATACATGGCTTATAGGCAACTCAGCACTATGTGCTTCATCGGCTATCAGCTCATGTACTACTTGATTTCATGGAATAAATGTTAAATATCTTTGGAGATTCTTTTAATGTTAGTACACATGCAGAGGTTCTTTAAATAATTAAAGATTCTTAGCTTCCAGGCTTTTCTGATTGAGTTCCAGAGGGACAGCCGAAGAACCCTTATGTATTCTAAAATTTTCTTAAGTGTGTATACTGTACAATATGCTGCTGGCATTTCTTCATCTCCTCACAGGCAATGTGAAATCCCTGTCCATCTGAAGCTTTGATGAAGCCACCAAATCCATCCAGCACTGGATTAACTTTCACTAATCCATATAGCCATGTTAAGGCAATGTGACTGTTACGTATTCAGGCCATGTCCTTGAGCCTGTGCTGAATCTCTAATGATCCTGAGATCCAGTGTTAGAAGAGCAGGACTAATCTGGGTTGTGGTAATCCCATGTGTGTCCTGCTTTACCCATGCTGCCTACTGTTATCCAACAAATCATCACATGGTAAATAACAGAGCTGAGGTATAAATGGCATTTAGCAGACGCTCTTTTCCAGAGTGACATACAGCATACCCAGAGCAGCTCTGGGAGCAGTTGGGGGATATGCCTTGGTCAAGGGCACTTCAGACATTCCTGATAATCCAGGGAATCAAACTGGCAACCTTTTAGTCCCAAAGCTGCTTCTCTAACCATTAAGCCATGGATACAGTGGTATGCAAAAGTTTGGGCACCCCTGATCAAAATTGCTGTTACTGTGAACAGTTAAGCAAGTTGAAGATGAAATGATCTCCAAAAGGCATAAAGTTAAAGATGA
>JAPEKM010000023.1:45456161-45468950 GCA_027575975.1 Cathorops multiradiatus
GTCAGCTGGGATAGGCTCCAGCTTGCCTGCAACCCTGTAGAACAGGATAAAGCGGCTAGAGATAATGAGATGAGATAATAATAATAATAAAAACCCTGTGATGACCTGGTGACTTGTCCAGGGTGTACACCACCTTTCACCCGTAGTCAGCTGGGATAGGCTCCAGCTTGCCTGCGACCCTGTAGAACAGGATAATGCAGCTACAGATAATGAGATGAGACTGCTCAAAGGTCCCTTCTCCCAGTTTTTCTACAGTGCATCCAGGATGCCATGAGGCTTATTCCCATATAATAATTAGAATGTGGAAAACCCTGTGGAGGCTTGCAGAACCTCTCATATTGTGGCTTGAGTCATTTAAAGTGATGCCCTCATGCAGACCGGTCTAATGGCCTGAAGAGATCCATACCAACTCTTTCAAAGGGGGGTCTTAATCAGGGTAAAGTGTGCAATGGCACCTTTGGCATGGCCACTGGATTCTTCTTGTATTTGCTTACTGCAAAGTATGGGCAGGAGATTGCTGCATTTGACTGGAGCATTTGACCATCAACTTCTCTCACTTGGTCAAAAGCATGACACAGAGTCTCATCTCATATTTGATCTAAAGGGAAATACTTGAGGGAATTCCCAAAAAAGAAGGGAGGGCCAGCCTGCCCCCCCCCCCCGTGTTGCTATGATGTGGTGCTGACATGGACGGCTTTGAGATGGTTTCCCCAGACAATACTACACTGGGATCTCCCTGTGATGCACTATGGCAGGACCCACCCAGAAATTACCTGCTCCATTAGACAATTAAACCCTGGCCAGTCTGTCCCCAGAATCAGTGGTTAGGTGAGGCATGGGCTAACTGCTGCCTCTACACTATGGCATGTTCCCCAAAATTGGATGTGAATGGAAAGAAGTGGATATTTGTGAACAACCCCATTCACACACAGTACCGTCACCAATCATGCTCTCCCTAATGCCTCACCTTGAATCAGGCTTTTGTGGATGGAAGTCTGATTACAGCCTGAATCCACCAATATGTGATATGTATCCCCTTGAATACTCACCAGTATGCAATACACTCCAACTTGATCAAGGGTGGTATCTGGCACATTGGGGATCTAGACCATGGCCCCCACCTCCATTGTATGGCACTTATCCTGGAAATGACCAGGCTCCCTGCACTGCCAGCATACTGGCCCCAGCTTCACCTCTGCACCAGTGACTCGGGGATCACTCATCTGAGGAGGAGAATACAGAACCATAAGGGGAGAGAGGGAGCGGGAAACCTCGGGCTCGGTGAGCAGGCTGCAGGGGGTTTGGCCCCCACTTCCATGGTGCAGGGATGGGGCAGGGATGGGAAGAGGGGCAAGGATGGGAAGAGGGTGCAGTGAGGGAGGAAGGAGAGAGAGAAGAGGTAAGATGTCCACCTGTTGATGGAACCATTGCCAGATTGTCCTCTGCCAACTCAATTGCTTGATCCAGTAACATCGGGTGGTGGCACTGGACCCACTCTGCTGTCCCTTCTGGCAGCTGCAAAATGAACTGTTCCAGTGCCACTGCATTGATGATCCTTTCAGCGCCATGATCCTCTGCCCTCAGCCACCTCCAGCAGGTGTCTCGGAACTGTTGGCCAAAAGTGAATGGCCAGCCAACCTCCTCCAGAGTCTGCGCAGAAGTGCTGATGATCTTGTTCTGGGGTGCAGCCAAAGCATTGCAGGATGGCTGGCTGTAGGTTGGCATATCCAGCCAGTTGTCAGCAGGGAGCTGTTGAGTGGTGAGCTGGGCTTCTTCGGTCAGGAGTGGCAGCAGGTGAGTTGCGAGCTGCTTGACTGCCCATCCCCACACCTCTGTGGCTTGCTCAAACAGGATGAGGAAGGCCTACAGGTCATCATGGGGCTCCATCTTTGTGAGGGTGATGTGGGGAAAATCCAAAGGCACAGCAGCTGAAGGCCCTGCCAACATGAACAGGTTAAGGAATGCCTGCCTATCCTCCTGCTGAGCCTGCAGCAAGTCTTCAAAGTACTGTTCCTGTTCCTTGCACAGGGCAAGCAGTGCTTGGTGCTGATTCTGCTGGGCAGTGGTGAGGACATGGATCAGGTCTTTGAAAGGTGAGGACCCCCTGCAGGCAGTTCCCTTCAGTGTCCGAGTTTTGGCACCAGTATAAACGTCCCTGGGAATGGGTGGAACACTGAAGCACAGGCAGGTGGGTAATGGTGGTAAATTCACCCTTTTTTATTCTCTGTGTCAGCTTTTCAGCTTAGTTTAATAGGTGCTACTCTAAACACACTCACACACCACACAAGTGTCCCACTCAGGGGATGAATGCCACCTCTCCACTCTCCCTCCTTCTCAGCCTTCAGCCATCACTGCTACACACACACACACACACACACACACACACACACACACACACACACACACACACACACACACACACACACACACACAGCATCAATTAACAACAGGATCAGTTTGACACTCAACTTCTCCACCCTTGCGCTCCATTCACAAGTTGATGCTTGACCATTTCCCCCATTTCCACAACATCCAAATTTGCCTTATTCATGTTGGTAGAGGGCTTGAGTGGTCTACACCAAAATTGCTTTTAAAGGGTAGTGGTACAGCATTTAAACATGATGGATCTCAAGACTACAAGCCCTAATTATAACAATGCACACAAGTGCAGCCACCTGATTAACAATTATAAGTAGCTTCATGTTCTTTACATGTAAAGTGTAATATTTCAAGCCTATTTTGTTTTAATTTTGATGATTGCTTATAGCTCATGAAAATCATAAATCCAGTGTCTCAAATTATTAGATATTTCCTAAGATCAATCAAAAAAGGATTTACAATACAAAAATGCCCAACTTCTGAAAAGTATGTTGATTTATGCATTCAATACTTGTTTGGAGCTCCTTTACCATGAATTACTGCATCAGTGTGGTGTGGCATGCAGGCAATCAGCCTGTGGCATTGCTGAGGTGTTACTGAAGCCCAGGTTGCTTTGATAGCAGTCTTCAACTCATCTGTATTTCTGGGTCAAGTGTTTTTCATCTTCTTGATGACTTTGGACTTGAAAAAACACAGTAGACCAACACCATAACAACTGAGGTACTTATTTATATTTATCTGATCTATTATTTTCCAAAAGGACATAGTAAAAAAGTCAACAGAACTTCCAACCACCCTGCATTAGGTCTTATTTAGCATGGACCTAAACTAATAAGCAACACTAAAACGTTTATTAGGCCTACCTGATGTCATCATGGCTCTCCTCCTCTCTACCAGTTGGTATCTCCATGTTCATCTCAGTCTCCTCTGTATCCTCTCTCTCTTCCTCCGCTACTCTGTCTTGTCTCTGTTCTTGTCCCCTAGCCCATGTCAAACAACCAGCCTTAGTTTCCTTGCAGACATATGAATTACACATTTCTGATGCAGTCTTACCATTAGTAGCCTAATCATAAGAAATCTGTTATTTACAAAGAGCCATCTTTTTTAATACAGGCTATATTTGAAAACATATTTGTAATGGAAGCTTCAAGGTTTCTAATGGTGTCTGTTTCTAATGGTGTCTCTAAGATAAAAACTCGCAGAGATTCAGATGTGTTAGAACAGTCCTCAATATCCCTGCAGAGGGAGCACTGACTTCTACAGAAGCCAGGCTATGACCTTACGTGGACATAGAAACATCCACCGAATTCACAAATGCGTGAAAATAGTATGACCTTGCAACAGTGTCGGACTTGTGAATCCAAGTTAGAAATGCTATTCATCATATCTGAATTTATTATGGAAATGAACTAATCTGACTTTCTGTCACACAAGCCAGTTAGCTAGCTATCCATGAATTGTCCGACCAACATTAACGATCGTTGCATTCATGCAGGCACCACATTTCAATCAATTTGACAAACGAGTACTAAATCCTTGCCCATAGCCTGTGTGCATTAGGCTCAGCTATGCAATATGCTAAATTGCTATACAATTTCAGCTAGCCAGGCCAACGCAGCACTAGTCTTCTGTGAACTTCATAGCCTAATCCCTGACCCTGAACACAAGATCTGTTTCCACCATAGTCCATTACCCACTACTGTCTTTCATCCACATCAAATTTTTTGGCGAATCCCCTCACATGCCTTTTTTTCTTTCTTTCTTTCTTTTCCTAACTTGGGCATCTGATAACTTTTTTGCTTTCTCCATCCTGCCTTAAACAATCACCCGGTCTATAGGCGACAGTTACTGTATGGAGCGCTCAGCAGCGCCCCCCCCCTCCCCCCCTTCTTCCACAGTGAGTAGCCTAAGCTGTGGAAAGTAAAGGGACGTTAGACATTTCTTTACTATTTTAAGCAGAATATTTTGAGCATAGCCAAGAGTTAAAAGCACAAGAGTAGTTTTAAAACATAGCATGATCATTTTTTGTCCCCCCCCCGGCAGAGCGCCCATATGCACCGCATATAGAGCATACCCCGTTTTTGCGCCACTGTCTACGTTACACCTCTACACCTACAAAGAAACCTACGTGTCAACTCTACATGGTGTGTTCTTAATCCAGGACTCAGCAATTCAGGTATCAACTTCTCTTTTATTGTTACATTGTGTACTTACAAATTATTTAGTATGTACATTATGTACAAGCAGTTTCACTCTGATTATAATATTGCCTAAGGGCACACAATGAGTCAGTGTCCAGTGTCCTTCATTTAAAAGAGCAAATCAAAAGAATGCAGAAACACAGTAACGTTACATGGTCGTCTCCAACAGAGCGGAGTCACTGTTAATCACAAGCACTTCAAATGGCTTCTTTATATTTGGCTGAAACACACACACAGCCATCACTGAGCCCTAAGCTAGATGTCTGTGTGCCATCTCCCTGCTGTTTTGTCTAAAAATGAAGACGCAGACGCTTCATCACACGACAGTAACAGAATTACGCCACAACCAAAATTAAATTTTCAAGGATCCTCTTCACAATGCTGAGACAATGTAGCAGTTTCCTCAAGAAAGAAAAACTAGGCACTTCTGGGTTGACGGTAATGGCAGTAAGGGAATTTTGCGCATTTTAATGGAAGAAATGGTGGTTACTTAGCACTGCTAACAATAACTTTAGTTATCGTGGACGCACGCCGACATGAACAAGTCATCAGGCGGTCAAATTCACTTACAGGTCAGTCATTAATGTGCATGTGCGTCATGAAAGACCAAATAAATGGCAATGTTGAGTCAAAGGTGCTCAGTCATTCAATCACTGGTGAGTCAGTCATGTTCATCCGATGCTCTCGCACTTTAATGGGATTAGTTTAACTTTTTTTAAAAATCAACTAGCATCAGCCAACTCGAGAGGAAAAAAAAGCGTAATGAATACAAGATGAACAAGACAATTCTGACTTTGGCAAACCATGATGATGCCATTGGACTGTTCGACTCGCCTGTGGCATTTGACGAATAGTAAAGTCCTCAAGGCTAAATGCAATAAATACTTCACATTTAGAAGTTATTCAATCTGAGTCATTCAATGTGAGGTAGTTCTCCTCTCATTCCAGCAGCACTAACAGGATCCTGTCAGACCACTCGATCAAAGCTCATCCCTCACCCAACGTTCCCCAACAAACTGGATTGGTGCGTTTGTTGGGCAGAAAGTGAGGAGGTTTCGACAATCTCATTCACACCAGTTCATCTGTTGTTGTTTTTTCAGTAGTTTTCTAAAAGCCTAATACTAATATGCTTATGCATGTCCCGGCAGATACTTCTCTCTCCAACTCACAGCTAAATGCTCGTCTTCAGATTATAGCAGTGTGTGTGTGTGCATCAGGAAACACACACATCAGACTTGTGCATACATCCTTGGTAAATGTTCACAGTGCCTTTTCCTTGTTAAAGTGTGCCCACCTCCGTCAGCGTCCTACAGCAGGCCCGTCCACAGGTTATAGCAGGCCGTGTTGATCACAGACTCGAGGTGGTGGTACATGGAGACGAGCTGCGGAGGAGGACTGCTGCTCGGCTGCGCCTGGGACGGCAACGGCTCCCTAAAAACCACCTTCAAGCTCTGGAGGGAGCAGGAGGATGGAGATTGGGAATGTGGGTTCGTACTGGTTTGTCACTTTTGCTCACAAAATTGAATTTAATAAAAAGTTCTAAGGACACTGTGGGAATCGCTCACCGTTTTTCCGGCCTGGGAATCCAGGAAGACGAGCACGAAGCAATCGGTGAACTTCTGGTTAAGGACAGCCTGGGGGGGGAAAAAAAAAAAAAAGACATAATTGAAAACAGTAATGTTTAAATTTCCCATGTCTTTTGCCTGTTTTCTTTTCGATTAATTTGCGCTCTGATCCGTGCGACCCATTTAGGGTCAGCGAGCGTTAAAGCTTTACACACTGCTTTAGCACAGGCACCAACAATCTTTGTTTGGAAAGTATAGGAGGAAAAAAATTCCAGCAATTACAAAAGACCTTTCTTTTGATCTACAGTCTCTCATTTAGAGAATTATGTAGAAACGAACCTCCTGACAGTCCAGAAATGCCGACAGTTATTCCATGTTAAATTAATTTAATCCCTTCTGAGACTTTAATTTAACGTTTTAAAAGCACACGAGTGTCACTGCAAACCACAAAGGTCTGAAAATGTGAACGAGACGAGCCTTGTTCTCGCAGAAAATAAGTGGAACAAGCTCGGTGTAATTTAGAAAACTTCAAGGTGACTCAAGACTTCATACTATGAATGATTTCATGCTAATTTGTTGCAAAAAAAAAAGATGGAAAGAAAATCCCAGGATATAATTAAAACACAAAAGGTAATCAGAGGACATAATGTGGAGAAGTAATTGAAGGGAAGTGGATATAATAAGAGTTTCTGTTGCCTAAATGCTCATAACCAAAGCTATTTGAATGTAAATGGTGTTTTGTGAAGAGAAAGGGCACCAGATTTCTGCCAAGCGATGTGGACAGCTGGAGTCAGACTGGGTCTGCAGGAAGAGTCCATACGGACGGCCCACAGTTGGACTTTTCATGTCTCAGGAAGTTAATTATATTGAAGTTCAATTTTATTGTTTCTCAGTGGTATTAAAGATGTCACAGTTTATCTGAGGAGATAGTCATTTCCTTTTTTTTTTTTTTAAACACCACAGATAATCAATACCTCCTGCTCCGTAGTAATGGTAACAGCCGGTTGTAGGCCCGACTTAGAAATACACAGGCCTACAGAGCATAAAGAGGGGATTAGAAATATTCTTTTATTACTTTTTTTTATTCTGATACAGAACGGTAGATGTGAATGACATTCAATGCTTATTTACGCATATTTTATCATTAACACTGATTTCTCCTACTTTGTGATGTATAAATGAGAGTTAAGATCGGCTTTATATTGCACAAATAAAGCCGTTTGGTGAAACTTTGAAGAAGAGAGTGTACTGACTTAACCTTTTACATAATTAGCATAATTAATGCAAAGTAAATGCTAATTTGCAGAATTGGTTTTTACTAATCTTTCAAACTTTGTATTCAGTACACAACCATCTATGTTCCTGCCAATTTCCATGTAAATATCTTGAAGAATCAAGTTATTAAGGAAAAACATTTGATCTCATTCATTAACAAGGCCCATTTTGGACCGTGTGATCCTCAGACAGAATATTACGGCGGTTTTCGAAAAATTAAGCCTCCCCCCCCTCAATCTTTGATTTGTAATATCTCAAGAAGAGATAAACATATTTTAATTCTGTAAAAAGTATGTTGTTCTGGGTTCAATTCTGAATTCAATGAGAGCAGTTTCAAGCAATTTGGACTGAATTTTAATTTTCACCTGATACGCCTATCCAAAGTACTGAACAGATCGTAATGAGATAATTCTTTAAAAAGCTTATAATCTCTGCTTTCCAATGATAATATTTTCTATAGTGAATATTAAGTGAAGCATGGCGGCATGGTGGTGTAGTGGTTAGCGCTGTCGCCTCACAGGAAGAAGGTCCTGTAACATTGATATATCCCTTGATGTGGACGCTCCTCCGACACAGTTTGCTGTTTTCGACCAGTTTGAGACCATTTCTCTGTCGTTTTTCATGAAGGTGGTTAGTGGCATGAAACCCACTAACTGTCCCTTAGATGTCATTCCGGCCAAGTTTTTGAAGGAGGTTTTTAATTCTGTTGGGTCAAGTTTGCTTGTTTTTATAAACACTTGTCTTAATTCTGGGTCTGTCCCAGCTGCCTTTAAACATGCTGTAGTTAGGCCCCTCCTTAAAAAAACGCATCTTGACCCCTCTGTTTTGTCCAATTTTAGGCCTGTCTCCCATTTGCCTTTTCTTTCTAAGGTCTTAGAAAAAGTTGTTTTTATTCAATTACAGTCATTTTTAGAGAGAAATTCTGTTCTTGATAAATTCCAGTCTGGTTTCAGATCCCGACATAGCACTGAGTCAGCACTGTTAAAGGTGCACAATGATATTGCTCTGTCTGTGGATGCCGGGAATCCTGTCTTGCTGGTGCTGCTCAACCTCACAGCGGCCTTTGATACAGCCGACCATGCAGTCCTTGTATCTCGCCTAGAGCAGTATGTCAGCATCCGTGGCACTGCTCTCCAATGGTTTAGGTCATACTTGGCAAATAGGAGCTTCGCTGTGATGATTTCTTGTGGGGTGCCACAGGGTTCTATTCTTGGCCCTATTCTGTTTTCATTGTACATGCTACCTCTTGGATCAATTATAAAAAAAACACACAATCTGCCTTTTCACTTTTATTCTGATGATTTTCAGATATATTTGCCCATAAGACCCAATGAAAATATGGCGCTTACTAAGTTACTGGATTGTATTACTGATGTAAAGCAGTGGCTGGCACGGAACTTTTTGCACTTGAACGACAGCAAAACAGAATGTATTTTATTTGGCACGTCACCCATGTCAAATGTTTTTACAACAATTTCTGGTACTCTGGCCCCCTTTTTTAACCATTCATACAAAATCTTGGGTTAACGTTTGACAGTGGGCTTAAATTTGACAAACATATTAGTTCTGTTGTTAGAACGAGCTTTTTTCAGCCCTATCAGGCCAAAGTGAAGCCGTTTCTCTGTTGGCAGGATCTTGAGAAGGCAATTCATGCATTTATTAGTTCGAGACTGGACTACTGTAATACCCTTTATGTTGGCCTCAGCCAGTCTTCAATTTTACGCCTTCAACTTGTACAGAACGCTGCGTCCAGATTTTTAACAAGCACGTCTAGACGTGAACACATTACTCCTGTGCTGTCGTCACTCCACTGGCTTCCAGTCCATTTTAGAATTGATTTTAAACTTCTGTTTGTTTTTAATGCCATCAATGGCTTGGCTCCTTCGTACTTGTCTGAGATTTTAACTATCCGTGATCATGGTAGGGCCCTGCGTTCTTCAGGTCAGCTTCTATTAGAAGTCCCAAGGTCAAGATATAAACAGTGGGGTGATCATTCTTTTGCTGTTGCTGCTCCCAGACTGTGGAACAATCTACCCTCCAACATTCGCACCACTACTAATCTTGGCCTTTTTAAATCGAAGTTGAAGACCCACTTTTTTAGATTGGCATTTAATCCTTACTAGGGGAGTCTTGCTTTTGAGGGGGACTTTGTTTTGTTTGTTTTATTTTATGTACTTCTGAAAGTCTTTTAATAACCTGCAGCACTGTGGCACCTTCTGCAGTCAAAACCTGTGTTTTTATGTGTTTTGTGTTTTAGTGTTATGTTTTATGACTTCGATGTGAAGCACTTTGGGTACCTTTTGGTTATTGTAGAGGGCTATATAAATAAAATTTGATTGATTGAAATTTGATGGTTTATCCATGTTTAGTACGGATTTTGGGTGTTTGAAATTAATATGGGCATATTGATAAAATACTATGGAAATTATGTTTTAACCTTAAAGAAATATTTTCAAAGTTTTAGTACACAAACATCACAGAAGATGCCTTCATTTATGATCAGAATTACTTGATCTGCATTTCCGGAATAACACAAATTGATTCTGAATGTCCACATATGCGCAGTTGCGCGAGTAGTTGCCTTCCAGCTGAGCGCAAATTTTTCAAGAACATGAAAAAGTCATGGCAGAGGTTCCATCAAAGAAACAATTGAAGACAAAATCAGGAGGTCATTTTCTTCCAGAATGGACAGAAACGTTTGATGGCATTCTTCTTCCTGTGTCTGCCTCACAGTAATGATGATTGTGAGAGAGTTTTCTCTCAAGTGAGGAAGATACATACTGATTGTTGGAAAAACATGAACTCAGACATTTTGACATCTTTGCTGCAATGTCAACTGAACACTAACACCTGCTGCAATAAAGAACCTTCCAGTGACCACATCAAAGGGAGCAGCATATGCCTACAATAGTGAACACTGTTGACTGTGCCAGCTGAAAGTTACTTTGTACTTTCTAAGACTTGTTGACCAATACAATTGTTACTGTGTATATAATTTTCATGTCATTTTTCATCATTTTGGATTTAATGCAATGTGCAACATATCACAGTTTATATAGTTATTGCTGAAGCAAATGGAGGTATGATTATTTTATGCATTGTTATGTTAGAAGTTACTAAGGATTTTTTTAATAGAAAGTAAGGATTTTGAGACCCTGTAGTACAGGTGATGCCTATTTGGGGTTGACATGTATGTAACTATCCTGTATGCCCCCACTCGATCAGGGTAAGCCTGTGGTGCATCAGAGACATGAATCAGTAGCTCTGCCTCCTTGCAGAAGTGCTGATTCCCTGCCTTCCCTTCCTGACAGACCTGCCTGGTCTCAGTTCTGGTGGGCATGGATGAGTTCATTGTGGGGAATTCATTGTGGGGTTAATGGTGGCACAGACACAGAGGGAGAAGGGAGAGTAGAAACATGAGGACAGGCATGAGTGCAGAGAGTGGGTTTTGGGGGAATTGGCCCCCATTTCCATTGGGCTGGAGTAGGGGAAGGGCGAGGAGAGGGAGGTGGAGAAGGAGAAAGCAAAAGTGAGAGAGAGAGACCGGAGAAGTAGTAGCAACGCCTGCTTCCGGAAACATCGTCAAATGGTCCTTGGCCAGCCGGACTGCCTCCTCCAGTGACATCGTTCGGGAGACCGGAGAAGTAGTAGCAATGCCTGCTTCCGGAAATACCGTCAAATGGTCCTCGGCCAGCCAGACTGCCTCTTCCAGTGACGTCGTTCAGTGACACTGGATCTCCACTGACATCTCACTCGGCAGCTGGGTGATGAACTGCTCCAGTGTCACTCGCTCGATGATGGACTTGACATTGCACTTGCCAGCCAGCAGCCACTATAGGCAGGCATCCCGGAGCTGTTGTGAGAATGCGAATAGCCAGCCCACTTCACTGTATACCAGCGAACAGAAGCTCTGGCGCTGCTCTTCTTGGCCGCAGCCAACCCACTGTAGGATGGCTCACTTCAGGTGGGGGTACTCCAGCATGTTGGTGGCCTGGAGCTGTTGAGCTACTGTACGAGCCAGGCTTCCTCTGACAGGAATGGCAATAGGCAAGCCACCCACTGTGATTTTGGCCATGAACTTGCCTCCACAACACACATAAACAGCTCGAGGAAGGCATCAGGGTTGTTCTGTGACCCCATCTTTATCAGCTGGCTGGGCACGCTGGCTGCAGGGACTACAGTTGGAGCACCCTTGGGCTGGATCCAGCTCCAAATAATTTGCTGGTCCTCTGTTTGGGCTTCAAGTAGAGCCTGGAAGTGCCAGTCCTGATCTACTGACAGCGTGACAAGGGCATGCTGCTGGTGCTGGAGGTCATTGGCAAGCTTTTGGAGGAGCTCTGTGACTGGTTTGGACTTCATGGCAGCGGTTGTTCCTTGGTCCCAGGTTTTGGCACCAGTGTGACAACTCTTTAACTTGTGGGGAAACAGAGGAACTGGAAGCAGGCTTCAGAACAGGTGTGTTCTTTTTATTTTTACACTTTTCAGTGATGACTCTTATGTCTGCTTGTACACAAACACACACATAGGGTGACACAGATCTCTCTCTCTCATTCCTGGCTGTCTGAAAGGCACACAGAGACACAGGTTAATAGACAGCCAGTAATTCGTCAGAGGCGCACCTCATCACATGTTACCTGCTGGCTCAACCTGCCTCCTTGCCGTTCACAGTCAACACTCAACCATGCCCCCGCTGCCACAGAGAATTAATAAAATTAATGTAATTATTTTTGTTAACTTCTTTCAAGACAATGTGCCCACAGTTTCAAGGATAAGCTGACTCAGCATTCACCTTTTATGCTTAACAGCTCATTAGCTCAAATGAGCAATGTCTCAGATTAAATTTCTGTCTCTTTTTATTTTCTCTGTGTGAAATAAGACCTTTTTTGTCAATATTGCTCAGCTCCAGGATTCCTGCTTACTGTGTGTTTGGAACTTTCCTTGCTTTTATTCTCCCTGTGTTCATGTGAGTTTCCTATAGATTCTTCAGTCCAAAAACATGTAAGTAGGAGGACTGGTTATGCTAAAATGCAACTAAAGGCATGAATTAGTAGGTATAAGTATGAGAAAGATGGACTGTTGTCCGATCCAGGGTGATTCTCCTTGTAAATTGCACTCAGGGTTACCAGGATTAGCCACAGACCCACTGTACCGTGACCTGGATAAAGTGGTTATTCAAGATCAACAGAAGTATGAATAAATTAATGAATATTTTATTATTTTAGGGTGAAATATCATGGCTCTCCAACACCATTTTTCCCCTTAACTCTTTTGAATTTTATTTCATGTTTTCTTCTTAAAGGCAAAGAAAGCAAATGGCTTATAACAAGCGTTACGAATACATGATTTTATATAAAACATCCATCGACTGC
>JAPEKM010000023.1:46592529-46603185 GCA_027575975.1 Cathorops multiradiatus
ACTGCTAAAGCTACACTGGAGTGGTTTAAAGGGAAACATTTAAATGTCTTGGAATGGCCTAATCAAAGCCCAGACCTAAATCCAATTGAGAATCTGTGGCATAACTTGAAGATTGCTGTACACCAACACAACCCATATAACTTGAAGGAATTGGAACAATTTTACCTTGAGGAATGGGCAAAAATCCCAGCAGCTGGATGTGTTTAGCTAATAGAGACATACCCCAAGACTTGCAGCTCTAACTGCAGCAAAAGGTAGCTATACAAAGTGTTGCCTTTTGTGTGTGTGGTGGTGGGGGGATACCTATGCACACTCCAGATTTCAGTTTGTTTTTTTTTTTCATCTTATTGTGTCACAATAAAAAATAAAAAAAAATTCACCTTTAAAGTGGTAGGCATGTTATGTAAACCAGATGGTGCTAGCCCCCCAAAAAATCCATTTTAATTCCAGCTTGTAATGCGACAAAACAGGACAAAACACCAAGGGGATGAATACTTTTGCAAGACAATGTATGCAAGTTAAATCATTCCTTGCTAAATGTCAATTTGATCCAAGCTTATGCCAATAAACAAGGCAACAAAGTATAGCCACACATTTTATTACAGACAACAAGGGATGAAAAGCACCATATTTACTACACGTACGAAATTCTTTTTCAAAGCCATTGTTTAACAAATTATTGAACAGAAAGTGCAACAGGTATAATTTTTTCTACAAAGATCAAAGCGACACCAAGTAAAACAGTAAATTATACAAAAAAAAAAGTCCACATGCATATCAACATCAAGTCCATTTATCCACTCCTTAAGTACCTTAGAAGACAATTTTAAGCAAAATAAGTTAATGTGGAAGTTAAAAAAAACATCCACGTCAGTGTAGCTGGAAGAAAATACAGTGCTCCAAAACGGCCTACACAAAAGTACCTTCTTCATCAGTGGTGTGTCTCTAGTTCCACGATAGTCCACTCTCCCTGCGGAGACGCAGCATCCTCTGGAGAGAAGCTAGTCACAGTGATGCTGGTGGTAGAGTCCTCCATTGGAGAGATGAGCTCAGCCCAGCGCTTGAAACCTTGAATCTCTTTCTCGTGATGAGAAAAGGCCTGCTCGTTCACACAGTCTCGAGATAGTGACAGGGTCTGCTTGATCAAATACTGAGCCAGGTTCAGATCCGCAGGGACTGGGTTTATCACGCCCAGATTTGACTCCTGCTCAGATAAGACCTGCCGAAGCAAGCTCCAGTCACGTTCCGCAAATTTCGTGTTTTCATCTTCCTCTTCGTTGTCCTCCTTTTCCGTCCCCTCTTTATCCTTATGAGTCTCGTCCTGAGGTTCTTCCTTGGTCCTGTTCATGTCAGAGCTTTGCTCAAATGCCTCTCCCAGATCCATCTCGTAAATGGGGGACAGGACTTTAGACGGGCGCCGGTTATGTGTACAGCTTTGATCCGATCTGTCACAACCCTCAAAGTCCCCTAAAAACAATTCACAATACTGCACAATGACCAACTGTTTTATCCATATATGGAGAGTTCAGCACAGAATTTTTCATGGGTCATGTTCTGGAGTTTGAAACATGACTGACCCCTAGTGCAAACTAGTTACTAGCTTGAGTTTGTTTTAAACGTATACAACCAATACTTGTACATTTAAGAGAAGTTATTACTTCCTTATTCCCCACTGTCATTTCGTCAAGCCATAAGGATCAAAATATTACTTAGGCCAAGAAATAAACATGCACAATTTCCTCCATACCCTGAACAAAGATAATCAACAAGAACATGTTTGGCGTATAGGTTTTGCCAACAAGCACAAAAAAGCTTATGGATGCCTGTTTAGCATTCTTTGTTTCTAAATCCTCACACACTCCTCTCAGACATTATTTGGATAACCACCAAAAAAAAAAACCCCACAAAACTATTATTGTCTGAATCACTTCTAACAATTCTGCCTTCAAACTGTGGTTCACACCTCCTACCCATGCTTGAGAGCGAGTCACTGCAACTGAGATGACTGCTTTTAACCATTTCAAGTGTTTTGGACCTTTATTTTTTACATTATATATTAAAAAAACAACCCACAAGCTAAAGTTTGAGGGCACCAAACACGTCTTTGCTAATTGACTGCATTTAGGTTAAGGGGGAAACCGTCCATTTTGGCAAAACGGTCACTTTAAATGACAAGTGGTTTACATTGGACCAGATATGGAGCATGTCAGAACTTGTAGTGAAGATTGACAGCTGCCAGAAAGGTGATGCACAGAAAGAAGTCTACATCACGTGTCTCTTTTATCCACATCTACTCAAACAACAAAAGAGCCATGCTTTTGCCAGTGCCTGTATGCATAACTCTGATGTTCAGGCACAGGAAATAGTCATCTGGATGCATACATAACAGTAGTGCATTTTTTTTATAGCCACATAAAGCATAGACACACACGGAAAAACAATCCAGCAGCAGAAATTTAAATTTAAAAACAAAACAAAAAAAAGGCAGATGTAACAGTTCACTCTATATCAAACTGACCATTACTGCAAATATGCGATATACTGGCAAAAGGCATTGACTGTTTTTGGGTTTATATGGTAATAGACAGGTCTGGAGCAGTAATACGGAGACTGCAATTATAATGTGATAAAAGAGACATAAGAGCGTAACAGAACACACTACTACACAGAAAAATCTGCAAAAATCTACAATACACTGAAAAAGAAAAACACAAAACAGATCTATACTCAGGAAAATGGTTGCCTACTACTATTAACATCATGCTCTCATGGAAATGAAACTGGGGGGGATACGAAAAAACAAAACACTACCACACATACACAACACAAAAACCAACATGGAAAGGAATTCAGACATAATGGAAAACGAGTTTACATGCATAAATTTTCAGCTGGACTCATTGATAAAGGGACACAAAGTTACTTGAGGATCAGACTGGAATATCCTCATGCTGATTCCCGCCCCCCCAAAATAGGGATCACAGATCAGCATCCTTTTCCTCATTGCCTTCAGACTACTCTGGTTGCTTTGGCTAGTTATGATTATAGGAAGGAAGTTACTGAATGAGGTCAGCATTGGCTGGGCCATGAGTGCACGTCATGTTTCGAAAGTCAAGTCAGAGTGCTTGTGTTTTTCATTAACATACAACAATCAAGATTTTTTTTTTTTAAAGTGTATACGATTCATGTACGAAAAAAAAAAGTAAAGAATTGCATTCGTTACAGGCAAGACTATATGTCAAAGTGCATTGGTATGTCTACTTGAGCTCAAGCGAGAGCTCATTCAGCGTATTGGGTCTCTTACACACAACTGATTTTCATTGTTTGTTTGTAAACTTATTAAGGACACAGTGCCTCAGTGTGTAGGTAGTTTAGCCATCAAGATGAGTGACTGATGATTACTGGAAGAAATTCTGATTTCTTGATTTTGGGGGAAAAAAAAAAAAAAAGGCTAGGAATGTTGCACTCTTGGTCTGAAACTCTTAACATGGAAGATTGATTGTTTAGAAGAAGATTTAGCTCCTAGGGGAAAATGGCTGAAATAAATCATTGCTAAGGAGATGATGTAGTGCTGGTAAACATTGGGGCTGTGGGCGAATTAACAAGCTGGCAACTTTGGAGGGGGACTGTGGCGCTAATATTATACATTACCTGCTGGGGATTGGGCAGGTGAGCTTGTCACCTGAGCCTCAGGTATGTCTAGCCATAATTCTGCTCTCTTGCCCTCTGTATGCTTAGACTGCGAGCTGCCATACTGTTCAGCCAGCTGTAGGTTCAGGTGACTGGGTCGTTCCTGAGGAGGGACTTCATTCAAGTCTGCGTCTGGGTGGGAAGGGCTTGACTGATTAAACACACATGCATCCGGGACTGGAGAGTCATGGACCTCTGTATGGAATACCAGGGATTTAGGGTCTGGATTCTTAAGGTTGCCCTTTGTTGTGCTAGTGGGCTTCTGGGAACAGGTTTTGGTATGGGTGTTTTGAGGCACGTCACTCTCAAAAACATCACCGTTTCCTACTTCTTCAGATCCCAGCTCCTCACATTCATCCACCGAGAGCAGTACTGAGCGGTGGAAACCAGAAGTAGGCTGGTATTCATGCTCGTTCTCTTGGTCAGCTGCGTCTTCAAATGCCGGGTTGACAATGCCCTGGTACTGAGGTGAAGGTTCTGCATGAGGAGGCATAATGCCACCAGGCAAAACTTCCACTTCAGACCGCTCTTCTTCAGAATCTTCTTCTTCCTCCTCTTCTTCATCATCAGAAGAGAAGAGCTGGTGTTCTGGCACACACTTCACATTTATTAAAGGGTCTTCCGTCTTGCATGGCTCCTCCTTAACCGGTACCTCATCACGTCTTACCCAGGACAGCGGCCTCCGACGCCCTGCCTCTTCTTCGCTCGTAGTCTCTGCGTCCCGGCCCCTGAGCCGCACCTCTACTCGCAGCCCAGCTCCACCCTCATATATCTTCAGCTCCTCTGGAGTGCTGGTATCACTGCTGCTGCGGCCCAAGAAGTCAGGACATCGCATTGTCCCACATTTAGTTGCACCACGCTCATGTGAGCAGCAGTCATCATCCTGTGAGCCACCAGCATCATAATCTTCTGAACGTGGCTTGATGTCATCCGAGGATGTAGTGGCACTGGCCGTCTCCGATTCAGGACTGACATGAGGGTGGATCCCATTCCATGAGTCCTCTAGGGGGGTGTCTGTGCTTCCCAGGCTGCATGGTGTGTCAGGGGGAAAGTCTGACTCTCTGGACTGATTCTGGGAGGTGATTCCCTGTGTAGCTCCAGTGCTCAGATGAGGAAGAATGGTATGGCCTGGAGGAACTTTATTCCCACTAGCCTCACTCTTTAGACTGTCTGTAGTTGAAGTTGAGTGGCTTTGAACGGTTTTCTGTTCTGTAGTGCGTTTTTTGTCCGAACTGCTGGCTTCAACAGGTGGAGCAGTGTTTTCTTTAGCAGCAAAAGACTCACTGGAGGTTACTACAGCAGCTTGTGGTACAGAATCTTGAACAGTGCCATGCTGCTTGGGTAGACTTGCTCCTTCAGCAGACACAGAAGCTCTGGGGCTCTGGGCTTGAGTCAATGTTACTTCCCGTCTTAATGCCTGCTGAGCCTTTACTTCCTTTGCAGTAACATTTGGCTGCTGTGGGGCCACTGAATGTTTTGTGTTAGATGCCGAATGCTTCTCTGCAGCAGATGGACTTCTGCAGGCAGGAAGCGAGGATTGTTTGGACAGCACCGCAGATTTGGGAGAGGATGATGATGATGATTTTGCCGCTGCAGTTTCTGGAATTTTCCTGTTGGGTCCGCTTTTATTTGTAGTAGCTGTAGATGGTTTCGATGACGATACTGTGGGTTTGGATGCTTTGGCGTTTGGTGGTTTTGAATCTGTGCTTGGTTTTGTTGGTTTCCTTGTGGCTGAAAGCTTGGAACCATCTTTTTCGTCCCCTTTCCTGGGAGATGCAGGCTTTCTGTTGGTTAAGACTGAACCAGGTCGTGGGGAAGCTGTTCAGAATAAATATACATTTAAGGATTTATACAATGCAATGTATTTAGTTAAAAAGAACAAATAAAATATAAACCAGGGTTCATTAGAGCAGGGTAAGTGTTAAAACGGTGACAAAGACAAAAGTTGGGAGACACTCCCCATTTGAAGAGATGTCTCGATTAATTCAGTAATAATCCAATTTGTTTTGTGTCCATATGAGCATCTGAAGCTATGGTATATCTTACTGTTGTTCTCGAAAGATCCTGAAGCAGTGCTCTTGCTCTTTGGCTCTGTACGAGCTGCTGCCCCCATACCGATGCTTGCTTTGCTGCTCAATGTGCTCTTGGGTTTGTTTGCTTTATTAATGGGGCTGGGAAATAAACAGAAAGAGGTATTAAGTAACTAACAAATATTAAGAAATTGTACAAGTAAGAAAAATCCTAATTAAATGTTGTTTGCAAAATTATAAGCAAATAACATGTATATACACTTTATGGCCAAGTTTGTGGAGAGCTGAAGCACATACCCATATGTGGGCCTTCCCCAAACTGTTGCCACAAAGTTGAAAGCACACATTTGTACAAAATGCCTCTGTACGCTATAACATTACAGTTTCCCTTCACTGGAACTAAGGAGCCCAAACCTGTTCCAGCATAATAATGACTATACGTACAAAGTGAGGTAAAGGACATGGTTTGCTAGTTTTGGTATGGAAGAATTCGAGTGGCCTGCACTAAGCCCTGCCCTCAATCCTACTGAACACTTTTGGGATGAACTGGAACACTGACTGCATGCCAGGCCTCTTTACCCAAAATCACTAATGCTTTTGTGGCTGAATGGGCAAATCCCCACAGCCATGCTCCAAAACCTAGTGGAAAACTTGGAACATGATCTTCAAAGAGGACATATGGGTGTGATGGTCAGGTGTTCACAAAGTTTTAGTCAGTGTATTTTACCATCATTTCCAACTATAAAGATACATTTTTGTATCCTTACCGATGTTCAAAACCTACAGATACTGAATCAGAACAAGTACTAATCAGGCATACTTGAGTAATTTTAGCTATTGCAGAACAGAACCATGAGCTAATATAGCCCATAAAGTTATGCAAGCTCACCTATTAGTTTTGTCCTTCTCTGGTTTCTGGACAGGTTTGGTCAGAGGAGCTTTTGCTGTCGCCATGGCTTGGGGTTTTGGCCTGAGAACTAGAAAAGCATAACAGCTTACTGGGTTATGAAGAGAGCATACAAATTCTGCCTGTAGAATCTTACACAAGTATTTACGCAGAAACAAATATCGGGGTTGCTGTTATTTCAATATAAATTTGAATGTGAAATGTGTGCAGGTAACAAAGAAAAATGTGAAATGAACTGCTGAACTGTTGGTCAGTGAATGAGACAGGTGGACAGAGATGTGGGACAGAGCAGAGATAATGGGGGTGAGGTTACAGGATCTAGTACAGTCAACAGGGGACATAGGATGAGGCCTGGGACGTTAAAAATGCATCATTAAAAGATTTTCAGATCTGTGAGAAACGCTGAACTATAATAGGTGATGTGCTTGTCCAGTAAAAACAGTATTATTAACTATATGAGCTACATTTATACAATATATTTAGTTCGTTAATATTAATTAGTATTATTACTAATTAGACACATTGAAAAGTGATTACTGGCTGAAAGTTGGCTTTAGTTTTCTTTTACATTCCCTTGTGCTACACCTCTTTCACTGCTTTTAATTTGTTTTTTGGAAGAATGGGGGCATGAGAGAATGCTCTTTTCACTGAAGGAGACACGCATCATTTAAAAAGCAGTGAAAATTACGTGGACCAAGGGATTGATTTGTCACACCCCAGTGTCCTTTGTTCTTTAGGCTTTGGGCTCAGCTTGAGCTATTGTTTGGACTGTGAAAGGTCTTAGAGCTTTACACAGACAGCACATGCGTGCGCACACAACACACAGCTTGGCATGCAGTTTGCACAGTGCTAAACTAGTAGGTTATGTACATGAAGAGCCTGGTATATTTCCACATGTGGGGTAAGGAGGAAATTATGAAAAATGTTATTTCCATCTGAACTGTTCCTTAAACCAAAACTATTGATTATGCTTAATTTTTAACCATATAAAATTATACTGGTGGACATCAGACATCTGAATTTTTAGCTTCTTAACATCACTACTGGTGACAAACACTGAGTATCAGCCAGACTCAAATCCCCATTTCAATAAAGCAAAACCCTGTATCATAGTTTTTTTATCGTTTCACTGACCGAAACAGTCACAGTGGTAACACTATCGAACTAACTCTTCTATCTAGGCCTTAAATTAAATGCAAAGAGGGCATGAAGAAAATGGTTCAGCTATAAAGGTGATCATGGTCAAACCTTGGCTGCTGTTGTTCCGTGGACTGCCAACACTGCTCTCTGGTGTGACACTGCCCGATGTAGAGGGTGTGGTTTGGGAACACTGGGCATTCCCAGGGCTGTCGGAGGTGGAGTCATGAATCGAGTCCTTCCCTGATGCTGTGGTTTTGCTCGCTTTAGCTTTACTCGCTGCCCCAGTCACCCCAGTGTGGGCAGATTTGGGCCTGGCACGTGGTGCCACACTTTTTTCCTGTAGTGATTTGCCTGTTGTGCCATTAGCGGTAGAATTTTCCCGCCGGACCGTGGGGCCAACGCTGCCGTTGAGCACGGCTTTAGTGGTGGAGGGTGGTTTCTTTTTAGCCGGGCTGCTGGTCTTGGCCCGGCTTGAGTCAGTGGTGCCAGGTTTGGGTTTTGTGGCAGCTGTCGGGCCCAGACTATCAGACTTCATGGCACTCGTGGCTGCTATGGCGTTTTCAGCAGAGGGACGTGGGCCCCTGGGGGCCTTCACAGGCCGAGAGGTTGGAGGACTCTCACACGGAGAGGATGGGCCTGAAGGACATTTCCCAGGCTTTTGCTGGAGAAGGAAGAAGAGGGAAAATTGAAAAATGTACTAAAATGTTCCTTTAAATTTTTGATCATATAAGAGTTTTGATTATCAGACATCACGAATTTGATCTTCATGAACTAATACAGAAACACTTCATAACAGTGTTGTTTAATTCTCAATTCTGATAGTTCTGCTGATTAATTTTCAGCAACTAGACAGTAGTGGCAGCCACAAAATTTAGATTAAGTGCTCGTTGTACTATTATTTCAATAGCAACCACTTACACAGGGACTTGGACGGTGACCGCTTCATCTAAACAGGTTCGAAAAAATGTGTGTAATCCTTGACCTGGTGATGGTTTCTGTGAGCAGACATTTATTTTAGATTTTTGGAAAGAGTCTCCAGTGTCTGTGCTTTGCAACGGTCAGATTGAAAGCTGTAACAAAATTTTGTAATACAGGAAATGCTTCAGAATAAAGGGCTCTAAAGTTTCTCATAAGCTGCATTTTGTGTCAACGGGGGGGACGACTGGTTAGGGAATGACTATAAATCGCTGTTATAAGTAAGGAACAAACCTATTTTGCAATATGATCCACAACACTGAATGCAACTATAAACAGATATTGTTCGAACACGTTTAAATTAATAAAAATGGTAACTCAGTTGGCAAAGTTGCTGTGGTATAAGAGGAGTAAAACACTTTTGGACATGCTGTTATTGCAAAGTAATCAACTTTGCATCTCACCACCCCAGAGTTTAACATTTTCTCTAGCACAGCACTCCCCATCATGTTTTATTCCATTGCTCTCTGGAGTATAAAACACAAGCACAACTGGAATTCTTCGTCACTTTTTCTATGATGGTGCTCGTTTGTGCTTGTAGGGGTGGCACAGTGGTGTAGTGGCTAGCACAGTCACTTCACAGGAAGGAGGTTTTGGGTTCGAGTCCAGTGGCTGGCAGGGGCCTTTCTGTATGAAATTTGCATGTTCTCCCCGGTTTCCTCCAGGTGCTCTGGTTTTCCCCACAGTGGCTACTCCAACTTGCCCATGGTGCGTGCGTGCGTGCGTGACAGAGAGAATGGTTGTTTCCCCTCTGTTGCGGCAGGAAGGGCATCCAGTGTAAAACCATACTCCAATTAATATGACATGTAGATCAATAGAGTCCACATGGCAGAGACATGGGACAAGCTGGAAGAAGTGAGTGAATGCTCATTTGTGCCATGGAACTTTCCCTTTCCATAACCAATTATACTAATGCAAAAATTATACAGATGATAATCACTTTACTGCATCAGTCACAGCACCCGCTATAGAAATGTGTATTTTGCACCACTGTTTGCTACATGGACCAGCACAAGAAAAGTAGGAATAACAAAATGTAGAATATAAATGGAAAAAGCATGAGAAATTCAATAGTAAGCAGAGGAAGAGAAAAAAAAAAACAACATTCAGCTTTATAGCCTGGATTCAATGACTTCCTGTCAACCACGACAAGACTGCCACAGTAATGCCCTACAGAGATGCAGGGACTTTTGCAAGGCGTTCACACGTCAGAGGCAAAGGCAGTTTTCCTAGAGAACACCCGACTAAGCTTAAAAACACTGCCGAGAGCTCATTAAAACACACCCACATTCAATGACTGATTCGGTTCCTCATGTCCTCTGAATTAAACATAGTGCATGTGTGTGTGTTTATAGCAGACTCTTCAGAGAGAGTTCATGCAATAGTAATTCTGCACACAGCCACTGTAGTCGTAACAATGCAGCAGCATATTCTTGGTGAATTCATCTCAGTCATTTACTAGCCATTTGCAAACTAGTGACAGAAGCGTGGCCTCTTTACCTGTCGCTCTCATTAAAGAAGCGTGGCCTTACTCCCCCCCCTCCCCAAATCAAACTTTCTGCACAACACTGAATCCCACTGTTTCACATTTCAAACAGCTTTAAACTGTATATTAACTATATATGCTAATGTACGTTAAACATACATAAGTGACAGTAATATGGAAAATTACCTGAGAGCTGGAAAAGACAGGCTTTTTACTCAGTCTTCTGCAGTCTCCAGTATCAAGAGTAGCTTTATTTGGTGATGGAAGGAAACAGAACACAAAACATTCATAGTAGAAATGCACAGACACTAAAAACAGGTCAGTTTAACCCTAATTACAACCCCGATTCCCAAAAAGTTGGGACAAAGTACAAATTGCAAATAAAAATGGAATGCAATGATGTGGAAGTTTCAAAATTCCATATTTTA
>JAPEKM010000023.1:46722784-46732835 GCA_027575975.1 Cathorops multiradiatus
CTTGTGTGTGAGGTTAATGGCATAAAGCAAGTGCAATGGTGTTTTACATTTGCTCAATGCATTAAATATCCATATCCATCTAAAATATGTGGTGTCTAATTACACATAGTTAACAACACCTATTTGAATGGCACACTAACAAGAAAATTTCTAATTGGCACGACATGGCAAAAAGGTTGCCGACCCCTGCCCCAGCCTTTGCCACCCTGCTTGCTACGAGACTAATACTGACTAAATGGAAATCATCATCATCTCCTCCCTCTCAGACCCAATGGATAATAGACACCGTTTATTTTATTAGATTGGAAAATATCAGACTTTCATGAAGGGGCTCCACTAATACATTTGGGAAAATACAGGGCTCCCCCCCCGTTAGTTAAGAGGATGTATTTCCCACTCATCCCTGACTGAAGTGACTCTCGTGGTTTGGCTGGGTATTACTGCTGTTTGTTGTAGTGTAGGTGTTAGACTGCTGTTCTGACTGACTGTGTCTGCTACAGACACAACTGACTTTTTGCCTGTTCATTTTATCTCATTTAAAAATGTTTTTTTTTTACTATTAACATTTGTTTATTAGAGTTCTGTGGGTTCCATACAGCTCATGTCAATTTTTAATATATAAATGCTCTGTTAGCTATTACGCCTTTGTAAAACCCAAACCCCCCCCCCAAAAAAAAGTATGTGCATGTACAATTTTCATGTAAACAGCTTCAACAGAATCAGAGTACAATCCTGATGAATGAAACCAAGTATAAAATGGATCTTGTAGTCTCAAGTACGAATTGTCTAATTATTAAAACATGAGAACAGAGAAAGTGGATCCTTACTCTTTGCCTTGGTCTTCTTGGTAGGCTTTAGATCTTCACTGGCCTTCTGTTTCTCCGTCTCCATCTTTTCGTCTTTTGGTTTTCGGGGATTTTTCTCTGGAGAGAGAGAGAGAGAGAGAGAGAGAGAGAGAGAGAGAGAGAGAGAGAAAGAAAGGGAACAAAAGGAGTATGTGAACATTGTCTTTAACAGTGCTAAAATTCTGATTTTACCTCAACAGCATAGTAGTGTACTCACGGCCAGGCTTCTTCCTGAGGCAAGTCATGACAAATGCCTCCAGAGCTCGAAGTGTTGTTGGTTTGAGTGTCTCAAAGTCAATCTCAATCTCTTCAGGGTCTGTGTCTCGAAGCATAGGCTCTCTGGCCTTGATGATATTTACCACTTTGCCTAGTTTGTCTCCAGGCAGCTTGTTGATGTCCAGACTCAAACGTCGTTTCTCCTCATAAGACATTGGCAGTGCAACCTCCTCTTCAGACTCATATCCTTTGCTCTCCATATTCCTCCTAATCACAGAAGGACTTGTATTTAGACTGGCAAAAATACAAAATTGCACACAAGAAAAAGGCATGAGTGCAGGGGAGTGTTCACAAACCCTGATGACTTGCTGCAACTTGACCTCTTGTGCACTTTCTCTGGAGCTGGCTTCAACATTTCACCACCTTTTCGCTTTTCTTTTCTTCTTTTCTCCTTCTTTGACTTCTCTTTCTTCTTTTGTTTCAGCAATGGTGTTTGGGTCAGTAATTGCAGCTGCTCCCGCACTGCCTTTAGCTAATTGACAGAGGTGTTGCCATTATTTAAGAGGGGGTGGGGACACGACACCTACACAAACAAGGGTATAAAAGATATTGTGCAATACCTGTTCCTCCAGAACAGACAGTCTCTGTGCCCTTTTCTCTTCGTCTTCCTCTTCCTCAGAGTCGGACGAGTTTTCTGACAAAGAAGATTCTGAGTCGCTACTCTCTGAGCTGGATGGACTTCCAGTTTGCTCATTTGTCCCCTTTTTGAGCACGAGGTGCTGGATAGGAGTCGAAGGTGTGGGCTCATCTGGAATCTTAACAAAGCGGGACTCGAAAACCTCCTGAACAGAGAAGACCAATATTCATGGTCGGTCATCTCTCTTAAGATACACACCAGGCCAAGACATGACCTTGGTCAGTATATTCTCAATTCATATGGGGGAAAAAATCAAAAACCAAATGAACTCATTCACCTGGAGTTTTCTGGCCATAGCCACAACCTCGTGGTTCGGTGGGTTGTATTTGTAACAATTTGAGAACATAAGACGAATGTCTGCAACAAACTGCAAGGCGTCTGTGTATTCACGCTTGTCCATCTTTTTCTGAGGAGGAAAACCAGTAACATGTCAGCTACCCACCTTGTGCTACACAAAAAAAAATTCCATGCTCCAAAACTTTATAAACCCTTGCAAATTACCGATCACCTGAACTCAACAGTTTTAACAAAGCCAGAAATTACATTTACACAATTTCCCTCTTACCCCAAAATAGTGCTCAAAACTAAAGACACAAACTTTGGACACCAAGTCTTAGATGGTCAATTACACTTTGGATAAAAGATTGTACAAATTGCATTTTTGGTCAAAAGTATTTAATTCTTGATCTTACTTTAATGGTGCCCAAATCCATAGGCTGATGGATGATATCATGATAGTCATGCAGGCCGAGTGCCACAGTGTCCACTGGTTCGTAGAACGGCCAGGCGTAGGCAGAGTGCCTCTTGGCGAACATCTCCTTCAAGATACCACTACAGTATTTAAGCCTTTCGGGGAGCTTGGCCCTGCGCCCCACCTGGTGCTGCGGTGGCGACTCTGGCAGGTCTTTACGTGGTGGTTTGATGGGTCGCCCGCTGCCTCGCCGGGAAAACAATTTCAGCACCTTCGGTTCGGGGATGCAGGGAGATGACTCATTGCTGGCAAGATCAGGGGCTGAGGGGGTTGTGGTGTCTGCTTTTCTTTTCACCCCCTTTTTTAACTGAAAATGTAAATACATATTGAGAATCATATCTCTGTCTCAGTTAAACACATCTGCACATCTATACTAGAGTATGTAAAAAGAGACCGACTTTGGTTTCAAGCTGATTAGACAGGGGTGCAGGTGAGATGGTGTGTAGTGCCTCAGGAGGTATGACGGTCACCGTCTGTTGAAACACAACCTCAGAAACAGGAGACTGAGGCCGCGTTTTCCCCGGTCCTGGTATGCACACAGGGGAACAAGGTACTTTTTCACCCTAAAGATAACTGCACAAATTGTATGCAGAACAAATCCAAAAGGGCAGAATGGGAACAACACCCTGGGGTAAAGAAACTTTTTGCCCAGAATGTTTTGTGCTATCCAAATTCCTCTTGGGCTGAATATACTGAATTATATCAAGTTGCACACAAAACACTTTTGTCAGATTCATGTTGTTTATGATAATCTAATGTATATCTGTATTGTTAGTCTTTTGTTAAAAAAAATGCCAAACTTAATGCAAATAGTGTCAACAGTGATACCATGGCCAACCACTCTAGTCCTTTCATTTACTGCTTTGTGTTAGAGCCTATGGCCGAATCACAGCTGTGGCGATCTTCAGTATAACCATACTCTTGCTCGTGAAATACTGCTTTATTATAAAGTCACTGACATAGAAAAGTCCCCTTACTGAAGCTGAAATCTATTAAAGCATACCTGCAGTGGACATCCTTCTTCCTTTCAGAGGTGCCTTGGTGGTAACTGCTGTGATCTCACACTCATCCTGTGGCATTTCAGCTACTTTCTCAAGGAACAACTTCTCAAGAGCTTGAGCCATTAAAACTATATCATCTCCCGGCTGATGGGGGAAAAAAAAAAAAGCTTTAATTGGGCTTCAACAATTTAAAAGAATACACAAAATGGACATCTGTTTTAATAGTATTAGACTTTTTACCCGGTTGTATACGTAACAATTTGTAAACATCGTGTTGAAGTCTTCGACACATTCCATAGCCGTCCAATAGTAATTATTTTCAAGACGCCTTTTGATGGTGTTCAAGTCCATTGGGTTTTTGATTACTGTATAATAGTCCTGAAATCAAAACAGAAAACAAATGCTAAATTAAAATATCATTCACATTCATTCAGAAAAAATAAAAATACACACACAATTCATTACAACTGTTCAGTCTAGCCCTTGAGGCCCTTTAACTGCATTTTGGTTAGTTAGAGTTTATAGCACACAGAACCAGCCTTTACTCTCGGTTCAGATGCATTTGGACCTGGAATAGAATAAAATGTGGACTGGCTTGGGGCCCCTTTGAACTGGACTGAGAATCTCTGAGACCATCACAAGGCAGTGGTCTTTTAGTTATATCTTTAAAGGACCAGTGAGACTTTGGGTTGTTAGTCCAACCAAGCAAGGACACACCTGATTTGTTTAATCAATTAAGCCTGAAATGTTTAAATGATTATTAGTTATGGCTTTTCTATGACCAAAATAATAACCTGTAGCACTTATAAATTTAAGACTCTTCGACATACCTGGTTTAGCTCATCAGCTACCTCGGAGAATAATCAAGCAGTCATGTCATGATACATGTCCACTTGCAAATTTCGTTGTTACTCACTAGCAGGTAATCTAATGAGCTTACTAGAATTAAAAATTTTATAACAATGCTAAGTTGCTATCTCTAATAATCCAATGAAAAATGAGAAACTCATCAAACAATGACGAGAAGCAAGTAAGTAAAGTCTTCCTGTGCGGACGATGCAAGTATCACCGATTGATTGGCTAAATGCAAGCAACAGGAATAACTGTATAATAGAGTGTGAATAGAATATGACCATTGCAAAACTATAATTGGACACATATTGTAAAACCCAAAACTGCAGCTGGAACCCCCATGAATCCCAACTCACAGGCAGGTTGAGCTGAATAGCATCCACAGGGTGTCTGAAGGGCCAGGAGAACTGATGCCTCCACAGGGCTCGGACCACCACTTTCTCCAGGTACTGGAGCTGATTGGTGAGGCGCCCAGGTTTTTTATTGTTCTTGTACTCAGGAGGAGGGGGGTTCCTGTTCATTCTGAGTACTGGCTCTGACATGGTCGGTTCTGCTCCAAAGACACAGGTGCACAGAGAGATGTTCTGAAGCTATGTCTGGCCAGCTCAGCATTCATTACACAGCCTCTGCCACTGTGAAGAGGGAAAGCAGTTTGAGCACAGTCATTTCACCCTGCAGTCATGAGCCAAACAGCCCTTGTTATAATGGCTGTTTATTAATAAGCATACAGACTAACTAGTATTTCCATCTTGCTGGAAAAAAGGAATTAAAACCGTGATAACTGAAAGCTATGTTAAAACCATATAATATTTAGTGCAGCCCTTAACTTTTGGTAGTCTATAAATATGAACATGGTGGCTGTTTACAGGACATTCAAACTAGGTTATTATCCATCTTATGGTTTGGTGCAACAAGCTGCTGCTGCTCCTCAGGCCCCAGCAAGCCTATTAGATCTTTCTTCTTTGCTCAGGATATAGAAACACATCAAAATTCTTGCCAGCTGAAATTTAATTACACAGATGCTATGAATATAGCAGAATAGAGCAAACGATTTCTCTCTGAAAGACAGTACACTTTTTTTATTCTCTTAACACACCTGAACACATTGTGTTTTTCATGGCTTAGGTACAGGTGGGTTAGCAGTTCAAAAAAGAACAAAAATACACTTGCTGTGGCTCGAGGAGCAGCAGCTTGTTGCATCAAACCACAAGATATATATACGTAATAACCTTGTCTGAATGTAAATAGCCACCATGACTACCAAAAGTTAAGGGTTGCACCAAATATATGGTTTAAACATAGCTTTCAGTCATCATGGTTAAAACTTACACCTACTCCCTAGTAGATGCAAAATCTGCTGTAAATTAAACTATTTCTGTGCATTTTTAAAAATGCATGTTTATTGACACTTCAGTCTCTTATAATTTTGTGACATGCATAATGATTTTTGTGGGAAGTATTTTTGTGACCCATGATTACTGGACAAAACCAGCTTACCGAAACAGTTTAACAGCAAATAAACACAAGTTATCAGATAAATTACAGAGCAGATTGCCAAATGGCCACTTAAGTGATGGTGCAAAATGTGATTATTAAAACTAAGATTTGTGAAGCACACCACAAAACATTACTTTACCACGATTGCAACATTACGCTTTATTCTGTTGTTCATCATACTCAAACGCAAATTAAATTTGCAACCACTTCATTCTCTCTTTACTGTTGTGTTACTAAAGTGGTCAAATAAGCACAAAAACTAGAAATAAAATAGATGGATAGTGTGCCAACACTATTGGAAGGTCCATTTGGATTTTGTTAAACTTGAGACCAGCAGCACATTTCCCAAAAGATGCTAAGAGCATCTCAACCAGAAGAGAGCATGCATTTCTTGTGCTGCTCATGCTACCATTTAACGGTGATCTTTGTGCTGTGATGCTTTTAGCAAACTCGGTGCATATCTCATCTCATTATCTGTAGCCGCTTTATCCTATCCTACAGGGTCGCAGGCAAGCTGGAGCCTATCCCAGCTGACTACGGGCAAGGTCATCACAGGGCCCTCGGTGCATATCTTCTTGAAATATTCCAGTGAGAAAATCAGACCTGTGCCTCAATAATGGATAATGAGGGTAATATTTCCTTGCTCGTTTTTGATTGACTGGTGAAGGTGAAATACATCACTCTTGTGCAGCAAAACTTTGATCACTATTAGTGATACTAGTTTGTCTGTGATACAACTAAAAGTCTCCACTTCAACAACTAGTGCAACTGGCTGCAGTTCTACATATATTTAATATAGTATACACCGCCCCCTGCTGGCTACACTAACTGTCCTATTCCCAAAATATTTTAAAAAGTGTCTGCTTCAGATAATCAAATCTCATATGTTGGTACATATTAGCAACTTAAGTTAATTAAAATAAACTGACATTTGTAGTGCAGAGTCATCAAAAACTCAATACAAAAATATTTTATTTTACAAAAAAAAAAAAAAAACACCCTGTGGCCATGATCCTCTTGTGTTTGAGCCATATTCCATGTAGCAGCCATCAGTAGTTACAAAGTCCCACATTTTTCATATATATAAAATCCAACTAAGACCACAACTCAGAAATAAACCATATAGATGCCAAGCATCTAATTAACCTATTACACTTTCAGCGCTCTTGGTCGTACAAATAAGAGAACAGGAATAAACCTGTTAATTAAGGAGTGCTTATATTTCTATTCACATCAAGGATTTTAACAGCTGGTCCTTTCACTCCTCCTGAACACTGGATAAAAAAAAAAAACATGTCTATATACTTTTGATTACATAAACTCATTTTGCAGGTTTTATTTTAGATCGAAAGAAAAAGAAACAGGAGTTGTAACGAAATTATTTTATTGTCTAAAACAAAACAAAACACTTACATTCGTTACGGAGCTAACAGTTAAATGTCGGTTGCTGTGGAGACCAACATGCGAATTAAGACAATGTCATACAGTTAGGTTAATTAAAAAAAGTCTTTAGTACTGTAGAGATCATTTCAGCGCATTACTTCAACGCTGGAGCACAAAAGGTTCCCTCTTCTCGATACAGGTACACCATACAAGGTGAAAAATACATGTTCTACAGCCCGTTTAGTCACTATACAAAATCAACAGGGAGCCATTTAGGACCCCAAGGCTACCTAGCGAGATAGTTGAGCACCACGAGGCTTCAAGGTTTGTCGTGAACGGCTTGAAAACAAGCCATTCATTTCGGTACATAAACAACCACACGTAAAAACAAGTCAGAAAACACGTGCGAAATGAGCAAAACCACGCTCCTTTGTCCGAATGCTAATCGCTAGCTAGCTAGCCTCATGTGCTGCATGACGCAACCGTATGAAATCAAACAACGCACTTGGCAAACAGAGCCAAAAGAATAGCTCCAGCCAATTAAATCCAGTAAGTTACTACAATACTAGATTCAAAGAATCAAAATCTATCATTTTATTCGCGTTTTATTTTATGAAAAACACTTCAATTCAAATGTCGCGAAAACCCAATGACTGGAAAACGGGCAACAAAATGGCGACCCGACACGGCCAATACAAAATGTCTCAGCCTCTATCCTAAATAGTGCCTTATCCCCTATGTAGGTGCCCTACGTGCGGTATGAGGTAACAGCTTCAACGTTCCATTGTAGTTTGCTACATGTCCTCTAAGGAGTCATTTGGGATTTAGCCACAAGGTAGCTTAGCCTCACATCACGGGAAGGGGGGAGGAGAAGAAAAAAAAAAAACCTCAACTACTAGCTGAGCTAAATTTCCCCGCCCCGAAGACATGTAACAAGCTCGCTACCAACTCGCTGCTTTCAGACTTGTACAGTCTGTCCGACTCGCTCATGCTGTTACACTGCTAGCTAAACAAGTACAGCTCGCTCAAACCTGTATCGTTACTAAAACATTTACCTTTCAGTCACTGGCACAACAAAGAACGTTTTTAACAGTGCCGAAGAAGTTCTGCAGGAAAAGATGACCAAATGCAGGCTCTTGAACTACTGTTTCGTCCGGATACAAACTTTAATGATTTGAAATAAAGTTTCTAAAACAAATAATTAGCCTTTCCCCCCCTTTTTTTTTCTCCAAACAACACCAGTCTTCAATGGCGGCCGTCTCTCACAGCAACAAGCCCGCTATTTATACCCTTCTGCTAGGAGCTCGGCCTCCGATTGGTCAATACCCTTCACGTGCCCGGGTTCTCTTTTTCTTTTCGTTTGAGAGGAAAACAGGCACGATTTTAAGCAAAAAATAACACGTTGGAAAGCATTTTTATTACCAGTCAGTCTCTCGGGATACAATTAAACCTGATAAAAATAAAATATATGAAGTACCCGACCTTAAAAATCGTTAAAGAAAACAAAGACGTACGTCAGACTATTTTTTCCAAAGTGCGACATAACTGGTCTCGTGACATCACATGACCATTCTAGAACATTCTACCACCTATCTGTAGATTTGTTTATCATCTGTATTTCCCCTATTATCTCATTTTATGGGTTTCTCCGTTGGCCATCGCTAAGCTTCTTCGCAAGTATCCAACTATCGTTCATTCCTGCAGCTTGAAAATTCTCACAAAGAGAACAAGGATACGATAGAGAGGCTGGAGAAGGGAGGAGACATCACGTTAAAGCGCATGCGCGCTGCGGTCCTGGTGATTGGTGAAGGAATCGGGGTTTTATTGACGTCAGGCACAAATTTCTGTTGTTCTGCTGATCAGCTTTGTCATGAGCACATTAACTAGGCTGACTATTATTCTGCCCAGCTTTAATAAAAAAAAAAAGAATCTTCATGTCTGGAAGATATTTTCCATTTATAATTCTGACTCAGGGCACTATGAGTCTGATGTAACGCAGTTGTAAACAGGCCCCTGTCCCAGGTTTTTTGAAGCGTGTTGCTGGCATCAAATAAAAAATGAGCATATATTTTTCAAAACACAATAAAATTTATCGGTTTTAACATTTGATATGTTGTATTTGTATTATTTTTATAGGTAATTGTATGGGGCCGAGTAAAATTAAGGATTAATTTCATGAGTGATTTCGAAGTTTTGAAAATTGCCGGGGCCTGGAAGTCATTCAGGTTCACAACATTTGACATTCACGTTTTCTGAACCAGCCAGGGCGCAAGACTATCTTGCACTTTTGAATCCGTTTCTAAAGCGTCTTTCATCATGACACGGCAAAACAACATGAGGATTTTGATTTCTTAAACACGGAAAGCCAAAAATTCATACTTTTTTTGGTATTTTCATTTTCGCTTGCAGCTTTGGATAGGTTTCTCATTTTTTCGTCAAATATAGTGAAACCTGGCATTGCTGAGTCAGCAGAGTCAGCCATTTTGTTGAAAGAATTTGATAATTTTTGTAACTGTAACCAAGCAACGAACTAGTCAATAGCATTTCAGAAATACAGCCCCGTGTTAAGGAAAAAAAAGCCCTGCTTGAATTCAGTAACTCCAGAATTGAGTAATTTGGCCCTATGGATTATAATCAAAGAAACATGGGGTTTCCTGCATATTGGAGATAGCATACATATTTATAATCCATCTATTATCCATAACCGCTTATCCTGTGCAGGGTCGCGGGCGAGCTGGAGCCTATCCCAGCTGATTACGGGTGAAAGGCGGGGTACACCCTGGACAAGTCGCCAGGTCATCACAGGGCT
>JAPEKM010000023.1:52506256-52516494 GCA_027575975.1 Cathorops multiradiatus
ATGCCTCAAGTTAACTAATCATAAACACACTTGAAGTATATTGATGATTAGTGTGGCTTCAAGTACACAAAAGTATGATCAATTTTAGTACACGCAGCGCATTTATTTTTCACCAGGGTGATTAGATGCAGCATGGGGATACATCTGAAAACGTCCATATCACCATGACCTTTATGCCCTTTATACCTACTCCAATGTGTGTGCGCCTCCATGTTTAAATGTGTGTGTGTGTGTGTGTGGTTTATGCTGGCGTACTGTGAGTGGCTCCTTCCAGGTGTGTGATAGATACCTCCCACACCTGACCTTGAGTGGAGCAGACACTGAGACAGATTTAAGGTAGCAGGAGTGGATCAAGAGCACCACATTTACCTCCAGCACACATTACATGGCAACCTTATATACAATATTTTTTCAAATAAAAATTATTCAGTATATAGGATGACATGGTATGGGTGACGTAAATACTATTTTGAAATTAAATTTTGCTTCACAGTGCCATCTGGGCAAATCAGAATCAGTGCCAGAATCAGAACTCTGAATTCTCACATTGGTAATTGCTTGAACAGTTAAGAGAGAATAGTTATATAAATGTAATAAAAATAATCAGAATCTAAAATATACAAATTTGAAAAGTGGATGTATTTGAGTAGTATGTGCATGGGTTGTTTTGAAGTCCAAGCTGTACAGTATGTCCTGGAATGTGCGAATTCCAGGGCACAGGACGAACTGTGGTTGATAGAAGAGGGCAACCAAGCTGGTAGTGTGTGCCAGAATGTGCAATACAAATAAAAATACCCCAGTCCTGAATAATAAATAAATTAAGTATTGAAATGTTGGTAACCATAGGAACAGTGGCTTGGTCACCAGAAACCATTTATCCAATCCAATATTGATGAGTGTCAAAATAAATATAAGCGCTGATGCACTCTGCTGCATGGTTACTTATAATCCAAGGAAAGAAAACGACTATTAAACGTGAGTGTGCTGCTTCTTACATGTATGACTGATATATTATACACACTGTCAGGTTCACAGCTATGTCATGTTTAGCGGAAGCCGTTGAAACGAGCTACGCGCGCGCACTCGAATCCACGCTCCCGCCTGGACCCTCGTTCACGATTTTTGTTACGTAAACACAAGCCGGATTGTGATTGGTTGGCTTTAGGCCTCCCAGTTTGAAGGTGACTTATGAGAACGGTGTGTGGGTGTGGCCACGCAGTGTAAAGAATATATGGGGCGGATCCAAAGCTGTGTGCCGGGTCGGACTCTGTTCTTTCTGAAAAAATTAGCTGAAAGGAATACACCTCTGGCGGTCAGGTACCAGAAGGAAAGACACCAAATAAAGAAAATATAAAAAAACAACCACAAAAGGGAACTAAAAAGAAAAAAAAAACACGAAAATGCCCGCGAATACGGACGGTGATGGCGGATGGAAGACATTTCTGTGGAATTCTGAAAAGAGGGAGTTTTTAGGACGGACCGGCGGCAGTTGGTGTAAGTGCTCGACATTTTGTCTTCTGAGTGTCTGTGGCGGCTCGCTCCGCTCAGCGCTTCTCTTCTCTCGGGCTGTAAAGTGTGTGTTTTAGGCTCAATGCTCAGTTTTCAGTTGAACTATAGACTAGGATGGACAATAAAATAAAAAGAAGTAAAGACTACAGACAGACAACAGGTCAGAACACCTGTTCGGTGTGACTTTCCTCAACACGCTGCGTCGTGACTTTCATTTTCAGTGGAAAACGCACACACACACAGAATGACTGAGAGGACGAGAGAGAGAGAGCGTGACTGAGAGAATGAGGATGAACACACCGCCCTCATGCTTCAATGGCACAACACACACACGAGTCTAACGTACACTATACAGTGTTTTATTCATATTTTCAGAATCATATACACATAGTTAAAAAAAATGACCGTTGAATAGTTCAATACAAACTTAGATCTATGAATTAAATATATTCATTACTGAATTATTAGAGAAACCCCTTAATAAACTAGCTATGTATGTAATTAGCTGTGTATGCTAGTAAAGGAATAGCTAGGTAAAGGGCTGGAGGGCTGTTTTTCATATACCAACTGTATTTGTTTATTTGATGTCTTTCTGAGTTTAAAAGTAAAGGTCGATTGATTAATGAAGGACATTGATTAGATAGATAGATAGATAGATAGATAGATAGATAGATAGATAGATAGATGTCCTTCCTTCTCCTTTCCTGTCCCAGTCGTCTCTTTCCCGGTCCGGATGGCGTCCAGCTAAATAATTTAATAATCTCATATTTTAAGGACAGTAACAGGTTTTGTGTTTCCTGTCAGAGCTGTGTGTTTTTTGTGTCCCTCCTGTGTAATTACAGTGATGTTACGGTCAGATTATTTAACCGGGAAGGCGTACAGACTTATAACCTTTCTGCACAGAGGTTCAGTTCCCCCCAAGGTGAATCAAGGTGATTTTAGGCCCAGGGCTCCTGTCTGCTCTAAACCACCCATTCAGTCGCACACGAACAAAAAAAAAAAAATATATATATATATATATAATAAACTCGTCATATCACCATCAACCTGGCTGTTTATTTTCCCTGTTTCAGTTAGCATCCGTTATTCTTACTATAATTAGGGTCGGGTTTCAGTTTTTTTTTTTGTGAGGGTTTATCACCCTTGAGCATTAATTTAATGAAATGTAATTTCATGAAGTGTGTGTAGTGGAGTGAAACAGTAAGACACATGTCTCTGTCTGTCTCTCTCTCTCTATCTCTCCGTTCAGGGCCTACAGTTCAGTTCTAATTACAGATTAAATGGTCAAGGAAACTAGTTGAATATCCATTACACGACTTCTTTCCATCGCCTTTACTGTTGTTTACCTTAAACAGGTGGTGTTTAGAAGAGCCGCGGCGTGCTGTTTGTTGTGCCGTGTGTTTATTTGAGCCGTGTTCGCTCGGCGCTGTTAAAATGGTGCGCGCGCGGCGCGGCGCGGGACTCGCTGCCGGGTGCCTCCTCACATCATGCACGAGTCAAAGCGTGACACTAACGAGCAGTGCGCATTTCAACACCTCGCCTTAACGTGTCGTCTGGATATTTCCTGGAAGTGTATTGAAGAATTAAGACATTGAGATAAGCCCAGAGTAGTTTGTTATTGACATTACCCACTATCAGTGATGTTAGGGAAAAGTCATATCGACTGGTTTGCTGCTGTTGCTAATCTCTGAGCTAATGCTAACCGGCTAAACCTCACTGACTTGTGATACGTGCTTTAAAGCTTACAAGATGCAATAATGACCTGACAGTTCAGATCTTCAACCTCCGGCTGCTCAGATATGTGTGTGTGTGTGTGTGTGTGTGTTATACAAAAGATAAAAAACGTCGGGAAAATGCGACACGAGTTTTCTCAACTTTGCTCGTTGCTGTGTTGTGAAACGGAGGAGGAAGTTAGAGGAAGTGGGGCAGATAGACACACAGACTACCAGCTAACTAACATCTCTATCAGCTGGACAAACTGACTAAAACCTTCACGTTTCTCTTCCACACTTTGATTCCCTCATGGATAAGCTTTGATCCTGTCCTATCTCTCTTTGGCTTGTATGGTCCGATTTAGACAATTTCAAATCAACCTCATGCCACTTCATGTGATGAACGAGACACATCTCAGTTCCAGGATATCAAGCCCATCCCTGGAGCCTTCTTATTTCTTAGACTTACTGGTACATAGAGCCACTTATTGACATTTTATCGTATTGTCTTTGAAACAATGCATCTGTAAAGGTGTTTCCTGCAGATCTGTACACTGTTTATTACAACGGGTCAGAGAAGCAGAAAGGTCAACCGTCATAAAGCCGGCGTTTGATGAGCAGCTGAACCCGTCTGCACTGTCGGCAGGGGTGGACTGCGAGCAGGGCATTTTTAGATCCTGTAACTAGGACCCTCACTTTATGTAGATCTTATCATAGGGAGGGAACTGTGACCAAGCTGTGGTGTGTGAGCACTGTTGTTCTCCGTCACTGGCTTTCACAACAGATTGAGAGATTTCTGAACTGTTTAGACTAGTGTTGCAGGTTTTTTTTGCCAACTTTACACAGCCGTTGTGAGAAATAAACCTCCCTACTTGGAAAACCAGGAAGTTCCTTGTCATGAGAGTCACATGCCATTAGCTGATTTTGCATTCTGTAGGAAATTCATTTTTGTTATGTAACTATGAAAATTCTACCACTGAACCACCAATGATAATCAAACATGTTTTAAATCTGCCCTGAAGCATGACATCAATAGAAATTTGACCTTACTCTAAAAGAGTGTTTGGTTTTAAAAAACTAACAAAATATTTTTTGTCTAGAAAGCGTTTACATATTTAAATGTTTTTTTTTTACACAGTTATTTCAATCAATCAGAATGTACCAGTTTTAGTTTAGCTCTGTCAATTCTAACTGAATTGTGTGGGGGAAGCTATCTAATCCACATCTAGAATTGGATATGGAGATGCTAAATTAGCCATTCTTCTATAATTTTACTTCCTCTCACTCATCTGTAATGGTATTAAAGAGAAAAGCTACCAAGTTTTACAGTGTTCACTGTGAACGCCCCCAACACTAATTTGTTCTTTCTTTTTCTGCAGTTAAAATCTTCATCTTTTATGTAATCTTCTATGGCTGCTTGGCTGGAATTTTCATTGGCACCATCCAGGCGATGCTCTTGACCCTTAGCAACTACAAGCCCACATACCAGGACAGAGTTGCACCCCCAGGTAATTAACCGGAACACAATTTGGCACTACCGTGAACAAATTGTAGTGTTTGTGCCACACAACAACATTAGTTTGTTATCTGAGGCCGAATGTAAAATATATAAACTGAATGTGCTGAATCTTGTAACTATTATAAGAATGTTAGCATTTTAATTAGCTTCTGTCAGCAATTACTACATTTATCTTAGGACTAAATGTCAGAAGGTACTTTGGTGTCTTTTTAGTAGCCCTTTAGTTAATAAACTAATTTGCAGATCAGTAAATCTCAACAGGTACCTGAGGAGTACCTGCTACAAGAACAAGGACACTGCTATGATGAAACTGAGTATGTTAAGTAGCACTGATGATGCAGGTCAGAAGTAACAGTAGTCTTTAAACAGTAAGTTTTTATGCATTTTCAGACTTGCAGTGAAACCTTGTATTGTTTCTCCTCGCTGTAGCCTTCCTGTTCCGAAAGGAGAAAGAGAGCTTTTCAGCCATTTTGTCTTTTGTCCCACTCTCTAGTCAGTTTGGTGGGGCTTTGCGTGTCAGCTACAAGAGCAATGCTACTGCTTTCTTTCACAGCTTGATGACTACCATCACATGTCAGAATTGCTCTTCGTATAGAGGGGCTGATGGTGGTTCAGCTTTAAACTGTTTTTGATAGGTGTATTCTAAAATATGTTAACCGGTTCAGGGTGCGTCAAGTTTGAAGAGCCTATGTATCTAAGCAGAAGTTAAAATATGAAGGCAGAAACAGAAATTTGGTCGTAAAAGAAAATAACAGCATAGCTGTACAATATTCGAAGTTGTCCTGCTAATTTGGAGGACGTTCAGGCATTGCTAGAGTTCTTATTGTTTTATTGCCAGGCTTTTGCCCAGACAGCCTCCACAGTTTTGGGCCAATGAATGTTTGCACAGTGTGTACTGTCGCCTTGGCATATATTTAGCTGTATTCAGTGATAGACAGTGTGCTGGTGCCATTTCCCCCTGAAGAGCAGCAGTCTCTGTGCAGATAGGTTCAGTGAAAGAAGGAACATGAGTAGGTGCCGAGTGGAGCCCAGCAGAGCGCGCTACGATTGGAAGCCACGATAAGGGAAGGAGGTTGTAGACACGCTCACTGGTTTGAAGTCCCACCCTCCTCTCAGGGGCTAAAAGTTTCCATTGTGTGAACGAAACACGTGAGGTGAAGCAAGGGGGGGCTGGCTCAGCCACTGTGGGATTGAGTCTGTATAAATTCACATGGAGTAAAATAAATACATCCCTTGATTTTTTTTCCCCTTTGAATTACTTTTCGCATAAAAAGTACATCAGAATTGCACTACTGAAACAAGAAATGCACATATATGCAAAGACATTTAACAGGAGCCATGACCTTGCAAGCAATACAAGGGTTCCTCCCACTGATTCCCCCCTTGCAGACTGCTCATAACCACGCCCCAATTTGGCATTGCGCTCAAGCTGGGTGGAAAATTACTGCCAGGCTGAGAACAAGAGTTTCATCTGAATAGCTAACCATGACAATGAATGGATTTGGCTTTAACTGTGCAATAGAGCGGATGTGTCTACATGTGATTCAAAACACAGAAATGTTTTCTTTTGACTTTATAACACGGTCTTGAGTTTTATGAATGTAGGTGTGTTGGTTCAAAAAGTCCATTCTGTGTCCTCTTCTCTCCTCAGGCTTATCACACACCCCACGCTCTGAAAAGTCTGAGATCTCCTTTACTGTGGGCAACTCTGAGAGTTATGAAAAATATGTAAAACCCATGAGAAAACTGCTGGAGCCATATGCAGAAAATAAACAGACGGATGAAAATATCTATGAAGACTGTGGTGGTATGCAGAGTTTTCACAGCTATTTGGGGCCAGCATTGCAAAGAACACATTATACATCCATGTAACAACTAAATTGTGTAAAGAAGCACATTATTACATAGCAGAGTACCATAACAGAGGTTGTACTAGGTCTGTGGAATTGTGTAGGTGTCGATGCTTCACATAGTGCACAGTCAGAAAATCAATGGATTGGTTACTGAACTGGTAAAAGGTCCGATCTCTCTAGCAGAGGCAAGATGGAATTAACGCCAATATGTGGAATCATTGTGGGAAAAGTGTAGCTCATAATTTTTTTTTCACATTTGCATCAAATTTTGAGTTAAATATTTTTGTGGGGTACACATATGAATGAAGAGGACACATGGAAACCTGTTGTTATTATTATCCATACCTATGAGCATGCTGATGCTTCCTGCTCATTTAGGAAAATTTAATACTTTGGTATTCATGTCTTGTTTCGTTGCATGTTTAGATACTCCTGCCATTCACAAGGAACGTGGGGATTTGGAGAGTGAGGATAGTGTAAGAAAGGCCTGCCGCTTCAAGCTGGACTGGCTGGGAGATTGCTCAGGCCAGGTGGACGATAACTTTGGTTTTAATGAGGGCAGGCCCTGCCTTCTTGTCAAACTCAACAGGATTGTCAATTTCAGACCCAAGGTGAGTTCTAATTCATGAAAATGAAGAATGGTTAGAAAAGTACAAGTCATTTTTACACGTTGGTTTAAATTCAGAAAAAAAAATCTAATAATATCTGCATGTATTAGGCAGAGGATTTGGCATTACTTGTAGCTTACAAATGACTTCTTTCATTCTTTAGGTTTGCACAGACAATACAACGCTCCCTGCGGCTGCTGGTGGGAAGGTTCCAGTAAATTTGATTCCTATCTACTGCAGCACCAAGGTATAGCCATTTAGCATGCATTTTACTCTACATAATTTGTAGAATACAACCCAATTATGTGTCTGTTTATAATTTACCCAATTATAAACACACACAGGATGGAAACACCATTCCTCCTGACCTACTCTGTTCTGCTATTTTAACTTATACATTTGCCTTTGGGGGTTGAACTTATTTTTCTCTCTGATATACAGAAACCAGAAGATGCTCACAAAATCGGAGAGATAAAGTACTTTGGCTTGGGCCAAGGATTCCCACTGCAGTACTATCCTTACTATGGCAAGCTGCTACACCCTAATTACCTCCAGCCTCTTGTGGGCATCCAGTTCACCAACGTTACCCATAATGAGGAGCTGCGTGTTGAGTGCAAAGTATACGGAGCTAATATTGATTACAACGAAAAAGACCGTTATCAGGGACGTTTTGACCTCAAATTCATGATCAAATCATGACCACAGCTATGAAAATAGTGCTAATATACTCTGCCCATTTCAAAACATAATAATTTAGACAGATGAAGAAGTAAGAGTTCAATTTAAAAAAAAAACAAACAAAAAAACAAAACAGAAAAAAACAAACAACCACGACTAGTCTTGAACAAACTTTCATAACATACGGGACCTACACTTAATCTGTATGCTTTACACTAGCTTTCTCTGCATATGTCTAGGGTTAGACTGTAAAAATTACAGGAAGAGTAGCAATAGCAAAATATTTATTCTACTGTAAATGAGAATATTCCTTGAGCCATGGGACATGTTCATTCATTACTGTAAATTATGATTCCACTACTGATGTAGCGAGCAGTGTTTCTGTCCCCGAGTATTTCTGCCTAGTGTGGTCTCGCTCTATATTTTTTGGAGTGTGCAGTGCAGTAGTCGCATACAGTGGTCCTTTCCAAGCCATGTTTCTGTTGTCTTATGTGGGTCAGTTTAGTGGTCCAAGGTGTGTGTGTGTGTGCGCGTGCGTGCTTGTACATGGCTGCGTGTATGTTTGTATTTGTACAATAAAAAAATGAAAATAGTGGCATGGTACGTGCTGATATCCCCAGGTCCGTATGTGAGTAAATGACTGCACTCCATGGAATCTTTTTTTTCCTTCTCGTTTTGACTTATTTTGTTGATTGTGGGTAAAGTACTTTTACATCATTTCTCTTATTTGATCATCTTGCAGTGTGGGAGTTTGGGGTTAATGCCATTTCTGTATAAGCCTTTTACTTTCTTTTTCTTTAAGTGTAGAACTGTATGTGTGTATCTAGTTTGGAGGATCAACTCCATTCTAGAATGGAGGACTCTTACTCCCTATGGTCACCGTGGCAACTCAGTGCTTTAATTTAAATTTTTTTGTTTTTTTTTTTTTTCCTTTTCTTTTTTTTTTTGCTGGAGACATCACAGTGTGGTGTAACTTTCTAATGAATGTTTTAGCCATTTACATGGTGGAAGAATTTTATATTTATGCAGTTGTACAATTTTTTTTTTCTGCAGGAAAAAGTGTATTGTATGAATCCAGATACCAAAGTCACTGGTCGGAGTTAGAAACTAATCAGATACAATGCAGTACCCCATGTAATATGATGTTTCGTCAATGTTTAAAGTGCTTAAAAGTCAATGTTGAACATAAGAACATCTGTCAGGAGTTGCATCTGCTCTTGTCATTTTATTTAATACAGGTAAGGCCTAAACAAATAAATGTACAACCAACCAGACTGTTGTCTTTTTTTTTTTATTTAAAAAAAAAAAAAGGAAACAATACACAAATTATTTGCGTAATTTATCTACAGTCAGCCATCGAGGATCTTGAAAAAATATTGGACCTGCAGGAAAAGAGAAATATCACATAAGTATACACAACAAAAAAAACATGGAAATAAATGATGCAATTTACTGTTTTGCACAATCAGCTTCACCTGCAATTATTTCACAGCACTTTATCATCTCAGCACAGCAGACAAGCAGCTTGGTTTCTTTCATAACAACTGACTTTCCCAAAACACGCTTGTGAAGGCCCATAATATGTTAGCGTGTTTGTGTGCATGTCTGTCTACAAGACTGATTCACAGTGAGAGAATGTTCTTGCTATAGATGTGTGTGCGTGCATGTGTGGCTTCTCTAAGAATGTGGTGGCCGAGCTGCCCAGCAGGCAAATGATTAACAAGGAGCTGTTTGTTAAATTGGCTGCACGGATCTGGAGCTTGTGTGAAACAATGATGCTGAATGGGCCAAAGTTACTGCCTGAAAAGTACAAAGCCCTTCCTCCACTTAATCCTGCCCTATCCGGCTCCTCTTTCCCAGAGACATTATGTATGCTGTGGGTTTGATTCAGCCTACAGTGGACCATCATGAGACCTGTGCCTCTGTCTCACGTGATGTGAGATGTGGAATTATTTGTGAAGGCGAGTAAACGTTCGTCATCAGGTCCAGCTCACACTGCCCCAGTTCATGACTGAAACAAAAGTGAATGAGATCACAGATAACTTACTTCCAGTAACCCGTCCTCTGGAAGATCGGTACAGTGGACAGCGTTCTGCACTTTGTTCTTGCCGTAAAGAGCTCGTAAAGTCGTGGGCCGCAAATGACGAGCAATTTCCTGTAATGGAACACATGGGATGATGATGATATATAAAAAGACATGGCAGCTTATTGATACTGTGCAGTTAAAACAACGGAATAAACCAACAGCGGGACAGTATCCACCTTGCTAATCCATCGGTTTCCTCATCTCATTATCTCTAGCCGCTTTATCCTTCTACAGGGTCGCAGGCAAGCTGGAGCCTATCCCAGCTGACTACGG
>JAPEKM010000023.1:52529839-52541425 GCA_027575975.1 Cathorops multiradiatus
GCTTCAGATGGGTTAAATGCAGAGGATGAATTTCACTGTGCTTGAAGTGTGCATGTGACAAAGGTTTCTTCTTTCTTCTAACCATCTTCCATAACTATACAGTTCTAAACCACAGCCCTATAACTCCATGGAGATATATGTTGTTCTCGGAGTTTTGCTGAAAAAGAACATTATAGTCTGCTCTCTCTGACAGACAAAGCTGCCTGTGTGTCACACTTCTGTAAAATAAATGGCTGCTTCAGTGATGTCACATTACTTCATAACCTGCTGAGATCACTGTCTGGATTCACACTCCCTCCACGTTCTGAGTCTGTCACTTCATGGCTATTAGCAAAAATACCAATATCCCTTGCAGATATGATAACATGGCAGAGCTGGGCTTGTTTATAGTCTGTAGAGCAAGCAGGCTTTGGTACAGCTTAGTAAAAACTTCACTCCGGACCTTTGGCCATTTATAAAGAACAAAAGTTAGACTTGTGCAGCAGTAAGCATATTTACACCTTAAATGCCAGGTAGACTCATGCCCCATCTCAAATATAGAAATACAATCTTTGTGAATCTAGACATTTTCAACATGAATGACATTACAACCAGTGAGTAAGCAGAACATGTTGAATTCAAAATGGTGCACAGAAATCACCACAAACACAAGGAAAACAGCAGGCTGCTTTTACCCGAGAACAGATTTAGCACATAATAGAGGTCTGTATTTAGAAACAAACCACACTAACTCCACATTAGGAAACAGGCAAAAATGCAGGAGAAGGCTGCTGCTGGTAAAGTTCACCCATCACATAGCTCAGTCGCTGTGTTGATTTACCAGGGCCTTAATTAAGCCTTGTTAAATCAGTCTCCTCAGAGACTACTGCTATGGCAACTGGAGGTTCCTCTGTACTCTACCTTGATGGCCAAAATGAGTATGGGATATTAAATCCAATAGCAGAGCACGAAGTATTACTTCAGGTTACAAGTCATCATTGCATCATTTGATTAAACTACATTGTGGATGAACAACTGGACTTCCATCCATTGTGATAAGAAATTGCAATAATCAACTTTTATTCTGCATACAGGACACTTTTTCGATGGAATAAAAACATGTATTCTGTTCTAGTGGGTTCCATTCATTTGGCTTGATGGCATGCAATATTGTTAGCATATCGCTTATCCTATATGTATTACATCACTCTACCCAATGGAGAATGAGCGTTGAATAGGATTTATGATATTGCATGGTTATCAAGACAACATGACCAGAAGAGGCATTTGGTGAGTTTGTTGGCTCCCTGGATGTCCTGTGGTGGGAGATGTGTGGGCCCAAGTAACAAGTAGCCCTCGGAACTGTTTTGGGATGTGGAGTAGGCCAGGCGGAAGACTCACAGGAAGTGTTCTGGGCTGAGAGTTTCTTATCTGTTAATCTAGGTCCCAAGTGATGAACTACACGAAACAGTTGGATGGAAGAATTGCATGGGTATTAGAATCTTTCTGTGAAGACACAAAAGTACGTGACAAAGCATCCGCCTTAGTGTTCTTTGATCCAGGGCGGAACGAGATTGTGAAATTAAAACGGGTAAAGAAGAGAGCCCATTTAGCCTGTCATGGATTGAGACGCTTGGCTTTCTTGAGGTATTCTAAGTTTTTGTGGTCTAAGAGTATTGTGAAGGGATGAGTGGCTCCCTCCAGCTAGTGTCTCCACTCCTCCAGAACGAGTTTGATGGCTAAGAGTTCACGGTTGCCAACATTGTAGTTCCTTTCAGCGGACGCGAGCTCCTTGGAGAAGAAAGCCACTGGGTGCAGTTTGTGATTTTCACCAGAACATTGGGATAAGACCCAACCCGTATCAGATGTGTCAACCTCTATGATGAAAGGCTTAGTTGGATGTTGTCAGGATGTTGCAGAACCGGGGCTGAGGTAAACATTCCCTTCAGACGACTGAAGGCTTCTTCAGCAGAGGGATTCCATTGCAGTTGTTTGGGTCCTTTCTTAAGCAAGACCCTTGGGGGAGCGGCAATTGTGCTGACCCCTCGAATGAAATGAAGATAGAAGTTTGTAAACCCAAAGAATCATTGAAGTTCCTTCACAGAGGTGGGCACGGGCCAAGACATGACTGCAGAAACCTTAGAGGAATCCATGCTTACTCTTTCTGAACTTATGATGTAGCCTAAGAAGGTGATTTGGTTCTGGTGGAATTTGCACTTCTCAGCCTTGACATAGAGGGGATTCTCCAATAAGTGTTGGAGAGTGGTTCTGACGTGTTCTCTATGGCTCTTTTCATCGGGGGAATATACCAGAATGTCACTGATGTAAGCTATGACGTAGCATCCAAACATGTCTCTTAGTATGTCGTTAATTAGACACTGAAAGACACTGGGAGCTGAAGAAAGGCCATATGGCATTTCCTGGTATTCGAGGTGACCAGTGGTTGTACTGAATGTGGTTTTCCATTCATCACCCTTCCTGATCCTTATCAGATTATAGGCGCTACACAGGTCGAGTTTAGAAAATATCTTGGCTAAACGAAGCTGCTCCAGAGCAGACGGAACAAGAGGCAGGGGATAAGGGTATTTGACCATAACCTGGTCGAACCCTCTATAATCTATACAAGGCCAAAGACGGCCCCTTGCTTTTTGACAAAAGTAAAAGCCTACTGAGGCTGGTGATTTGGAGGGACGGATGTATCCTTGGTTGAGGGCTTCTTGAATGTACTCTTCCATGGTAGCATGCTCTTGCTGGGAAAGTGGACAAATTTGACCACATGGAGGTGACAGACCTGGTAGGAGGTCGATGGCACAGTCATTTGGTTTATGAGGTGGCAGTCCACAAGCTTTCCTTTTACTGAAGACCTTCTGCAGGTCAAGATAACACTCTGGGACATTCTTAATGGAGTCTAACTGCAGACTTTCTACTGATGTGGAAGAGATACAAAGTTGAGGATGTGCAAGACAATGTTGGAAACAGGTGGGTGACCATTGCAGAATTTCTTTATTGTGCCACGAGATCAATAGGTCATGAAAGGGTACCCCAGGATGATGTCGTGATGTTCAGTGGTGGTTATATAGAGAGAAATTTGTTCTCAGTGGGGTGCTCCCCCACCTGAATGAGGATGGGACCAGTCCTGGCGGTAACCCGGCCATCACCTATGGGTCCTCTATCAATGGTTCATATGCTGAGTGTACTCTGCAGAGGGATTGTGGGCAGGTTGTGCTTCTGGATGATCGCACTGTTGATGAAATTCCCCTCTGCCCCTGAGTCTATGAAGGCAGACAGGACGTGTGTGGAGGACACCAACTTTAACAATACAGGCACTTTGAAAGATTGTGCATTAAATTTACGATCTGGACTCACTGCTTGAGTAGTGGGTTCCACTGGCTTGGAGCATGACAAACCGACTTATCTTGTGCGCTGAACCTCCACATTAAAAACAGAGACCCTCTCTCTTCCTCCTTTCTCGTTCAGATCTTTTCAGGTGAGTATGGGACACTTCCATGGGGGCACTTTCTTCAGTGCGCTGAGCGGGCTCGGAGGTTTCCTTGAGAGAAGTTCGGCTGGTGAGGAAATGATCCAGCCGAATCGCCAGGTCAATGAGGGAGTCTAGCGTCATGCTTTCATCCCTACAAACCATTTCACTGAGCATCTCTGGACAGAGGCTCTGACAGAAAACTGCTTTCAAAGCCAGTTCGTTTCATCCACTGGCTGCAGCAAGGGTTCAAAAGTCCAATGCGTACTCTGCAACTTTCCTTGAGCCCTGCTTCATGGTGAGGAGACTCTCTCCAGCTTTGATGCCCTCAGGTTCATCATCAAACACTCGTTTGAGGAAATGCTCATAGGAAGTCATGTGTTAACCTCCTTTACTTCATACAGCGCTGGCCCATTGCAATGCCTTGCCAGTGAGGAAGGATAAGAATTTGGCGATCTTGTGTTCATCCGAGACACGTGGCATAGTGGAGAAGTACAGGGAGGATTGTAGCATAAATCCCTTACAAGCGGTCATATCTCTGGCATATTTTTCAGGAACTGGGACTTGTAGTACTGCACTAGAAGATGCCTCAGGGTGTGGAAGGAGGGCCTGTGACATCACATGTGGGTGATTCTCCAAATAAGGTACACTTTATGTCCCTGGCGAATATTTTGAAAATTAACTATATATGCATATATTATTTCACCAACATTTAGTACTCATTAAAGGGAACTTTGAAAAAAATAACCATGGTTCAATCATGATGCTTTCTATAAAAATTAAAACATTTTATGTGATTATAGCCATTTTGCCTCTGTCCCTAAGCCTGAATTCTGATCTTTGACCTTATTTACCTTAGTGACAGAAATATAAATTAATGTCAAACATAAGCATAAGTTATGAATTAAGATCCATGTAAGTGAACAGATAGTGTATTAAAAAGAAAAACTTTGGGAATAACACATTTTTCACTTGTTGAACACCTGTTCCCTGGGTTTGCTGTCATTTCCACTACTCTGTACAAGCAACTATCTCAGGCGCATTGCTTTAGCATTCTGTAGTCCGTGACCACAGAAACGGAATCTCCAGAAGGATTCCCATGGATTAATGTCAGAGATCTCCCCATAGGAATTAAGAAAAACAACAACAACCAAGGTAAATATGGCTTAAACTGAGCAGACACTTTATGCATGTCATTTCCAAACTGTATATATTTCATGACAGGGATAAAAAAACAGGATTTAAAAAATGTGGTTAGTTGTCATTTGTGATCATGTATTGCCATGGTTAAAATTAATGCTAGAATGCTTAGCCAGCATGAGATTTTGGAGGAAAAGTAAGGAAATGTCATTTCCACAACTGTCATTTCCACTACTGCCTCCATGGTAGTGGAAAAGACAGGTTGGTCTGGAAATGACATGGGGGTAGGGGATGGCGGTATTGAAGTGCTGCAGTAGTACAAAAGTGTGAGGGGTTGTGGTCTTCAAATTGCAACACACAGTTGGGGGTGGGGCAGCGGAGGGGGCAATACTGCTTAAAATGCAGGATTGCAAATTTGTGTCCACAAAACCAGGGGAACTTGCTTGGAGAGTTTTAAGCTGTTTCTGTGCAGAACCAAACACATGCCAGTGCTATGGGCTGAAAACTGTACAGATGCCTTTGGACTCATCAGGCCCAAGTACATCTGCAAGCCAGCCCATCACAGACATAGAAGTGCATGAGGGCCTGATTGGGAAGTGGTGCGTTGTCAAGTATGATGGGGATCCTTATCCTGGCATAGTGCAAGACGTGGACTCTGAGAGTTGCCTGCTAGTGAAGACCATGAGCCGTATCGGCGTAAACCGTTTCTTCTGGCCCTTACGTGATGATGTTCTTTGGTACAGGCCAGAGGCTTTAATTAGAATGGTTCCAGAGCCTCTGCCGGTAACCAAGAGGCACATGATGCTAGAACCATCCATTTGGAAAGAAGTGTGCAGTAAACTTTAAATTCAGTTTAATAATGCATAAAGTTGAAATCAACTGCATCAGTATAAAGCAATCTGATCACTTTCTTTGAGAATTACATTATTATTTGCCACAAAGTATTTACAATTGTACAAATATACAAAAAGTACAAATATTGAGTACACAGAGTATGTACTGTACAAATATTGAAGATGTTTTTGTTTTTAATGAACATTTTTAGCTTCTGTTCTTCCTTAAAATAAAGTGTTCTTCTGTGAAACAATTGTTTTCTGAGGCAATGTCATTTCCACAACTCCCAGTCTTTTCCACTACCACATGTCATTTCCAGAACCACACGTATTTTGAGATAAAAACACATTTCACAGGCAAATGTAATGCAATACTTGCTGCTATGACGATAGCTGGGTAGCTGATGATGGGGTTAAGGTATATGGGTTGAGTAATACCTGATTTGTAAATGTATGATGTTAAAGTATATCTTTCAATAACCTCATTATATACGCTGCGTAGGATAAATACAGTAAGATCCTTAAACGTCAATGTCTTAGACATATTTAAATGATACATTTCAATAGATGCCAGTGTGATTTACAATGCAATGTGTTTGTAGGAAAATATTTGCAAATATTTTGCTTTATAAAACATTTTATTGGCTGGTGATGGAAATGACATTTTCTTTGCCTGGTCTGGAAAAAGGCCAAAAATGTAATATTAATTACGTGAAATTATCACTGCCAACATCTTAGCAGGTATCTAGACAGATTGTGAATACATAGTATACCAATAGTTCAGTCTAAACATGTTACTGAATTTCCTGAACTTGTCCAGGTCAAAGTGTACCCTAATTGGAGAATCGCCCACTTGCAAGTTGCATCATCCGCATGTTAAGGTTGGCAAGCATCTGTTGTTGTTCTCCTAACAACCGCACCGGAGCGTTCAGTGCAGTTTGTTTGGCTTCCACCGCTACATCTATTGTAGGCAAAGTATCCTGCCAGGAAGCAGGCACTTATGGATGTAACTGCAGGAAGAAGTGGCGAGAAAGGTGAACTGAGCCAAATCGTGAAGCAAAGTTGTAGTCAGAAGGCAGGAGAGGGTCAGTCAATCGGCGATCAGAGTAACGTAGACAAAACAGGAAGCGAAAACGGTGAAAGGATAGCGAGAGTCAAGGACCAGCAAAACAGGCAGAGAATAACAAAAGCTCAGTATGGACTGGGAAAGCAGAATGATACTTCGCGTTGATACTGTGTGAGGGAGAGGTTTAAGTACCATGGTGGTGATGAGTGAATGGGCAACAGCTGAGTTCAATACTCCAGTGGATGGGGGCGCTGTGAATCTTGGTCATTGTAGTTCTGAGTGGCCATGTTTGTAGTTTGATTAGCGCTGCTGGTTTCAGCACTCTTACTGACAAATATATCTGATACACCACTCAACGCCAGCCAATCTTATTTATCATAGTTCATATTAACACAATTAAAACCTGCTACAATGGCAAATAATATAGAATGTCTTGCTTTAGGTCTAGGCCAGCATGTACTTCACTACTCCATTCACTCAGGTCAGTGCTGGTCTAAAGTTAGAGTAAATTACAAACTAATTCTTGTTTATAAATTGTGCATAGTTTCTCATATGTAAGGAACAAAACACGATGGGGTGTGCGGTTATAGGAAAATAATTCGTTATGAGGTAGTGTAATGCTACGAACCCACAGTTTTCTGTAACAGCACCTGAAGTGTTTTATTCTTCTTATACCACAATTTGCCAAGGATTATAATTATTAATGAATGAACACCACTTTATACTTTATCAGTTTATGGGTACATATGCAAATCAAGTTAACTTCTATTCACACTTACAGCAGTTATAAACGGTCATTCCCTCAACCACCTTTTTTTTTTTTCCTCTCTCCTTTGAAATGAATAAGACAACAAATGTAGCTTTTCACCTTACCGAGGAATCAACAAAAGCAAGCTCCTTTGCCCTGAAGATTCCCCTATGGTGGAAAACTTACTGACTGACTGCTACAAAGCGTGTTTATATAAACCTGTGATTTTCCTTGCAGCGGGAAACACTGTCAGAACTGCTGTTATAGAAAAATTCTACAGAGCTATATTTCCGGTCCACTAATTTGATTGGTTGAGAGTGCTGGTATTTCATATAACAGCACTATGACATCTAACTGTGCCCATCACTCTGCTTGTCAGTGTCCTGCATGTAAAATTCCACTTCCTAGTTTGAAAAGGTTACTACAGTAGTGTTAGCGACGACATCAGACAATCTGGCAAATGACACTTGTAATTTTTGACTTAAAATATGAAAGCTTGTCAGATGAAGATGAAAAGGAAGAAATGGCCGAAGGAAAACGTTTACAGGAAGTGCCTTTAATGGGAATGTACATTGAGGATATTACCCGGTTGCACGAAGATATGAAGTTTATCTTCAAGTGGTGAATGTATATTTCAACACGAGAAGATAAACTTCATATCTTCACATGACCAGGTAAATGCTCTTTATATTATGTGGACACACACACACACACACACACACACACACACACACACAAATTTTTCATTTTGATCCGGTTCGCCATCTTTATAACGCATGTTCAGTCAGCGGGAGAACACTGGGAGTGACGTCAATGGAGTGAAATATGTCACTCAGATCCACGATGTATTTCATATGAAAAAAGTGAGTTTTCAATATGAGAAAATAAACTTAATGTTCAAGCCAACATGTGATTTTCTTTTTATTATATAGACACGTCCACAAACAAAAAGTACCCAAATTTATCGAAACAATTCATTAATTTCCTCACAAGTAAACATACTGAAAAATGCGTCACGGTTGTCATTCTTGATGTCCCGGATGTAGCTTGTATGGAAACTACGAGTGGCATATTTTCCAGTAAAACACTTGTGTCTATGTAATATAAATCAATACGCGCTAGCTATAAACTCAATGTGGCTTCTTCGAGATCTATTTCTGCTAGCAGAGCAAAAATAAACAGAACATTTGGCCACACTCTGTCCAAAATGTCAGTTACTCAATATTAATTTCTTGTTTATAGAACTGTTATATAAAAGTAATATCACACTCGAGGTTGGGCCGTTGTACTGAATATCAGCACGATTGTGATTAGCTACAGCACTCAGCTGCCAATCAAATCACAAGTGTGCTGAGATTCAGTAAAACAGCACTCCCTCTTGTGTGATAATGCTTAATTAAATCAACAACTTCTGACAAATCAAATTCAAGAACACAATGGCTCTGTAGTAAGAAGGTGATTATTCTATTTACAGTTTAGGTGTAATGAAATAGAAATTGTATGCTTTTATAGTATTTATTGGTTATAATAAACTGATGTGTTGGTGGGTATTAACTATCAGAATCAGATTCAGTTGGTGTCTCTGTACTGATTTTTTTTTTTTTTGGGGGGGATGAATATATGCAAGTTATGTATATGTAATATAAGAAAAATGTATATGTACAATACAGACATTACACAATGAAATAATATGTGATCTACAATAACCATTATAACTAATAAAGTTATTGTAGCTTGCATATTATTATACTGTGTAATGTCTATATTGTCCCTATGGACTATGACATTAATGCTGCAAAAAGACCAGCACGTAAAGGGATGGTCAACATTTATTGAGCTTAACTGAAATAAACACATTCATAGCCAGAATGTCTACACACTTCTAACTAGAGAGATCAGACTTGTTAGATTAAAACTGGATTATTAACCAAATAAACCTTGTTATACAGTTCAGTCTCACAGGTTAAATACTACAGGTAGGACGTGTTGTAGACTATCTGTTACTGTATTTTCACACCTGGAACTGAAGTCCTGTCCGGTAACTGAGAAGTGACCAGGTGAAGTTTGCCAGCTAATACGATCTGTCAACAAGGTACAATATTCATGATCTCTTGCAACATACGAGACTAACTACAGCTGAAAGAGCCTGATCTACGCATTCACTTATTCAAGCTCATAGCATTTGCTTTATTCTCACTAACACAGAAGGTTGTGAATAAACATTGTTCATACATTTCAATTGACAGAAATAAGATCACAGCAGGTGGAGTGTCAGTCTGCACAGAAATGGACGTCGAGGAGCTCTGTTCATGGCAACAAGAGACCTCTTTTGTGTTTCAAAGGTCGATTAGAAAGCTTTAAACATTTGTTCTTGCAGCTAATAAAAAGTTACAGTCATGGGTCACAGGGAAGTATATCCTTGGATACACCATTTTCCAACTCGCATATAGAATAAGATTGATATAATAGGCCAACATGACCACTGCACCTGTACCAAAACTTGTGAAAAATATTTTTTTCTTGCTGGCTGTATCAGAGTCAGTGTTGTCGAGCCACTAAACCTTGAGTCCAAGTCCAGTCACGAGTCCCCAGTGTTCAAGTCCGAGTCAAGTCCAGGTCATTAAAGAAAATTTAGAGTCGAGTCCACTATCGATCCGAGTCGAATCAGAGTCCAGCACTCCAACTGCACCATTTGACAGTGGCTGTTCTAGTGCCATTAGTTTGTTCCTGAACATGACATATGAACACGTGAATGTGCTTTCTCTTTGTCAGGGAGTGCGAAGTATTCGGTCAGAGATGGTTGGGAGACAGATGCGAGTGCAGAAGGTGCATTTATTAATACAAGTGAAGATGGTAAACAATCCAGAATGGCAGGCAAAATCATAAAACAGTGAAACAGGCAGTAGGTTAATCGAGGCACAAACAGGGTATCATAGACTAGGCAGAATCAGAGACAAGAAACAGGAAATCAAACAAGGAAATTAGGCTCGGTAATGTGTCAGCAAAGCAACTCAATACTTCGCAAAGCAAGTCTGCTTTCACAGTCTTCATATAGGCACGCTGATTGCGCCTTAATCCTTTGCAGGTGCGAGTTGTTTACGGCACGCGTGCTGTGCGGATTGTGCCCGAGAGTCTCTCTGATGCACACGCCAAAGCAAGCAGGTGTGACACATTTGCACGAAATTAGTATAAAAATTAATGTAGACATTTATCTTATGCCAAATTATTATGGCATGTTACAAAAAATAAAGGAAAAATCAGAATCCTCATCTCCAATTTACAAGTGCGAATGCAGTTAATGCACAAGTCCGAGTCATCAGTGCTCAAGTCCAAGTTGAGTCACAAGTCTTTAAAATTAGCGCATGCATCCAACTCGAGTCGGCACCCTGGACTTGAGTACTACAAGCCTGGTTAGAGTTTACATGGCATCATTCAGAAGAAAAGTTATACATCAAATTCTATATGAAACTACATTTCTTTCCATGACCTAAAATCTTTTGGTGTAAACATTAGATTAACATACAGTTTCCTAAATAACACAGTCTGTTTTCTCAAACATATCATTACAAACAATCCTTGGGTACATGTGTATGGTTTTGTCAGCAACAAAACACCACTGAACAAACGCTCATATGCTCACATATCAAAACTGGATATGTGAAATACATGCTGAACTACACAGAATAGGCACTGCATAAAACAATACAGTATTCTTGTTTAAATTTGATCTCAGGCTCCAGGAACTCCAGAACTACCATTAAATATAATCAGGGCCATAATTTTCTAAAAACAAATATTTGAAGCTACTGAAAATTTGCCAAGAATAGAAAAAGGACACATGATTGATTACAGTAGCACGTCATTTTTGCTGATGAGGGAAGCAAAGAGGTTCCCAATGACCACAATTTTCAGAATTGGACAGTTGAGTTTGATTCTTGGGTTTTCAAATTTAACTAACCATCATCTCCATAACTACAAGCTATTTGAAAGAGTTATACCAAAAAATCCCATCCTGAGAGCAACCCAAAACATACAGTGCTGAAATTCATCAAGTATTATTGGAACTATAGCTGGAATTGTATATTGTGGTCAGCTAAAAATACCCCCCCTTTTTGGAACTATAACTGGAATTGTATATTGTGGTCAGCTAAAAATACCCCCCCCCCTTTTTTTTTGGCTCCACATGCCATCAGCAGGCGGCACGGTGGTGTAGTGGCTAGTGCTGTCGCCTCACAGCAAAAAGGTCTGGGTTCGAGCCCCATGGGCGGCGAGGGCCTTTCTGTGTGGAGTTTGCATGTTCTCCCCGTGTCCATGTGGGTTTCCTCCGGGTGCTCTGGTTTCC
>JAPEKM010000023.1:53472570-53483663 GCA_027575975.1 Cathorops multiradiatus
GAAAGGCCCTCGCCGGCCCCGGGGCTCGAACCCAGGACCTTCTTGCTGTGAGGCGAGAGCGCTAACCACTACACCACCGTGCCGCCTGAAGGAAATATATATTTTTAAATAAAATGGTATTAGGGGTAGTAACTGTAAATGTTCAAGACATTTGACTCTGGAGGAATAAGGTTAAAGAAATACTACTACTAAAAAAAGGCTGTTAATCCAGCCCAAGCCAGTACATTCTTGGTGCTGGTCCCAAGCCCAGATAAATGGGGAGGGTTGCATCAGGAAGGGCTGGAGAAGGAGTTGCCAGGTAGAAGGAAAACAGGAAGACCAAAGATGAAATTGAAGGCCCGTTCCCACAATACCGATAACTAGAACTACAACTCTAAATACATCAGTCCTCTGTAGTTTGTGGTTGGTGGCCACACCAGACCGATAACGATACCTATAGCCCAGGCCTGGGTTTATCGGTATCGGTGAGATTACTTCTGGAGCATTTTTTCCCCCCAGGCCTGGATCTAATCTGATAAAACTTCTGACCAATCAGGTAATTGTTTACATGTGACACTGTCTGAGCACATGCTATTTTTCCCTGGGCATCTTTGTACATCCTTGTAGCATCTGCCTTCATGAGCATGATGAACCCATGACCATGCACGCTAAACATCATGACAACAATGGAGAGATGCAAACATTAGCACTGAACATTACCACTGAAACCATCTCATTCAGGTTCTTATTGCGGTCAGTAAAATATCATTATGACCACACACACCTGTTATTTTGATACTGTACAGTATAATGGACACTTGTGCATTGGAATTATCTTATTTTTTGTCTAATGACAATATTAAATACTTACCTGAGCAATAAACTAATCTTTCCTTGGCACTGATTTGGTCTTCTGTTTGTGGTGGTTTGTTTTGTCAAATCTCCTTTCCCCAAGTGAAGAATCTGCATAAATTGCACCTCAGACGTTCATAAGTATTGGAAAAAACTTATCTTCATGGGAAGATGATTCCCGAACAAGACAGTGGATTTCTCCCAGCTTTTCTCTGTGCTGCAGGATCTCATGCACCCAGATTCTCCTTTTCTTCTTCTTTCAGCTTTGCCTTCTGTGCAAAATGAGCATCAAAAGCAGCTTACTGTCACTGTCAGCCGTTGTGTCCTGCCCAGTGCACTGGGTGTGCACACACAGCATACAACCGCTACATTTTCCAGTGAAAACTGACAACCACATATATTTATTTACCTGAGTGTCGGGACCAACCGATATTATAGTCGGGATTAGAGTTGTGGTGTGACTGCTCCAGACTGGAACTAAATTCAGGCAGAGGTATAGTCATAGTTATAGTTATCAGTATTGTGGGACCGGGCCCTTTTGGATGTGGTGAAGGAGGCTATGAGGATGGTTGGTGTGACAGAAAAAGATACAGAGGACGAGAAGAGATGGAGGGGCATTATCTGCTGTGGCGACCCCTAATGGGAATAGCCAGAAGAAGAAAAAGAAGAAAAGGCTGTTGGGCAGCGCAGTAGGTAGTGCTGCCACTAAACAGGGCCAAGGCCCCTGGATCCACCCTGAGCTCAGGTGTGAGTGGAGTGTGAAGTTCTGATGTTCTCCTTGTACCCATGAGTTTCTCCCAGGTTCTCTGGTTTCGTCCTACATCCCAAAAACGTGTCAGTAGGCAAATTAGATTTGATCATCTAATTTGCCGCTAGGTGTGAACATGTGTGTGCATGGTGCACTGCAATGAACTGGTGTCTCATTCAGGGTGCGTCATGCCCAGTGTTCCCAGGATAGGCTCTGAATCCACTGACCAGAATACCAGGTTACTGTGAGATGAGTGGGTGAGAGAGTGAGAATATTTTTGGGATACCAAGTGACACAGCAGTCTAACCATTGTTACTATAGACATGACAGCATATAGCATGCAAGTTCATTCAATGAAACCTATAATTTGCCTTGCAGCTGACACTCTGTCAGAGTCACTCTGTTGTAGGAAATTAATGAACAACTTCTGACCAATCAGAATGAAGAATTTATCGACGCAGTCATGTAATTGAAAAGAACACAGGTCAGCAGGACCAGAAAGTAAGAACAAAACGATCAGATCTTGCTTCAGCGTTTTGTTGTTCCTTTATGTCAGAGTGGCGCATGTACGCTATGAAACGTTTAGCGGCATGCTGTGTATACACCTGGACTCCCCGCTGACAAAGCCAATCAGGTCAGGCTGCTGGCGCAACAGGCACAAACTGTTCTGTTTGATCTGATGACATTCAGCGATGTGTTTTGCAAAAGCTTGCTGTGTGAGACTTTGATCCTTACTTCCTAGTCGCCTGCAAGATGGAGATTAGTGTTGGGTTTTGCAAATTTCACCTCTTGATTAGACTGCTAGTTTGTTTTGTAGTTCTCTTTTCACTTCCTGGATATTGATGACTAATTGGAAGCGTTTTGATCAGCAGAATGAATATACTCCTACTGGGCAGTTTATAAGACTCCAACTGAATATAATAATTTTTTTTGTGTGTGTGTCTTCTTTGGCAGAAGTACAGATATCAAGATGAGGACAACACCTCTCCTCCAGAACATGGCTCGACTCGTCTACCCGGGGATGTTCAGCCTCCCGAGCTGGTGCAAGTGTCTGAGAAAAACATCTCCCAGATCGAGAATGTCCACGGCTTTGTGTCTCATTCGCACATCTCCCCTATGAAGGTAAGAGTCTTTTGACTTATTCTTCGCATTTTTTCTCTGTTCCATTTCCTACAGCATACAAGCAAGTCTGTGTCTCATCTCAAACACGCATAAACACTGTGTGACAGATTCCTTTACAATACAGCACCCAAACACCCATTCCAACAGCCTGTATTTTCCATATATTTTCCCATTTGAATGTAATACAATTCTGATTGTATTTACATTTTCACTTGGTCTTTTTTCTGATCTTCAGCTATTCAGTTTCACTGATCCTATGCCCACTTGGAGTTTCAAATTTTGTTCTTAGCTGATAGGAGTGGAGCCTGATGTAGTCTTCTGCTGTTGTAGTCCATCTACCTCAAGCTTCGGTGTGTTGTGCATTCTGAGATGCTTTTCTTCTCAGCACTGTTGTGAAAAGTGGTCGAGTTACCATAGCCTTCCTGTCAACTCAAATATACATGTACTATATCTAAACATTCTGTTTTATTCTGTCCACATTCACTGGATATGAGCAATCGCATGCTCTGATTGGCTACTCTGCTACTAGGCTATAAGCTCATATACTGTGAGTAGAGAAAAACAAAATGGTGGCACGTGTTGCTGAACCAACCGGGGACGAAATAAAAACTATTCGAAAACAAAACCCTAAAAATTATCAAGTATTTAAAAGAAACATCTCATTCTCATCTCATTATCTCTAGCCGCTTTATCCTGTTCTACAGGGTTGCAGGCAAGCTGGAGCCTATCCCAGCTGACTACGGGCGAAAGGCGGGGTACACATAAATAGCTAAAATAATATAAATCCCCCCCCCCAAAAAACAAAAACAAAACACAACTCCTGTTCTACACTCTGGCCCAGTAGGTGGTGGTAATGCACCTTTAAATTGGTTTGTCAACCACCAAAAAACCCTAAAGAAGAAGAAAGACAAAAACCTCAAAACATGCAAAGAATATACAGTAGACTGAAAGTATTTGATGATGACGTATTTTTTTATTTTTCAATAATTATAGCATTTTTCACAAATCGCTGTCATTTCGCCGGTTTGTTTACATTCTCAGCAGAAATGATTTGGTCGGATGTTTTTTTTTAGATATATTTTTTAGGCTTTTTTTTTTATTGGATAGGACAGTTTAGAGACAGGAAATGAGCGGGAGAGAGAAACAGAGAGGGACAGGGAAACGACCCCGGGTCGGAATCGAACCCGGGTCCCGGGCTTTATGGTATGGCGCCTTATCCATCTGAGCCACGACGCCTCCTGGTTGGATGTTTTGTATAAAGTTTGTATTTATTGAATTTGCAATAAACAAAAATGCTCCTGTAGTGAGACCCTGATGTGGATGTAGCACAGAAGCACGGCAGGCGGTTGTTTGCTTTTCAGCACGAAACACACTCTCTCACACACACACACACACACACACACACACACACACAGACTATTATCAAGCCCTCGGCCCCAATCTCCCCTTCTCCCTCTCCTTTTATCAGGTGCAGTCACTGGAAGAAACACACAAACGCACATTAATTGACAACAGGTGTAGCGATACGAACACTCACCTTCTCTGACTCCGTCCTCCATTCACAGACTGACGCTCGGCCACGCATTTGCTGCCACACGCGCGCACACACACACCCTCTGACGGGACAGGAAGTCCACCATCACCATCTGCACCCCCAGTCTGTGGACCACCTCGAATTTAAATGGCTGGAGGGCAAGATACCAACGGGTGATCCACATGTTCACCTTCATGCGGTGGAGCCACTGGAGGGGCACGTGGTCTGAACAGAGGGTGAAAGGGCGTCCCAGTAGGTAGTACCGGAGGGCAAGGACTGCCCATTTGATGGCTAGGCACTCTTTCTCTATCGTGCTGTACCTGCCTTCCCACATTGACAGCTTCCGGCTAATGTACAACACAGGACGCTCCTCCACTTTCTGGGACAGAACTGCCCCCAGCCCTCTGTCTGATGCATCCGTCTGTAAAATAAAGGGGAGAGAAAAGTCAGGGGAGTGTAACAGTGGCCCCCCACACAGTGCAGCTTTTACCCTAGAGACAGCCCATTGGCATTGCTCCGTCCACTGGACCGGCTCTGGTGCTTCCTTTTTAGTGAGATCAGTCAGCGGGCTGGTGATGTCCGAATAATTAGGTACGAACCTACGATAGTAGCCAGCCAGCCCCAGGAACTGTCTCGCCCCCTTTTTGGTCTTGGGCCTCGGGCAGGCCGCACTTGCTGCCATCTTATTAATTTGGGGATGCACCTGCCTATGACTTAAGTGGAAACCCAGGTACCGTACTTCCACCTGCCCAATTGCACACTTCTTTGGGTTGGCTGTGAGATCCGCCCGCCTCAGCGACTTTAGGACGGCCCTAAGGTGCTGCAGCCAGTCATTGCTGTAGATGATAATATCATCGAGATATGTGGCTGCGTAGGTGGTGTGGGGGCAGAGGGCCCTGTCCATAACCCGCTGGAACGTAGTGGGCGCCCCAAACAACCCAAAAGGAAGTGTGACGAATTTGTTTAAGCCAAACCGTGTGGAAAAGGACGTTTTCTCTCAGGACAGAGGACTCAAGGGAATCTTCCAATACCCCTTCGTTAAATCCAGTGTCGGATAAAAACGAGCAATGCCTAATCGATCGAGCAGCTCATCAATGCGAGGCATTGGGTACGTGTCAAATTTAGACACTGCTTTGACTTTCCTATAGTCCACACAGAACCAGACCAACCCATCGATCTTGGGGACCAAGACCACTGGGCTGCTCCAGTCACTGTGGGTGATAGACACTGGTGCGGATAGGCTTAATCCCCAGTAACCCATACAGCTCATGCAGTGTGTGTGACATAAATTTAGTGCCTTGATCTGTCAGGATTTCTTTGGGAATCCCAACCCGGGAGATAAAGCGAAAGAGCGCTTCTGCAATACTGCGTGCTGAAATATTGCGGAAAGGCACTGCTTCTGGGTATCATGTTGCATAGTCCACCAGAACTAAAATAAAGCAATATCCCTGTGCTGACCGATCTAATGGCCCAACGAGATCCATCCCATTTCTTTCAAAAGGGGTCTCGATTAAAGGGAGAGGGCGCAAAGATGCTTTTGGAGTGGCCGTGGGATTTACTAATTGGCGTTCGTGGCACACCGCACACCACTGACGGACATTCCCATGAATCCCTGGCCAATAGAACCGGGCCATTATTCGGGCTAGTGTTTTATCCTGCTCTAAGTGTCCAGCCATGGGATTAAAGTGAGCCGCCTGGAATGAGTTCCCTGGCGGCTCTTTGAGATTAATAACTGTGTGATCTTTTCGCCAGTTTGAGTGTCCTGCGTCACTCGGTATAACCTATCCTTAGTAATAGCAAAGTAGGGGAAGGCCGGCGTCGTATTTGGCTGGAGAATTTGACCATCAATTACTCTCACTTGGTCAAATGCATGTCACAGAGTCCCGTCTCACAACTGCTCTAACAGGAAATCCCCAAGGGAAGCCCCGAGAGAGGGAGGAGGGGTGGGGTGCTCCTCACTCCATGTATCGTGACGTAGACGGCTCTGTGACAGCTTCTCCTGCCAATGGTAAGACCGGGGTCTTCCCCAGACGAATTACTACAGGACCCACTCCTTACTATGTGCGTCGTTAATTTCTTAAAACCCGGCCAATCAGTTCCCAAAATCAGCGAGTGGGTGAGACGAGGGTTAACCGCTGCCTTTATGCTTTTCCCCTCGAAATAGAATGTGGACGGACACTAAAGGGTAGTTGTGAACATCCCCATGCTCACACAACACATTCACCACTCGTGCTCTATGCAGTGCCTCACCTTTCACCAGGCTTTGGTGGATTGAAGTCTGGTTACAGCCGGAATCCACCAAAGCCTGGTATGTATCCCCTTGGACATCTACCGGTATACGACACGCTCCGGCCCGATCGAGGGTGGTTTCTGGCATGTCGGACCCAGACCACTGCACCCACCTCCATCGCGGAGCACTGATTTTGGAGATGTCCCGGCTCCCCGCAGTGCCAGCACACTGGCCCAGGCTCTCCCTCTGCACTAGTGTTATGGATATCACTCACCTGGGGGGGAGAAGACACAGACAAGGGGAAAATGGGAGGACACCACAGGCGCGCCGGGCCAGCTGGGGGGGGGAGCTGGCCCCCACCTTCGTGGTGGGGGGAATGGGGCGAGGATGGGAAGCAGAGGGAGAGAGAGAGGAAAGAGGAGAAGAGGAAACATGGCTTCCTGCCATCAGAACTAACGCCATGTGGTCTTCTGCCAGCTCGATATCTTGGTCCAGTGACGCCGGGTGATGACACTGGACCCACCCCACTGTTCCTTCTGGAAGTCGTGCGATGAGTTGCTCCAGTGTCACCAGGTCGATAACTCCCTCAGCATCGCGGTCGTCTGCCCTCAGCCACCACCGGCAGGCGTCCCGGAGTTGTTGCCCAAACGCGAACGGTCAGCCGACCTCCTCCAAGCACAGCGAGTGGAAGCACTGCCGCTGTTGCTCTGCGGAGCAGCCGACACGCTGGAGGATGGCTCTTCGGAGGTCCGAATGCACAAGCCAGCTGTCGGCGGGGAGCTGCAGCGCAGCAAGCTGCGCCTCACCCGTCAGCAGGAGGAGGAGGCACGCTGCGCACTGGTCGACCGGCTAACCCCACGCCTCCGCTGCTTGCTCAAAAAGTGCGAGGAAGCCTTCTGGATCATTGGGCGGATCCATCTTTGTTAGGGTGAGGTGGGGAGGGTCCGCTCCGGTGGCGTTTGTGGACCCTGCCGACTTGAACAGTTGCCGGAATGGCTGGTGGTCTTCCTGTTGGGCCAGCACCAAGGCTTTGAACCATTGTTCTTGCTCCTTTCAGAGGGCGACCAGCACTTGGTGCTGGTTCTGCTGGGCTGTGGTGAGGGTGCGGATCAGGTCATTGAATGGAGAGGACTCCATGGGGCTGTTCCCTTCTGCACTCCTGGGTTTCGGCACCACTGTATTGAGACTGATGTGGGTAGAGCACAGAAGCACAGCAGGCGGTTGTTTGCTTCTTAATTATTTTCTTTATTTTGGCTTTTCAGCACAAAACACTCGAACTCTGTCTCACTTACACACACACACACACACACACACACACACACACACACACACACACAGGCTATTATCAAGCCCTCGCGATCTCCCCTTCTCACCCTTCTTTTATAGGGCGCAGTCACTGGAAGAGACACACAAACACACGTTAATTGACAACAGGTGTAGCGATACGACCACTCACCTTCCCTGACTCTGCCCTCCGTTCACAGACTGATGCTCGGCCACGCCCCCGCTGCCACAGCTCCGTTTCTCAAAATCCAGTGAATGTGGATAGAATAAAACAATTATTCCTCTGTCTTGTCGTACATGGCTTATGGTCAACTCAGTGCCACGTGCCTCGTCAGCTATCAGCTCATGTAAGACTCAGTTTCGTGGAATAACTGTTAAATGTTTACTGATTTATTTCAGTACAGAAAATGAATAGTGCTCAGGTGTGAAGCTGGACATAATATCCAATTTAAAGGAGTTTTAAAAATCCTTTGACCCTAATATAAAAATAACCCAAAAATCTATCTTCTGTAAAGGCACACGGTACAAACTTATTCACGTTCCCATAATTGGCTGGACTTCAAGTCCATTGATTTTCTCCAGGCCTGTCCAAAGAGGCCTTTAGCTATAATGAGATTGGCAGTGGTGAGATCGACCTCTACTGATATCCCTAGTGCTCAAAGAAAGACTAACCTAATTCTGTAAGCATGACACAATCCTTTCCTAGCTTACTCCATCACAACACGCTTAAGTGGAGATGGTTTGCACAGGGAAAGAGCCGAACTATGTTCACCTCATCTGAAACGGGAAGAACACTTGTACTTTTTTTTTTTTCCCAAACCCACATGGAACAGAACCGCCCAGATTGGCACTACAAGCTTTTTAAAGAAGAGTTTTGGCTGAGCTCACCCCAGTGCAGCTGGATGAGAAGCTGTGCCAGGATGGGCTGAGTTTGGGACGAGGCAGCCACAGATCACTGCTGCTCCATTCTCTCTCACAAAGCAGAATAAAAAGCCCTGCCTGTCACCTCTCATCAACCTCAAGTGCACAGAGCCAGAGTTAGCGCTCACACACACACACACACACACACACACACACACACACACACACACACACACACACACACAGAGGCACTGTCATCACTGTGAGCCTGCATTTCTCTTAAATCAGCTCATGCATTCAGACTGGTGATGCTGCCTGGCTGCTCGCCCAACTGGTGGCTTCTCTCTCTCATTCTGCCCGTCTTTTATTACTAGATATGATAATATGAGAGAGAAATATGAATAACGCATCCAACTGGCGTATCATTTCAGCATCCCTCAGTTAGAACATTAAGGTCATATGAGGACAATAGCTACAGTGCTTGAGACGGTGATTCAAATTGATTTGTCGTCAAATTCAGCTTTTGAGATGATGACAGGTCAGGCTTTTACTTTAGCAGATATGATGGATGTCTTACTCCACCTTGTGGCTGATGTGGGTAACTGAAGGAGCTTTCACTAAAAAAGAAGCGAGGCATATTTATATGTCGTCACCCATTTCATGTGTGTAGAACACTGAATTTTCATGACCATTTTTTTCACTTTATCTAGAGGTTACACGCTTGCTTTGTTGGTGTGTGTGTGCGCGTGCATGTGTGTGCGTGTTATTGAGAAGCTCATGTGGACAGCCTGGTTTAAATCCGCCGCTTTAAATAGATTTGTCAGATTATCATCTTGTCTGTGCACCGCTGCATGCTCCATTAAGCCAAATTCTGGATGGTGATGGACTGACCAAACACACTGTGGTTTAACCCACCTACCCATGATGCACCACGGTCCTCTGGACCAGCTTCTATTTAAAGAGAACTGCCTACAGGCATTTATCACATTCATCACAACCAGGATTGTGTTGCATTTTAAATATTTCAGAGTCGAATGCAAAATTTTCTATTGTGGCATTTTAATTAGTAACGATGTACTTCTGAGCATTTCTGCCCCTGACTGGGCTTTTACGTTTGCTCTCTGTGAGGGTTTGGCTTGAATAGCCAGAACAGATGGCGATGACATCTTGTGGCACTCCAGGATGCTCAGCTGAGCCGACCTGTGACTGGTTTATGTACCTGTAAATGCCTGCGCATGGTGTGATACACATACATACTATGCAGTTCCGTATGGGTATCATGGGTGTCATCTAGTCACAAAACTGCTATACCTTGGAAATTAAACTTAATACTGAATTAATACTCAGCATTCAGCATTTCTGAGAGCTTTGGGTATTAATGTAGACATCTCTCTCTCTCTCTCTCTCTCTCCATTGATTTCCATTTCTACATATTTATAACAAATGTATAGACATTTCATGTCTTTACAACGTTGCATGTCTTTAGTTTTATTGCGTGGTCCACTAATCAATTAATCACAAATTGTATCTCTTCATTATTCTTGTGATTTGGTTCAAATTCATGATCTAGCTCACGTTTTCACATAAATAAAAAAAAATTGAAATTAAGATATACACTACAGCATGCAATTTGTTGCCTCTCAGCTCATGTTGATTTGTGCCTTTCATGTCTGAACTGAATAAAGCATCTTGGTTCTCCTGAAGCAAGCGGAGCTTTGGCTGTTATCACTCAGAGCCAGCTTTTTCAGTATTGTATAAACTTTGGCCTCTGTTCTATGGCTTTGTCTGTTCCTTTTATTGGCTTCTACTGCGCATCACTGCGGTTGCATGCTTCCTCTGTAGGTAGAGTCTCTGGAGTGCGTTTTTGAGAGCTCGTCCCCAGTAGGAGGAGAGGAAGTGCCGGCCCCTGCTTTCTCCACACTATACTCGCGCAATGAGACACTCATGCAGGTAAACACCCAGTGTTGCAGTATTCACTTAGGTTCTTTTTTTGTTCACCTTATCATTTCAAAAAACATGCAAGCGGGTTTTGTGAGGGTAATTTTGGAAATGTGAAGAAAAATGTCAAATATTATTTTGAAGAAAAGGTGTGTTGTAGTATTCATTTCAGGCACTAGATGGCAAGGATGTTACAGTGCTTGCTGGGTGTTACAAAAACTTTAGATCTTTTTCTGTATCTTTGTGTTTTTAAGCAATAGGGCAAACATTTCCTGTTGGCTTTGGACAGGCCAACATCATTGTGGTTATTTGGACAGGCCAACATCACTGCGGTTATTTGGACAGTCCAACATCTTTTCGGTTATTTGGACAGTCCAACATCACTACGGTTATTTGGACAGTCCAACATCACTACGGTTATTTGGACAGTCCAACATCACTGCGGTTATTTGGACAGTCCAACCTCATTGCGGTTATTTGGACAGTCCAACCTCATTGCGGTTATTTGGACAGTCCAACCTCATTGCGGTTATTTGGACAGTCCA
>JAPEKM010000023.1:55786749-55797092 GCA_027575975.1 Cathorops multiradiatus
TAGACTGAGTTGTTTCTGCAGTGTGAGCACAAGCCTGTAGTCCGCCGTTGTTATTGTTATGACTCGTCTAGCGGCGGTGCCTGAGGTTAAAGTTTAGAGAGGCGGGGCTTATACATCATAGTTTCTGAAAATATTCGCTTCTCCGTCCACACGGCGCCAGGCTATCCGGCGTTTTCGGATTTATCCACTCTGGGGTGCGTTTTCAAAAAATACCATTTTAACACCTCAAGAAAAATGGACTCGTCTGGACGCGAGGCCGAAATGATAAAGTATTTATGCCGAACCATCAAAATCGTACTCGTGTGGACGGGGCCTTAAAGGATCAGGACTCAAGTCGGCCATCCTGAACAGGGCTGTTTAGACAGGGTGAGAAGGCGCTGTGGCGTTTTATCCTGGTGGTATTTTAACCACAGCATGTTACAGACATTTCATTAAGACTTCAGGGAACTGTGTCAGCTGGGGGATCAGATGTCACCTTTATCATATGGCAATGAACTGAGGCTAAAGCAAGCACCAATATTTACACCTGGAGACCAGCATTTGGGAATTTTAGCAACATTTAGGATCGTTCTGTAACTAAGATTTTTTTAAATAATGGATGCAGATTTATAAGTCATAGCCTGAATAAATGTTAGCCAATGTATGTAGATTTCATTAACATTTAAACAAGCTTCAAGTAATGTACTGATGTTCATGGTTTGTTAGTTTTAAAGCTAGACCGCCTTTCAGATTTTTCAAGTCTAGGTCATAAAAAGAATTTTCCCTGACACCCAATTATTTTTGTTTAGTGGACAGAAAGCTACCAAATTCGAATCACAGACTTCCAATTTTATTATTATTATTTTTTTATAGAACAAAAAATGAATTTAAGGCCACATGGCTCTAAATTTTCCGCTACTTTTTCCTGCTTCACCATGACCCAACTCAAGATACTACATCATGTATCACATGGTGGGTTTTCCCCGTTCACGCAAGGCATTGTGGGATACGAAACTGAAACAGGAGAGAAAAATGGAGGACGTGAGTGTGTGAATGAAACGTGAAAGACCGACTACAGTAATGGAAAGCGAGAAGAAAAGATGTTATGTTTTATACAAAGGAAAGGAAACGCAGGACCAAACTAATAAATATCGGCGCTCAGAGAGCACCTCGGTGTGATCGGCTGTTCATTTAGTGACAGAATGATGGAACTGTCAGTGCACGGTCAAGTTAACCTGCGCACGCACAGACACACGGACTTCCTCTGTCTGCTTGACTGCGACGCGAGCAATTTCATGCACATTATTTGCTCGGGAATCCCCTCAAATTAAATCACTTCCCAGCCACAGAATGGCCTGATATTTTGTGAGATATTACAGAAATAAATATTGTGGAAAGCTGCCCTGATGTGGGCGGAGTACAGAAGCATGGCAGGCGGATTTTTAGTGCTTTGACACACTTATTTCCTTGATTTTCAGCAAAACGACAGGGACAGACACACAAACACACGCAGATGTGTTCTGGTCCCAACCAATACTCCTCTGCTCTCCTACTTTTATACCCTGCCGTCACTGCAAGAGACACACACACACATTAATTGACAACAGGTGTAGCAATTAGGCCACTTACCTTCCCTGACTTCGCCCTCCGTTCCCAAACCAATGCTCGGCCATGCCCCTGCTGCCACACACCCCCACCGCCCAACTCAGGCTGGGGAGCTGTCCAGCCTGCAGCGGACACCCCCCTGACGGGACAGGAACTCCGCAATGACCATCTGCGCCCCCGGCCTGTGGACCACCTCGAATTTGAATGGCTGGAGGGCGAGATACCAACGGGTGATCCGCATGTTGGCATCCTTCATACAGTGGAGCCACTGGAGGGGAGCGTGGTCCAAACAGAGGGTGAAAGGGCATCCCAGTAGGTAGTACTGGAGGGTTAGGACCGCACACTTGATAGGCAGGCACTCCTCTATCATGCTGTACTTGCTTTCACACATTGACAACTTACGGCTAATGTACAGCACCGGACGTTCCTCACCCTCCACCTTCTGGGACAGAACAGCCCCCAGCCCCCTGTCCGATGAGTCTGTAAAATAAAGGGGAGAGAAAAGTCAGGGGAGTGTAAAAGTGGTTCCCCATACAGTGCAGCCTTTACCCTAAAGAAAGCCTGTTGACATTGTGAGTGTAGAAAAGAGCAACTGGACTTGCTTGAAGAGTCTTGAAGACGTTTCACCTCTCCATGTACGTCTTCAAGAATCTTCAAGCAAGTCCAGTTGCTCTTTTCTACCACCCACAATTTACTATGACCTGGATGACTGAGAATCTTCACAGACCTGTTGGCATTGCGCCATCCACTGGACCGGATCTGGTGCTCCCTTTTTAGTGAGATCAGTCAGTGGGCTGGTGACGTCCGAATAATTAGGTATAAACCTCCGATAGTAGCCAGCCAGTCCCAAGAACTGTCTCACCCCCATTTTGGTCTTGAGCCTCGGGCAGGCCACAATCGCTGTTGTCTTATTAATTTAGGGACGTGCCTGCCCATTGCCCAAGTGGAAACCCAGATACCATACTTCCACCCGCCCAATCGCACACTTCTTTGGGTTAGCTGTGAGACCCGCTTGCCTCAGCGACCTAAGGATGGCCCTTAGGTGTTCCAGGTGCCGCGGCCAGTCATTACAGTAAATAATAATGTTGCCCAAATAGGCAGCCGCGTAGGTGGCATGGGGGCGGAGGACCCTATCCATGAGCTGCTGGAATGTAGTGGGCACCCCAAACCGCCCAAAAGGAAGTGTGATGAACTGGTGTAAGCCAAACGGTGTGGAAAATGCTGTTTTCTTTCGGGATAGTGGAGCCAAGGGGATCTGCCAATATCCCTTTGTCAAATCCAATGTCGAATAAAAATGAGCCATGCCTAGTTGATCGAACAACTCGTCAATACGAGGCATTGGGTACGCATCAAATTTAGACGCTGCGTTGACTTTTTTATAGTCCACACAGAACCGGATCGACCCATCAGCCTTGGGAACCAAGACCACCGGGCTGCTCCAGTCGCTGTGGGACTCCTCGACGATGCCCATTTCGAGCGTGGCCTTGAGTTCTTCCCGAACCACCTTTTTTGTGTGCTTGGGCAGTCTGTAAGGGTGGCTGCACACTAGTACCCCTGGGGGCATCTCAATGTGGCGTTCTATGAGGTGGGTGCGGCCGGGCAATGGCAAGAACACGTCAGAAAATTCTGTTTGCAACTGGGTGACCTCTGTGAGCTGGGTCGGGGAGAGGTGGTCTCCACAGGGGACCGAAGTGGTGGCCATGTCAATTTTCTTTTTTGAACCTCCGGCCCCAGCTCCGCCTTCTCTGGAACCACTGACACCAACGCCACTGGGACCTCCTCATTCCAAAGTTTTAGTAGGTTGAGGTGGTATATTTGTAATGCCCCACCCCTGTCTGTTCGCCTCACCTCATAGTCGATGTCCCTGACTCGCCGTGTGACCTCAAAGGATCCTTGCCACCTGGCGATCAATTTGGAGCTCGACGTGGACAACAACACGAGTACTTTATCTCCCGGTGTGAATTCCCTAAGGCATGTGCCCCTGTCATACAGATGAACGTGATGTTCTTGGGCCTGCCACAAATTCTCCTGGGCTAGGTGTGTGAGGGTGCGCAGGTCAATAACATTGAATTTAATTTTTGCTGGTCAAAGGTCCCTCCTCCCAATTTTCCCATAGCACATCCAGAATGCCACGTGGCTTACGCCCGTATAATAATTAGAATGGGAAGAATTCCGTGGAGGCTTGTGGGACCTCTTGCACTGCAAATAACAGGGGCTTGAGCCATTTATCCCAGTTGCGTGCGTCTTCGCTTACAAATTTTCTAATTATGTTTTTGAGGGTGTGATTAAACCATTCGACTAAGCCATCTGTTTGTGGGTGATATACACTGGTGTGGATAGGCTTAATTCCCAGTAACCCATACAGTTCACGCAGTGTCTCATCTCATCTCATTATCTCTAGCCGCTTGCGTGACATAAACGTAGTGCCTTGATCAGTCAGAATCTCTTTGGGGATTCCAACTTAGGAGATGATGTGGAAGAGCACTTCTGCAATACTATGTGCTGAGATATTGCGAAGAGGCACTGCTTCTGGATATCGTGTTGCATAGTCCACCGGAACTAAAATAAAGCGATATCCTCATGTTGACCGATCTAATGCCCCGACGAGATCCATCCCAATTATTTAGAACGGGGTCTCAATTAATGGCAGAGGGCGCAAATGCACTTTTGGAATGGCCGCGGGATTTACTAACTGGCATTCGTGGAATGCCGTACATCACCTACAGACATCGCTGCGAATCCCTGGCCAATAAAACCGGGCCATTATTCGGGCTAGTGTCTTATACTGCCCCAAGTGTCCGGCCATGGGATTAAAGTGAGCCGTCTGGAATATAAATTCCCGGCGGCTCTTTGGGATTAAAAGCTGTGTTATTTGTTCCTTAGCCTGAGTGTCCTGCGTCACTCAGCATAATATATCCTTAATAACAGAAAAATAGGGGAAGGATGGGGTGGCGTTTGGCTGGAGAATTTGACCATCGATTACTCTCACTTGGTCAAATGCATGCCACACAATCTTGTCTCACGACTGCTCTAATGGGAAATCTGCGAGGGAATCCCCGAGAGAGGGAGGAGGAGCATGCTGCTCCTCACTCTGACGTGGTGATGACGTAGATGGCTCTGTGACAGCTGTTCCTGCTAATGCCACTCTAGGACCTCCCCCCACTGAACTATGGCAGGCCCCACTCTTCACTAAATGCATCATTAATTCCTGAAATCCCAGCCGATCAGTCCCCAAAATTATCGAGTGGGTAAGGCAAGGATTAACTGCCGCCTTTACTGTAAATTTTTCCCCTCGAAATAGAATGTGGACTGACACGAAAGGGTAGTTATGAACATCTCTGTGCACACACAAAACCTTCACCAATTGTGCTCTTCCCAATGCCTCTTCATGCACCAGGTTTTGGTGGATTGAGGTCTGATTAGAGCTGGAGTCCACCAAAGCATGATACATATCCCCTTGGATACTCGCCAGTAAGCGATATGCTTCCGGCTCAATCAAGGGTGGTCCCTGGCATGTTGGGGATCCAGATCACTGTGCCCATCTCCATCACCGAGCACTGATGCTGGAGGTGCCCCGGTTCCCCGCAGCGCCAGCATACCGGCCCAGGCTCTCTCTCTGCACCAGTGTTCCAGAGATCATTCACCTGAGGGGGGGGAAGACACAGACAAGGAAGTAGGAAACGGAAGGGCACTGCAGGTGTGGTGGGCCGGCTGGGGTGGAGCCGGCTCCCGCCTCAACGGTGAGGGAATGGGGCAAGGACAAGGAACAGAGGGAGAGGGAGAAGAGAGGGGAGAAGGGGAGACACGTTCTGCCGTTGGAACAGCCACCAAATGGTCCTCCGCCAGCTCGATGGCCTGATCCAGTGACGCCAGGCGATGACACTGGACCCACTCCGCTGTTCCTTCCGGAAGTCGGGCGACGAATTGTTCCAGCACCACCAGATCGATGAGTCCCTCTGTGTTGTGGTTGTCTGCCCTCAGCCACCACCGGCAGGCATCCCGGAGTTGCTGGCCAAACACAAACGGCCGACCTCCTCCAGGGCGCAGCACGTGGAAGTGCTGCCGTTGTTGCTCCGGGGTGCGACCCACGCATTGGAGGACAGCCCTGCGGTGGTCCGCATAGACCTGCCGGCTGTCAGTGGGGAGCTGTAATGCAGCCTTCTGCGCCCCACTCATTAGCAGGGGGAGGAGGTGCACCGCACACTGTTTCACTGGCCAACCCCATGCCTCTGCTGCCTGCTCAAAAAGAGTGAGAAAGGCTTCAGGGTCGTCATGTGGACCCATCTTTGTTAGGGTGAGGTGGGGAGGGTCCGCGGCGGTGGTGGACCCCGCCGACACGAGTAGGTGCCGGAACGCCTGGCAATCTTCCTGTTGCGCCAGCACCAGGGCTTCAAACCGTTGTTCCAGCTCCTTCCGGAGGGTGATCAGTGCCTGGTGCTGGCTCTTTTGGGCCATGGCGAGGGCATGGACCAGGTCATTGAAGGGGGAGGACTCCATGTGGCCGTTCCCTTCTGCACTTATTTCCGGGTTTCGGCACCACTGTTGCATCTGACCAGGTGGGTGGAGCACAGAAGCACGGCAGGCTAGAACTGAGTTCACAAACTCTTTTTATTCTTTAGCTTTTCAGCTTTCCACACTCTCCCAGCCACACACGCATGCACACAAGTGTTCTGGTTGGGGAGAGAGCTCCCTTTATCTGCTCTCCCTCTCCTTTAAAAGGGCACGGTCACTGAGGAAGACACACAAATACAGGTTAATTCCCATCAGGTGCAATGATTCCAACACCGCCCTGATTCCGCCCTCCATTTAACCATGCCCCTGCTGCCACATACCCCCACTGCCTGACTCAGGCCTGGGAACCGTCCAGCCTGTAGCCAACCCCCCCCCCTGACAGGAGAGGAAATCCGCGACGACCATCTGCACCCCCGGGCTGTGGACCACCTCGAACTTACAATGGCTGGAGTGCCAGATACCAACAGGTGATCCACGCATTGGCATCCTTCATGCGGTGGAGCCACTGCAGGGGCATGTGGTCCAAACAGAGGGTGAAAGGGCACCCCAGCAAGTAGTAGCGGAGGGCAAGGACCGTACACTTGATGGCAAGGCACTCCTTTTCGATTGTGATGTACCTGCCCTCAGGCACTGACAGCTTCCGGCTGATGTACAGCACTGGACGATCCTCCCCCTCTATCTCCTGGGACAGAACAGCCCCCAGCCCTCTGTCTGACATGTCTGTATGCAAAATAAAGGGGAGTGGCCCCCCACACAGTGCAGCCTTTACCTCAGAGAAAGTCCACTGGACTGGATCTGGTTCTCCCTTTTTAGTGAGATCAGTCAGCGGGCTCGCGATGTCCGAATAATTAGGTATAAACCTTCGATAGTCGCCAACCAGCTCCAGGAACTGTCTCACCCCCTTTTTGGTCTTGGGCCTCGGGCAGGCCACAATCGCTGCTGTCTTATTAATTTGGGGATGCACCTGCCCATTGCCCAAGTGGAAACCCAGATACTGTACTTCCATCCGCCCAATCACACACTTCTTTGGGTTAGCTGTGAGACCTGCTCGCCTCAGTGACCTAAGGATGGCCCTCAGGTGTTCCAGATGCTGTGGCCAGTCATTACTGTAAATAATGATATTGTATAAGTAGGCGGCCTCATAGGTGGCATGGGGGTGGAGGACCCTGTCCATAAGCCACTGGAACATAGCAGGTGCCCCAAACAGCCCAAAAGGAAGTGTGACAAACTGGTGTAAGCCAAACAGTGTGGAAAAGACCATTTTCTCTAGGGATAGAGGAGTCAAGGGGATCTACCAATATCCCTTTGTCAAATCCAGTGTCAAATAAAAACGAGCTGTGTCAAGTCAATTGAGCAACTCGTCAATATGAGGCATTGGGTATGGATCAAATTCAGATACTGCCTTGACTTTTCTATAGTCTACACAGAACTGGACCGACCTGTCAGCCTTAGCAACCAAGACCACCGGGCTGCTCCAGTCACTGTGGGACTCCTCAATGATACCCATTTCAAGCATGGCCTCGAGTTCTTCCCGAACCACCTTTTTTTTGTGTTCGGGCAGTCGGTAAGGGCAGCTGCGCACTACTACCTCCATGAGCTGGGTCAGGGAGAGGTGGTCTCCACATGGGACTGGAGTGGTGGGTGATGTCAATTTTCCTTTTTGAACCTCCGGCCCAAGCTCCACATTCTCTGGAACCACCGACAGTAATGCCATGGGGACCTCCTTGTTCCAACGTTTTAGCAGATTGAGGTGGTAAATCTGTAATGCCCCACCCCTGTCCATTCGCCTCACCTCATAGTCGACGTCTCCGACTCGCCGTATGACCTCAGAGGGTCCTTGCCACCTGGCAATCAATTTGGAGCTCGATGTGGGCAACAACACGAGTATCTTATCTCGCAGTCTGAACTCCCTAAGGCACATGTTCATCGTACAGACAGACTTTATGTTCTTGGGCCTGCCACAAATTCTCCTGGGTTAGGTGCTTGAGTGTGTGGAGTTTGGCATGCAGGTCAATAATGTATTGAATTTCATTTTTACTGGTTGAAGGTCCCTCCTCCCAATATTCACATAGCACATCCAAAATGCCATGCAGCTTATGCCCATATAATAATTCAAATGGGGAGAACCCCATGGAGGCTAGCGGGACCTCTTGCACTGCAAATAACAGGGGCTCAAGCCATTTATCCCAGTTACATGTGTCTTTACTTACAAATGTTCTAATTATGTTTTTGAGGGTGTGATTAAACCGTTTGACTAAGCCATCCGTTTGTGGGTAATAAATGCTGGTGCGGATAGGCTTAATTCCCAGTAACCTATGCAGTTTGTGCAGTGTGCATGACATAAACGTAGTGCCTTGATCAGTCAGAGTCTCTTTGGGGATTCTGACTCGGGAGATGACGCGGAAGAGCGCTTTTGCAATACTACGTGCTGAGATACTGCGAAGAGGCACTGCTTCCGGATATAGCATTGCATAGTCCACCAGAACTAAAATAAAGCAATATCCTCATGCTGACTGATCTAATGACCCGACAAGATCCATCCCGATTCTTTCAAATGGGGTCTTGATTAATGGCAGAGGGTGCAAAGGGTCTTTTGGAATGGCCACAGAATTTACTAACTGGCATTCGCAGCACACCATGCACCACCTATGGACATCGCCGTGAATCCCTGGCCAATAGAACCAGGCCATTATTCAAGCTCGTGTCTTATCATGCCCCAAGTGTCTGGCCATGGGATTAAAGTGAGCCATCTGGAATATGAATTCCCGGCAGCTCTTTGAAATTAAAATCCATGTTATTGGTTCCTTAGTCTGAGTGTCCTGCGTCACTCAGTATAATCTATCCTTAATAATGGAAAATTAGTGGAAGGACGGTGTGGCATTTGGCTGGAGAGTTTGACCATCGATTACTCTCACTTATTCAAACACATGTTGCAGTCTTGTCTCATGATTGCTCTAAGGGGAAATCCGCAAGGGAATCCCCAAGAGAGGGAGGAGGAGCAGGCTGCTCCTGACTCTGATGCGGTGATGACATAGATGGCTCTGTGACAGCCGCTCCCGCCAATGCCACTCTGGGACCTCCCCTTGCTAAACTATGGCAGGCCCCACTCTTCACTAAATGTGCCATTAATTCCCTAAAACCCAGCCAATCAGTCCCCAGAATTATCAAGTGGGTAAGGCGAGGATTAACTGCCACCATTACTCTAAATTTTTCCCCTCAAAATAGAATGTGGACCGACAGTAAAGTGTAGTTGTGAACATCCCCATGCACACACAACACCTTCACCAATTGTGCTCTCCCCAGTGCCTCGTCTTGCACCAGGCTTTGGTTGATTGAGGTCTGATTACAGCCGGAGTCCACCAAAGCCTGATACATATCCCCTTGGAGACTCACCGGTATGCAATACGCTCTAGCCCGATCGACGGTGGTCACTGGCGCATCAGGGATCTGGACTACCGCGCCCACCTCCATTGCCGAGCACTGATGCTGGTGGTGCCCTGGTTCCCTGCAGCACCAGCATACTGGTCCAGGCTCTCCCTCTGCACTGGTGTTCTGGACATCATGCACCTGAGGGGGAGAAGACTCAGACAAGGAAGTAGGAAACGGTAGGGCACCGTGGGTGTGGCAGGCCGGCTGGGGTGGAGCTGGCCCCTGCCTCCACGGTGGGGGAATGGGGCAAAGATGGGGAGCAGAGGGAGAGAGAAAAGAGAGGGGAGAAGAGGAGACACGCTGTCCTGACATTGGAACGGCTTCCATATGGTCCTCTGCCAGCTCAATGGCCTGATCCAGCGACACCAGGCGATGGCACTGGACCCACTCCGCTGTTCCTTCTGGAAGTCGGGTGATGAATTGTTCTAGCACCACCAGGTCGATGAGTCCCTCGGCGTCATGGTTGTCGGCCCTCAGCCACCACCGGCAGGCGTCCTGGAGTTGTTGGCCAAACATAATTGGCCGGCCCACCTCTTCTAGGCACAGCGCACAGAAGCACTGCCATTGCTGTTTCGGGGTGTGACCAATACGTTGGAGGACAGTCCTGTGGAGGACTGCGTGGCGAGGGCATGGACCAGGTCCTTGAAGGGGGAGGACTCCATGGGGCTGTTCTCTTCTGCACTTTGACTCCCAGGTTTTGGCAGCACTGTAGAATCTGAGCAGGTGGGTGGAGCACAGAATCATGGCAGGCCAGAACTGAGTTCTTATAAAACTCTTTATTTTCTCGCTTTTCAGCGTTCAACATTCACTCTCCCAGC
>JAPEKM010000023.1:58938861-58949634 GCA_027575975.1 Cathorops multiradiatus
GTAGTCAGCTGGGATAGGCTCCAGCTTGCCTGCGACCCTGTAGAAGGATAAAGCGGCTAGAGATAATGAGATGAGATCAGTTGTACCAGTCCTCCCGGAGCGTTAGCAATTAATGATTTGCAGTTTAATATCTATGGAACATTTTAAAAGAATATTCCATAGAACATTCCCATTGAAAAACAGGAAGCCATAGCCTATTGGTTAGAGAAGCAGCTTTGAGACCAAAAGCAGTCTAGACTAGTAAAACACAGCAGCAGGGAAACTGGTGAGTAGTCAACCAATCACGTTGTACGTAACAGACGTTACGTGGTGACGTAAGAGACAGCCTCTGTTTCCCCGCCCCCTCGCTCGCGCTCAGTCTGTTTTGTGCGCTCGCGAACCTTCCGCTCTTAACTTTCTGCGCATGCGCTCTCATTTGTTTTCTCCATACTATTGAACACAACTTTCTTTCTTGTTATCCAACACCCGTTCTCTCAGCCGAGATTATAAAACGCTCCCTGTTGTCATTTATATCCAAAACGTTCTCTCTTTCTTGAGAACGTGTCTGTAATTACTGTCTCCCTCACTCCGACACGACTTCCTCATTCACTCAGGACTCTACTGACAGTCTCGGCGTGAAACGAGCACAAAAAAAAACACGACATATTTAAAAAGAAAAAAAAATCGCATCAGACTCACTGTACAAAAACTTGTGCGTCATATCCGGTGTGTAAAGGTTACAGTAAACTACTTTGACAAGTTAGCTAGCTATTCAAACTTACCTAAATAATTACCTCTAAAGCAACAAAAACAGTCTTTTGTTGCATTTAAATATTTCCCAACCGCTTCCAGGGACAATCTGATCCTTTTTACACGGAGAAACGAGTTACTAAGGATACCAGATATCTTAATTTGGAAGTTGGCTTTCCCACCTGTATTCCAAAACAGCCCGCCTCTCCTGCTCAAGGATTGGCTTGTCGTTTCGAATACCTGCACTACGATTGGCTAGTCATTCATAGTCCGACAGCTGAACAACCAATCGCAGTACAGGACATGGGACGAACTGTTTTTTTTAAGCGTGTAAATAGCGTGTTTTTTTTATTTCTATTTTGTTTTATTTTCTACTTATAAAATAAATATCACAGACCATATACAGACTATGTAAGTGTTTTCGATATTCCAATCCAGTTGGAGGCGGAAACGCACCAAACATGAACAGAAGACAACGACGAAGAAGAAGAGAAAGGGCGGAAGTAATGTGTTCATATAAATCCGGAAGCGGCATGGTCGCTCATGCTTTTCAAGAGGTGACCTTAGGGAGTCATTATCAATAATAATTGAAAATAAAAAATTTTAAGAACTATTTTATTTAACGATATTTTATGGGACACAGTGAATGCTGCATTGTGTTAGTTATGTGTTTTGCTCTTCTGATTTGTTCACTTTAGCTACTACACGTTAGGACTGCTTAGTTTTATTGATAGGTCTTAGATTATTCCGTAATCTATCCAGTGGTAAATAAGGAATAATGGCGGAGGCGCAGCAAGCCCGAGTGCAGCATGCAGTGGAGGAGATGGTGCAGAGCCTGGAGCGGAATCACATCCGGAAGATGCAGGTAACATCACTCACCTGGTGGGAGGATGATATACTGAGCTACTGATCCTGCTGGAATCCAGTAGAAGAAACATGATCATCATCTTGAATGAATGAATGTATTTCGAACATGTATAAAAAATATAACTATTTGTACATACAAAGAAAGAAAACAAGAAATGAAATAAAATAAAGAGCTAAGTCATTACAAAACATTGCACATTGTTCGAAAAAAGGAGTGGGAAGAAGTACAATACTTTTTTTTTAATTTCCCACCCCTTTTTAACTACCCCTAAATCCTAACTACATTAATACACCTGTGCCATATATACGCTTCATAAATATCCATATAAATATATAATTACAAAAATATATACTACATACCAGATATATACTTCATAAATATCTATGTAAATATATAACTACAAAAATATATACTTACTATATACCATATATACACTGCATAAATATCTATATAAATATATAATAACAAAAATAATTATATACTACATCCATATCCCTATAAATATATAAACTACCACATAAATAAATATACTGTATACCATGTGCTAAGTTAGTTCTAATATAACCATCAACCCTGTTCTATTTATAGATTTATCCCTCATCTTCCTCCATTAACATACTTCCTCTTCCATGTACTTGTTTAAAAACCTTTTTTAAAACAGATTTATATTTGCGCTTTGTTTTATTTCTGTCTCCAGACTGTTCCATAAAGTCACCCCGCAGCTCGATACGCACATATTTATTCAGGAAAGTCAGTATTTATGAATGTTGTCTTGTATCTCGGACAGGTTTGTAATTTGATTCAGCTTTTCATAGCAGGATTGAGGACGTTGAGAGTCTCTTCATCTGACTTGCATTGTGTATCTGTAAAGATGGCTGAAGATGAGTTTCTCGGATTCTGATTAATTTCTTTCCTTGACCTCCAGCGTTTTTATTTTAAACCTTTCACTGGCAGTTAGCCATGTAACACCTGAACATGCACTCGTTTGGCGGCTGGATGAAATATGAAGTGTTGTTTGGTAGTCACTAATTATCCTTTTCCTCATTTCTGCGCTTCCTTCCTGTTTGTGTTGAGAGACATAATGACTGTAAATCTGTCCTCCGCTTTTAAGTGGCTTAACTGAGCAGCGATATATAATGTTCATGTCCCCCTTTGGTTTGATTTCTACTGGACTGAAGTGACATTTATCTCTGGCTGGATATAAATAACTAGCTATGTGCGATGGATAACATGCTCCGTCTGGGGCTCTTTATTACACTGAGAGGGAAGGGCAGTTTTCAAGAACATATGGTGCGGTTTAACCGTCAGGAGGCACACAAGTGGAATTCTTATCAAAATAAGATACAGGACTATTCATAGAGAGCAGGAGCTTGTTTAAGACTTTGACAGCTTAATTGGAGCCCAACCAATAAAGGAAGCTTCTTTTCCTTCTCTTTAAAGAGACGCGTACCGCAGAGTGATGATAAATATTTGATATAGTTATAGGGTCAAAATTAAGCAGACACCAATTATTTTAGTTGAACAGAAATATCCTGAGAAGAAGAAGCCTTTGTCACATATACACTCGAGCACACAGTGAAATTCCTCCTCTGTATTTAACCCATCTGAAGCAGCGCACACACACACACACACAGAGCAGTGAAGGGTTAGATGCCTTGCTGAAGGACACTACAGCCCAAGGCCGGCTCATATTAAACTAACTGCATGTCTTTGGACTGTGGGGGAAACCGGAGCACCCAGAGGAAACCCACGCGGACACGGGGAGAACATGCGAACTCCGCACAGAAAGGCCCCCGTCAGTCGTGTCTTGCTGCGAGGTGACCGCGCTAACCCCTACATCACCGTGCCAAATAACACGCTCCAGCTCATGCTGCAAGTTGAAAATAATGCACACCAGGGGATGCGATGCAGCAAAGTGTTGCTACAAGTGCATTGTTTTCATACAATAGTGTGGTCAGGAGTGAGATATTCCCAAACATTACAATGTTTAATTTACTAATGAGCATCACATTACACATCCCCACTGTTTAAGGTTCAGTTTACTGTTGTGGAATCTCTGAGACAGCATTCCCTCACACCTCTCTCTCTCTCTCTCTCTCTCTCTCTCTCTCTCGTTCCCCCTTTCTCTCTCCGTTCCCCCTTTCTCTCTATCATTCTCTCTCTTGTTCCCCTCTCTTTCTTACTCTCTCATGTTTCCTCTCTCTCTTGTTCCCCTCTCTTTCTCGCTCTCTTGTTCCCTCTCTCTCATATTCCCTCTCTCTTTCTTGTTCCCTCTCTCTCTCTCTCTCTCTCTCGTTCCCCATCTCTCTCTCTCTCGCGCTCTCTTGTTCCCTCTCTCTCATATTCTCTCTCTCTCACTCATGTTCTCTCACATATATTCCCTCTCTCTCTCTATTTTAGTGAGAATCCTAACAAAAAAAAACTTCACTGCATCAAAGATGATCAGTTGTACTTTGTTAAACATCACATTTTTTAATTAGTTTATTAGATTTAATTATGTGAAGCATCTGCCATACAAGTCCCTGTGTATGAACTGCTACTGTAGAAACAATAACGTATTAGGACAAGTACATGAATATCCTGTTATTCATAATACAGCCGGAGCTACTGCCTGAGCTGTACTGTTATACACAAATAATGCACACCTCCTCACCAATCAGCTTCAAGAATTTATCCTCGCTGTGGTGCAAGTATTAATAGCCACCGTTTTAGACCTTGACCCATTTTTCAGGGTGACACAGCAGGTTCTGGATCAGCGTTTGTACGGCACCAAGCCAAGGCTTCCAGCTCATTTAAGTGTGTGTTGTGGTATTTTTTTTAAGCTACAGCAGGGATATCACAACTCCTCCTGCACCAGCACACACACAACAGATACATCACTAGAAAACTAAACCACAAAACAAACCAGTTACAGGTGAAATACTGGATATGCAAATGAGAACCAGTTCCAAGGCTTATGCAAATCTCGAGAACCTGCAGCTAACGCTCATCAAGCTCATCCTATCCAGGGCCACTTATCCTGTACAAATATTTTGCAAGTGGGTCACAAAATGAAGAGTTTTCTTCCTCTTCTTGTCCTCACAGTCATTGTGGTCGTGTTAGTTATCATGATGAGCGAGAAACAGAGCGAGGCAGGATAGTAATAAGGACACTTCTGAGAAAGCACTCGCATAGGTGGTAATCTTTCTCTTTCATCTGTCTCATGTCCCTGTCTCCTCCAGAGAACAGAACAAAGCGCTGGAGAGAGAGAGAAAGGGAAAGGGGGACGGTCGAGGGGGGCTTGCAATAGAGTCCTATTAAAATATTTTTACTGTACGCAGTACTAAGCAAACAGACAAATGAAGAGGCGGTGTGTTAAACCCTGAGCGAGTTTTGTTCAAGCATTAAGACTAAATAATTAATCCCGGCTGAGGGAACGCATAATTTATTCATCGCTGTGTTTCCGTGCGCTTTTGGAGTTGAATCTGGGTCCGTGTTGAGATTAGAATAGCAGGAGAGTGGACAGGCGGAGCCTTGAAGCTCCCCCATTCATATTATGTAAATGCACACGAGCTTGCCAGCGTCCGATTGGTTGGTTGGATGTGTTGCTTGGCTGACAGGAGAGACGGAGCGTGCTGTGCAGCAAATGCTCCTACGCGATGGGCAGAGGAGGAAGGCAGAGGCATGTAAAGAACACCGAGAATGCAGAAAAAGCAGACTTGGGGTTTCATTTTCATTTGCAGGAAAACATGTGTGCATGTCGACCGGATGAAGCAGCTCTGTAGGATAAGCCAAGTGTGGTGACGACTCGAACAGGCAGCTCATTCATAACTAACGCCGCACTGATGACGAAGACGAATAGAATAAAAGTGCGACTCTTCTTTTGCTGATCATGGATTACTTTGTTTAATTCTCTCACTGAAGCTGTTCCAGTTCAAACACATTCACTGTCAAGTGCAAATTCGTCTCATGAGGTGGCTGAAATGCCTGACGAAAGAAAACTATTGACGGCTACGGAGAAATGGAAACCAAGGAAATTCTGACTGCATGCAAATAAACCCAGCACCGTCGCTCCATCTGTTCTTCGGACACTGCGAGCTCTTTTACGCCATGTCTTGAATGAAGGATCAGAATCTCGCAGTGACAGACTGAGTGGAGTTGTTTTGCTTTGTAGGCTGATTCTGCAGCCATCAAGTCTTTCTGGATCAGCTGAGTGGAGATGGTTTGTCTTTGCAGATAATTTTAGAACCAACCATCCAACTCTCTGACTAAACCCGATGGAAGTGTCATGGTGTTTAAACCTTAGACCTCTGCTGAACTTGAACATCAGTGGGTTTTTTCTTTCTACTGGGAGTGGTTCTTGTGTGAAGGATGGTAGAAAATGGTTGCTGTCTTTTAAATAATGCTGAAGAGGAGAAGGTCCTTAACATTTCTTCTATTTTTATCCCCGAAGCTGCCATTTTCATCACTAAAAGCCCACCGGTAGTGAAGAGCCAGCTCTAGAGGTTTCCATAGAAATCGGTCTTTATGGAAATCCACAGATAGGACGCGAGAGTCGAGGTTAGCAGAGGAACGCCGATGGTGCGCTGCTACACGTCCTTGTTTGGAGGCGCTCAGTGCCAAAAACACAGTGTTTAATCTGTGATGAATAATTAATTGCGAGAGGGTCTTCAGTCAGTGGGCGAGATCATACGGCAAACATCAACGTAGGACAAGTGTTGAACTTGAGAGATCCACGGACAAGCTTGTTTTTTTTTTTTTTTTTGGAAGATCTACATGCCCCTGATTTGAAATAGACAAGAAGATACGGTGTTGTGTATTTTGTTTTTCCTGAAAACTTGCACACGAGCATTAAGACTCTCAAAGCTGTTTAAGAACTGTTCCGTTGCTTGACTTGCTAAGGTCATCAGTCAGACATATTAGTGCCATTCTGACTGATGGTTATGGTATGAGGGACAGCTGATAAGCAAGTCTGTGAGAACCGAACTTTCTTCTCTTGTTTATCCCTGCGGCTGCCTGTTCATGGCACATTTCTGTCTCCTACTCGAGTGGGTGAACTGAAAGTGCCCATCCTTGCCCCAGGTCTCTGCGTAGAGGCTTTACCCCAGAATCTTGGGTTGACTACTCATTTGTCTTAAAAAAAAAAAGCAAATCTAAAGCTGGTTTGTGGAGGACCACACAATGGACGACTCCAGTATTCTAAGACGGCGAGGCCTCCAGGTAAGGAATGAACTTTTGAAGATGTGTAATGAAATTTCTCACGCTGGATGTTGAACACTGACTACTTGTATTGTTGTTGTTTTTAAATATTCTTCCCGCACTAATTTGCGACTACCAGTTGCACGTGTGAATGAAGTTGAAGCCCCTTTTGGCATTTTGCTGACATTTCTTACAGCAGTCCTTATAAAATGAGGTGGAGTTCACCACCTTGTCTGTCGAAGTAAACCTTGAAAACGTGATGTAACACTGTTCACTCTGGACGCAAGAACAAATCGAACAGATCCTGAGGTTGCAGTTGGCTGTTTTCTCGGTTCAATGAATTAAATAATTGAATCTCGACACGTTTTAAATGAATAAATGTTACTCCATGTGCCTGTAACGTCTCAACAAACCACCATGCGGTTCATCAAGCTGGAGCTTGACCACATCGACCATGTGGAACCCGAGCATTCGGGGATCTCGGTTATCACTGAGAATTTAATTAGCAAATGTCTGACACTAACCGTAAAGCTGTGTAATATTACACCACAAGGAAAACCGCAATCCATTTACATCACGAGTATCACAGGTTTTGAGTTACACAACCACTGGACCAGTTTTACAAGTGGGATTGAGGGTTTATTACTTTCTAAAGCGTATGTCAGTGTTGTCTGTAGATTAGATATTGTTATTATGTGCTTAGTCCGAGCGTTTGTCTTGTGCATCCCAGCATTGCTAGCACAAGTGCAGGGATATTAGCGAGACTCCGTGTTAAGACTGTACGTGGTCAGTTGTTCATAGTCTATAATGGAAATTATTTTTTAAAAATCGTTAACTTGTTATATCGATGATTGAGGGTGTTTATAAATGAGTTTGTGTTAATAATTACTTAATCATCATCAGTTTTGTGTGTGAGAGAGAAGAGCTACTAGGATGATCAATGAGACGTGACACTTATCTAATCCTAGCAAGACAAATCATAGTTGAACAGTTCGGGTTTCTACACTTTAGGCTGAATCTGGAAAAAAATTGATTTGGAACTGAGCAAAAATGTAGACACTTTAGCTCAACCCAGGCTTGTCTTGATCAATCCTAATGAAGGCCAGACAACTTCAAAGCACTGAGGGGACATCTGTGTGTCATTTAAGTAAAGTACGAGTGTCATGGATGGATGTAAAATGAAGAATTGCATCCATAATATACTGATAAACTGATGACTTGACACGTGAGCCTGCGAGTTTAATCCGCTTTTGCTTTTGGACCGGGTGTACGAGTGGCGATGCAGGGAGGTTGGGTGATTGTTTGCTGAGCTCTGTGTTTTGTGAGTTCACTGAACTGTGTGGTTCGGGGCTGGTTTTGTAAATCCCACAATCCTGGAATTCTGCCAGGTTAAAGCCAGGGATCAGATGAGGAACTCTTATCGAAATCCTGTCCACGTTTCAGCTCTTGACTTCAGTAGCAGCAAATGTATCATGCTGTTCAAAAGTCTTAGGCACGTGTAAATGTCACAGAAGTAATTCTGTTGTTCTATCCAGTGACAAAGTTCTTGAACTTTAGACTAATTATGGCTTCAAAAATAATGGAATTAAATGTTTCTCTGTTAAAAATGGCATGAAGAGCAATACACTATAGTCAGTTAAAGCAAGACTGCCTTTCAGATTTTTCAAGTGTAGGTTAGGTCAAAGAAAGAATTTTCCCTGACACCCAGTTATTTTTGTTTAGTGGAACGAAAGCTACTGAATTCGAATCACAGACTTCCAGTTTAGTTTTTTTTTTAAATAGAACCATGTGGCCCTAAATTCTCCCCTATTTTTTCCCTGCTTCACCATGCAAGATACTATGTCATGCATGACATGGTGGGCTTTCCCCATTCGTGCAAGGTATTGTGGGATACAAATTTGAAACGGGAGAGAAAAATGGAGGACGCGAGTGTGCGGATGAAACTAGAAATACTTATTACAGTAACAAAAAGCAAGAAGAAAGATATGTTATATACAAAGGAAAGGAAATGCCGGAACAAACTAATAAATATCGGCGGTCAGTGAGCACCTCGGTGTGATCAGCTGTTCATTTAGCAACAGAATGATGGAACGGTCAGTGCACGGTCAAAGGTAAACCTGCGCATGCGCACACATATGAACTTCCTCTGTCTGCTTGACTGCACAAAGTGAGTGAGTTCATGCACATTACTTGCTCAGGAATCGTCTTAAAGTAAATCACTTCCCAGCCACAGAATGACCTAGTATTTTGTGAGATCAAAGTCCTTTCTATGCCATGTGGCACATAGGGCGCCGCCGATCTCCGTTTCCATAGCCTTCGGCCGCTCACCTATTACATAGCTAGGGTTACAATGGGGGGCTGGTCCTCTGGTAACCACGAGAGTTTGACTCCCCACTCGCATCTGTATTGCAGCGTACTTTGCCAGACGGCAGTAAGTACCATGTTTTATGATGGTCTTTGGTATGGCCTGACTGTGAGTAGAACTCGCGATCTCCTGATCGAGAGGCGGACACGCTAACCACTAGTCCAACTCATGGTTAGTTTTGTGAGATGTTCCAGAAACAAACACACACTGACCAAATTTCAGAGGAAACTAAATTTTACTGATTTTATGAAATTGAAAGGCCGTCTAGCTTTAAAGAAAGTCAGTGTTGGGTGTGAAAACCCTTTGCTTTAAAACAAAAAAAGTTAGTTACCAGCTGGGAGGTCCGTATCGTGAAATACAGTGACCGAGGTCTTGACAGTACTGAGCGAGGCCCTCTGGGCCAAGATCAGTATTCAGGGCCGAGGTCAGGGTATTTCACCATACGTTCCGACCTTAAGCTGGTAAATAATATATTTATTTTTTTCTTGACCAAATTCGAACAGAAAATGAGAGCGCCCGAAAGGGAGAACCGAGATGAGCCACCATTTTGAATCCTTATTCACGGTTGTAATGCAAATGGCTTCCTCCTTGGTATACAAGTGCACTTCCGTGGCAGGGAAAAAAATACATTTTGCCATCTATGTAGTCCCCTATTTATACAAAATTGAGTCATTCAGGATTCAGCCATGTTTTTGCTTGGCGTTAGCAACAGTTACAGGTTTTTAGCTTCCTCCTGAAATGTTTATTTCTTCTTCCTCGGGGTCGTAAAACTCGCTTTCGCTGTGAAGACTGTTGTTATCGCTATCCATGCTATAAAATTAATGCTGTTCTCCTGAAAAATGCTGGCAAAACTTTACAAGATTTTTTGATAATCTTGTACATAAATATCATAAAGATAAATGTTGACAAAAAATGCTACTACGTTTGTTGTTGTGAACGAGCGAGTTGCCAGAGGTCCGTAACTGTGGTCCGTACTGTCGGATACGGACCCGCTTGCCAGCCAATCAGAGCGCAGGATTTGGACCGCAAAAAAAAAAAGATCCTACGCAGTTGTGCCAAGATATGAAGGTCATCTTTGAGTGAACATAATCATGATAGAGCGAAGCAAATGAGTGAAAATATTTTCAGCATGAGAAGATGAACACATCTTCGTGCCACCATGTAATGTTCTTTATATTTTATGGACACATCCACAAAAAAAAATTGCGCACGTTAATCAGAAGAATTTAAATTTTGAGCCGGTTCGCCATTTTGACAATGCAGCGAAAAAAAACCTGGGAGTGATGCCATCGGAGTGAAATATCGGGAATTGTTATACATACAGGACACTTTTTCGATGGAATAAAAACGTGTTCTATTCTCTTCTAGCAGGTTTTGTTCATTTGGTTTGATACCATGCAATATTGTTTGCATATCGCTTATCCTACATGTATTATGTCAGTCTACCCAATGGAGAGCGAGTGTTGAATATGATTTACGATATCACATGGTTGTCGAGACAGCATGATGTCACACATCAGATTTGGGGGGGATAATCATCAAGTTCAAAATTTCACGACGCCCATTTGGGATATGATTAACAATATAAATACAAGAACTTTGACACCAAAAGTAACTCTGTAGCTTGAAAATA
>JAPEKM010000023.1:59132825-59143538 GCA_027575975.1 Cathorops multiradiatus
TGTGAAAATCTGATGATGCTTTAGGTCATATTTATGCAGAAATATAGAAAATTCTAAAGGGTTCACAAACTTTCAAGCACTACTGTGGTGAAGGCTACATCAGGGGGCAGAGCCTTTTCCTAACAAGCCCCACAGTTATGGAATAGCCTTCCAAGTCATGTTCAAGACTCAGACACAGTCTCAGTATTTAAATCTAATCTGAAAATATCTTTTTTGTCAAGCCTTTTGCTTCTAGGTTTTTTTTTTCATCAGGTAAATGAGGAGGTCTGGAAGGTCCTCAGGCATAGAGTGCTTTGCTAAACTTGGATGTATGGATGCTGTCGCTCCCCCACTCTCACATGTTCACTTGGGTTTGTTGATGGTGGTGGCTGGCTGCTTTACATCTCAGGGCTCCCTCATGTCTCTGTTACTTTCTGGCACTCTCTTTTAATTATGCAATCATAGTTAGTTTTGCTGAAGTCCCTCCTTCCACTCAGTGCAAAATGTATACTGTTATTACTCATTAGGTGACTGTAGCACTTCCCTGATGTGGGTGGACTACAGAAGCACAGCAAGTGGGAGATGATATTCACACACATGTTTATTGAGGCTTCACTTGCTCACTTTAGGACATGTGCACACACACACAGTCATGTTCTGGTCCAGGGAGTTCTCTCCCTCCTCTCTCCCTCTCTCCTTCCTTTTCTATGTTCCACCATCACTACAACAAAACACACAAGATTAATTGACAGGTGTAATGACTCACCTTCCCTGACCCCGCTCTCCATTCACAAACTGACGCTTGGCCACATCCCTGCTACCACAGTGACATTGGTATATCTAACAACCTGTTTCCCCCAACCTGTCTCCTCCCTCTGTCTGTCTCTGTCTTTTTCCCATCTCTTTCCTCTGTTTCTTTCTCTCTGTTGAGTGGCATGTCGATCCTGAGACATTAATGACGCTTTCTGCTCCTCAGACCTGCCTGATCCATCCTGATGCCCTACATCAGGCTAGAGTCTTACCACATTGCTCTTATGGAGGATGGCCACATATGGACAGCTGAAAGTCACACTGGGAAGTTGTCTCTTACTTTTGCTATTATGGCTGAGGCTACAATTGACATAACTTTAGGACTGCAGTTGTCATGAACAATCTTGCACTTAAGTTTCCATCAGTGACAACTTCAACAAAACATGTTCAAACTATAATGAATTTCCTCATTACACAGTTGCACTTTATGACAACCTAGGACATAATTATTGAAGCAAGTTATTTATAATCATGCTATCTGTTATCATCCAGATGAGGATTGGTTCCCTCTCAAGGTTTCTTCCTCATATCATCTGAGGGAGTTTTTCCTTGCCACTGTTGCCACAGGCTTGCTCATCAGGGATAAATTAGGGATAAAATTAGTTCATGTTTAAAGCCTTTAATTTTCTGTAAAGCTGCTTTGCGACAATGTCTGTTTTTAAAACGCTATACAAATAACCTTGACTTGACTTGAAACCATCTTTATTTCTCAGAGACTCTGCCTCTCTGGGATGTTAATTTTATATCCAATCATATTACTAACCTGTTGCCAAGTAACCTTTTTTTTTTTTGCATTACACAATTTTTCAGTCTTTTGTTGCCCCTGTCCCAACTTTTCTGAAACATGTTGCTGACATCAAATTCGAAATGAGCATATATAAAAAAAAAACAATAAAATTTCTCAGTTGCAACACATATGTTGTCTTTGTACTATTTTCAATTAAATCTAGGGTTTCCATGTTTTTGCATAGCTTCACATTCTGTTTTTATTTATGTTTTACACAGTGTCTCAACATTTTTGGAATTGGGGTTGTGTGTCATGATATATATTTTTGTCATATTACCCATCTCTAGTGTGAGTTGTACCTGTCAGATTGTACAAGTGTCTAATTGTGAGTATTTCTCCTGTGTAGTGAGACCCTCTATGTCCGAGACCACTGCACTGGGGGCAGCAATGGCTGCTGGAGCAGCTGAAGGGGTCAACGTGTGGAACCTACATCCTGAGGACGTGATCTCTGTGACCTCTGAGAAATACCAACCTGAAATCAAACCAGAAGGTGAGAGCTGAGATCAGCCTTTTGTTTCCTGATCACTATTTCTTCCTCTTTACGTATCACACACATCTCCATGGCTTAAATGAATCAGTTGAATCGATCCATTATAGTTTTAATAAAAATGAAACACTTTCCCTTGGAATCAATAAAGGTTCTATCTAGCTAGTGAGCTGATCAACAACATGATTGATACTAACTAGCCATGTGTACCCAAATCAGAAAAAAAACAGTACAAAAGCCATCGCTTTATGATTCTTACATTATATGGCTAAAAGTATGTGCACCCCTGACCAGCACACTCATATGTTCTTGTTGGAGAACATAAGTTCTGCCTTTAGTAATCAAATGAAAAAGCCATTATTTAGCTGCAATCATCCACTTCACACACAAACTGCCCTGCTGGAGAAAAGTGTCTGTAACCAACAATTGGTTAAAATTGCAAATCTACAGATGCATTTGTTGCAAACTTTCCAAGAAATGTGTGTGAATTAAAAAAATTCTACTCAAGATGTTTCTTATGGTGTCTATTACTTTCTAATCAGTAAGTTTGATAGTTTTATAAAAGCTGATGAGGAATATTTATAAATGATAATGTAATTATTTGAGCAGAGAGTGAATTCCGATACGCGAGATGGAAGAAAGCTGTTCAGAAAGCTATGAACTGGGAGACTATGGATCAGCTTTCCAGTGAGAATGGTGAAAACAAACACACACACACACACACACACACACACACACACACACACACACACACACACACACACACACACACAGAGAGTAGAGCAAGAGAGCGTATGAGTGAGTGAGAGTGTTAAATGTATAACATTTAAACATAGTGTAATATACAAACATAAATGTACAGGAATTACAGGGTATGGAATGGTATAATGGTACGATAGATATTTACAGTATGTGCAGATTAGATTAGATAGAACTTTATTGATCCCCTTGGGCGGGTTCCCTCAGGGAAATTAAGAACTATATGTGATGAACTATAATGCCATGGTATGATATAGATATTTGCAGTATATTCAAAACACAGTAAGAATAAACAGTAGTGCAAATGGTGATAGTGCAGTGAAGTCAGTTCAAGTAAATTCAGTGTGTGTGTGTGCGGAGGGGGGTTCAGCAGTGAGACAAAAATACTGTTCCTGAACCTAGTGGGTTTGGTCCGAAGGCTCCTGTAGCGCCTTCCAGAGGGCAGGAGAGTGAACAGTTTGTGTGCTGGGTGGCAGGAGTCTTTGTTGAGGTTTATGGCTCTCCTGAGACATCACTTCCTGTAGATGTCCTCAATAGCGGGAAGTGAGGCTCCCACAACACGCTGGGCGATTTTCACCACCTTCTGCAGTGCCTTCCGGTCTGAAACAAGGAATTCCCATACCGGACTGTAATACAGTTGGTTAGAATGTTCTTGATGGTACAGCGGTAAAAGTTCGCCAGGATGTCTGAAGAGAGATGGTTTTTCTTCAGAGTCCTCAAGAAAAAGAGAAGCTGGTGAGCCTTCTTGACCAAGTTGGAGCAGTTGGTTGTCCAGGTGAGGTCCTGCGAGATGTGGATCCCCAGGAATTTGAAGCTGGTCACATGCTCCACCGCTACACCATTGATATGGATGGGTGTGTGTGTCAGCATTCCTCCTGAAGTCCACGATGAGCTTCTTGGTCTTATTGGTATTGAGCAGCAAGTTGTTCTCGCTGCACCACACAGCCAGGCAGTCCACCCTCTTCCCTGTAGGCTGACTTATCGTTGTACTTGATGCGGCCTATCACTGTAGTGTCATCTGCAAACTTGGTGTTAATATTGATGCTCTGAACTCAAAGTGCTTCTTAGAGCTGTAAAGCTGTGTAATAAAAAGTCATTAAGGATGTTTTCTGTTCTGTCTATCTATTTGTTCATGTGTTGGCCCATATGTTGTCGTACAGTAATTGCTAGAGCATTTCTGGTCATCAAGTTAACAGTTCAGCTACAATTGGACAGCAGATTCTTTCGTGTCTTTACCTAGAATTCACACCAGATGTGACATTTAAGTAGCATTTGTGCATCGCATAAGAAACTTTCTGTCTCATCCACACTAACTGTGCGTCGGCAAGGTGGTGCAGTGGTTCACAATGTCCCCTTGCAGCAAGAATGTTCTAGGTTCGAACCTTGCAGCTGACTGGAGCCTTTCTGTGTCGCGTTTGCATGTTCTCCCCATCCATGCGTGGGTTTCCTCCAGCTGCTCCAGTTTCTTTCCACAATCCAAAGACATGTGGATTAGGTCAACTGGCTACTCTAAATTAACCAGAGGTGCGAGTGTGAATGGCTGCTCTGTGTTAGCGCTGTGATAGATTGGCACCCTGGCCAGGGTGTACCCTGCCTCTCGCCCAAAAGTCATCTGCGATTGACTCCAGCTTCCGCTGTGACCCTGACAGACAGGTGGTTTAGATAATGGATGGATAGTTACACCTGATAACCCACCCATCACCATCGTTACAAGATAGATTATTTATTTTTCTAATAAAGAAGGGTGTTGTTCTGATGAGGGAAGATGTGCGAGATGATAAATCTCCTGTTGCTTGTGCATTGCCTGGCCAAAAAAGAAGTCACCGTTTTGATTTCAATAAGCAAATACTTAAGAGCCTTTGGCTGGATAATTACTGCCGTGATTGTGTTTCAGCTGGCAACAATTCTTTTAACTCTAACTGATGCAGTGAGTAGCTTCTCATTTCTTAAGCACCTATGTTGGGAGATGTATCCCATGGTCGTGGAAAAGATGTTACTGTTCCTGTGTCCGAAATCACTCACTCGTTCACTCCTCCCTATATAGGGAATTACTATATAGAGGACTATATAGTGAGCTCATTAGTAACATTGGCGGGGGGGGACGCTTTCGCGCTGGTATTTACGTCATTACTCTGTCGCGCTGGTATTTACGTCATTACTGTCGCACGATTAAAACGTGCCAGATCAGTCAGCTGGTGGGTTTTCAAAATAATAAATACATGCACGTATTTTTGTGATAAATCCATATTATACTGAGCGTATTTCCCACATTAATCAATACAAAGCACCTGCATCTTGCAGTTCTTTTAAATCAAGGCTGAATACTTCTTTGCCGCTGCCTTTTATTAAATCAAATTTGAGACTTTTAATTTGATTTCTTTCAGTGTGACCACAATGCATGATGGGATATATTGCTTTGGTTAGTGCCCATCGGTTGTACACTACTTTTTGTGATGCATTGTGGGATACTTTGAGTGCAGTATATAGGGTGTAAATAATCACCATCGTTTCAGACAGCACTACAAAATGGCGTCCTCACTATATAGTGAGTAGGGTTGCAATTTCAGACACAGGATGTTTCAGAAGGGTCAAGTTACTGGTATCAAGCAAAGAAAACAACTAAGGAGATTGCCGAGATTACTAGAATTGAGTTAAGTACTGTCCGGTGCATTATTCACACCTGGAAGGATAGTGATGAACTGTCGACTTTGCAGATGAAATGTGGTCAGAAAATTTCTTTTGACTGACCTTGATTGGAGATCACTTAAACGCTTGAAGTCAAATCGTAAAAAAATGGACAGTAGAACTCATGTTTATGTTTAATAGTGAAAGTAAGAGTATTTCCACATGCACAGTGTAATGAGAACTCACAGGATTGGTACTAAACAGTTGTGTGGCCATCAGAAAACCACTTGTTAGTGTGGCTAATTGGAAGAAAAGGCTTCAGTTTGCTAGGGAGCATAAAGGTTGGACTCTGGAGCAATGGAAAAAGGTCATCAGTCCAGATTTACACTATTCTAGAGTGATGGGTGAATTGGGGTAAGAAGGCAAGTGCATGAAGTGGTGCAGCCATCATGCATAATGACCACTGTACAAGCTGAAATTTTTTTTTGGCTGGGCAGTGTATGATGTGATTTTATAAATTTAAAAAGTTTGAATGATTTGTAGAACACTGTAGCAGTTTGTTTTTTTGTCTTTTATTGCAGTTGGGGGAAATTCATCTCAGAGCAGCTCTCCCAGCTCCAGCGTGCCAAACTCTCCTGCCAGTTCTGGTCAGATCCGGCCCAGTTCCCTGCATGGCCTGGCCCCAAAGCTGCAGCGCCAGTACCGCTCCCCTCGGCGCAAGTCTGCTGGTAACATTCCCCTCTCACCGCTGGCTCGAACTCCCTCACCAACACCCCAGAGCACCTCTCCTCAGCGCTCCCCTTCTCCGCTGCCCAGCCATGCACTCCTGAGCTCCTCCATTGGTCAGTCCTTTCCTGTCAAACTACACTCTTCTCCTCCGCTAGTGCGCCAAATTGCTCGTCCGAAGAGTGCTGACCCGCCTCGTTCCCCTCTCCTGAAACGTGTTCAGTCGGCTGAGAAACTGGCAGCCTCACTCTCGTCGTCGTCCTCATCTCCCTCTCCTTCGTCTGCTGCTGATAAGAAGCTGCCGGTGGGCGCCAGCCGCAAGCACAGTCTGGAAATCTCACACACAGAATTTAAGAAGGACATGCTCCAGCGGGAACCAAGTTTGCAGAGCTTGCAAGAGTGCCCTAGTGAGACTCTTCTGGGAGGAAGGGTGTCTCCAGCAGAAAAGGGCACTCTGCAGAAGCCTTTAGCCCGTAAGCTAGGTCGGCAGGAAGGCCCTGACTCTGCCACTGGATCTTTAGGGCTGGCTCCTGGTAAGAGCAAGCTGAAGGACAAGCTGTCAGCTATCCGACAGGACCGTGCCGAACGCAGAGAGTCTCTGCAGAAGCAGGATGCCATCCATGAAGTGGATTCCTCTGAGGACGAGACAGATGAAGGTTCAGAGGACAGCCAGGATGGACGCAGGACAACTTTTGTCCCTCCTAGCCATGTGCTTCGGCCCACAAGTGTGATAGGATCTGCACATGTCAGGACAGGGCCTGCTGCTTTAACTACTCTGTCTCTGACCCCATGTACATCAGCTCAGTCCAGCTCCCCTCAGCTGAGCCAAGGTCTCCAGGCCCAAAACCAGACGCAAGCCCAACCTCCATCATTGGCAGCTAATGTCTCTGAGGAAAAACCCACCCAGACCTTGATATCCACTCCCTCTGTTGCCTCTACCTCAGCACTACTGGATAATTCCAGCAAGAGACAGGGAAAGGTTCAGGATTCTGTGTCCAGCAGTAAAACATCTGGTCCTCAACCCAGCCCTCTGACCAGCACTTTTTCTACACCTGGTAGCGCATTTACCACTGTCAGCAAGGACCCTTTTGTTAAACCCTCAGCGCCCCCTCCCGACCGCAGGACTGCCAAAGTCAGCAACAAGCAAGAGCCCAGTACAGTGCCTGTCATAACCCGGGAACCCCAAACCCCTACTCCACCAAATGGAGGCATCACTAAAGAGATGAAGGAGGCAGACAACCGGAGACAAGTAGCAGCTGCTGCTGCTGCATCCTCCTCCTCCACCAGCTCCACAGCAACTGAGAGTGGAGTGGATAAAGTGGTTTCTCAGCTGGCCACAGTGGCCAAGAGTGTACTAGGGCCAGTAAAGCTGAACATCCCAGGGACCAAAGAAGCTACTGAACGGAGCAAGGAGGCCAGACCCCATGCAGACACGATGCACCCAAAAAGCAAAGATCCACATTTGAACAGTTCTCGTTTTCCTGAAAAGACATTTCCATCAGTTCCTTCTGTCTCCCAAACAGTTCGGCAGTCTCAATCCCTCACTCGACAATCCCCTACAATATCCGAGCTACCTTCAACTTCACAGAGGTTCCAAGAGACTGAAGGAGCTTCAAAGAGGCCTTCCACCCCAAAACACAGCTCATCAGGCCCAGAAGAGGCCCAGGGGAGGCCAGGAACTCCACGGAGCAGTGCCTCCCAGAGGCCCAGCCCTGATGCACATTCCCAGAACCAGGCCAAAGCCAGTTCCTCCACACAGCAAGACAAATCCAGCAAGAAGAAATAGCCTTGCACAGAAAAAAAAAAGACAACTCACCTAGCATGCGTGTTAAAATATATATATAGATATACTTCACACTAACTGTGGGAGGAAATAAATGAAAGAAGTAAATACAAGCAAAGGAGCTCAGCAACTTCATTGTGACTTGTGGGCTTCGGATTGCTTTTTGTTTTCCCCTTTATCACTTTTCTCAACATTTGTTTTAAGTTCAGAAAAAAAAGAAAATATGGGGCTAGAAATAAACTGTTTGAAAGACGAAAATAGTAACATTCAGTGTCTGCTCACTTGAATATTAGGTTCTCAGTTTATTTGCAGTTTTAGAGCTAGTGGTGCCTTAATAAAAACTTAAGTCCTCACTTGTAAGTCTGTTTGCCATTCATTGGTGGAGGTAAGATGTATCTCAGCAATAAAATCAGTGTATGCTTAGCAATTTGTATTACTGGAGTAGAATCCTGCATTAGGTTGGCTGAAATCCACCAATACATTTTCCCTCAGTTATTATTATACTGGTAACAGTCAGAGTATTGTACAAATTATACGCCTGATTTCTGATGAGTCTGGATTATTACACACTTCTCAGTAATGCTAAAATTAATTATGGTTTATTTCCACAAAAGAGCCTGTAGTCTTGTTTAAAACAGGTTTCCCAGGTCAAAACAACAGGTTAAATTAGATGCGTGTTTAAAAAAAAAAAATCACATCTGTCATTTTTTTCATCGTGTTTCAAATTGCTGAGCTTTAGCTCCTCATACAGATCTGTAGAAACTTGTTTCGTCTGCCACGTGTTATTAGTGATGGTGAAACATCTGGCCACATGTATCGATGATTATATATGATCAACTGATATTCATACTGAAAAAAGTGCTCCAAATTGGATATGTTTTAATGTTTTTATTTCTAGCCCCTGCTCTCTTTTTTATTATTATTAATAAGCAACTGAAACATTTTTATTTTTAGGATCTGGACCAACTTGCTGTGTTCTTTCTGTATATTTGCCACTAACCTTTTAAAGTCAGAAAACTTGTACAGGCTTGTTAATGAGTGAGTGTGCGCGTGCGTGCGTGCGTGCTTATATAAATGGATATTTAAAGTTCTGTGTTGGTTTTATATCCGAGTGTATCTTAGATTAGATTCTGTCTTTGCCGTTTCAGCTGTGTCTGATATAGACATTTATTACGAGCAGGCAAGGATGTATTTGCACAATCCCTTTTTACTTTGTGTCATATGAAAATGAAAACTAATAAAATACAGTCCAATCAGATCCCAGGGCTTGTTGGGGTCTGGAGGGGTTTGACCAATCATTTAACCCCTTGTTAATTGTCATGTGGCTACATTTATGTGTTTACACCAACTTGAGTGAAACAGATGCTTGTGGAAGTTTAAGTGCACTCTTCTGTTTCTCCTCTCGCGTTTTTAAGCCTATTTGTGTGGACATTTACAGAATATCAAATACTTTCAGTTTGTGTTTTGGGTGTGGGTTTTTTCTTCTTCCCTTCAACGCGGTACTAATATCATGTTAGTCAACGAAGACTTCATAACGGTTCCAGTTTTAAACAGTGTTTTATTCATTGCAGCACATTCATGAATGTCATTTCATAGCAAATCTGATTATGTAAGGACTTTCAGTTCTGAAAGTCCCACAGTTTAAAAACAACCTTACTGTAGTTAGCAGCTAAGTTTGATTTATTAACATCTTAGAAATAAGGAGAAATGAGTAGTCACATGATGGTCTGTAAAGTAATTCAGAAATGTTCCGTCGGTATGAAATGAAAAGCTTTTGACGGCTCTTGGAGCCCGAAGCTTCATTTCAAGCTTCACGGTTTCTGTGAGTATTTTACATTTTTATGTCTTATTGTCAGAATTGACGTTTTGCCTTTATACATCGAAGTGGCTCTTTCCTGAATTCCCAGCTTGATGCGCAGGACCAAACATTGAGCTGAAGCAATCTGTTCCCTCCAGAAGATATCAGACAAACCTTTTACCTCTTTATTAGGACTGAGTCTAGGATGGAGGTGGGTAGAGCTTATGAAAAGTGTTATATGGTGGCTTATTTTAACCGGAAGCTATGGACTGTAATGATCTAACAGCTATGACTGCAGTTTAATTTTATCAAAGTCGAGCACAGTTTGTCGATTTGCCGATATTGAATCGAAAATCTCCCATTGAAAATAAAATGTCAGATTTAGAAAACCAGCCTTTGTTATCTTTTGGTGGCATCATTCTTGATTAAACTGACCGACCTTACATGCAGTCTTCATGACTGGGCCAAACCTACGAGTGTCTAACTATAGGAGGCCCAAGTAGAGGTGTGTTCGGAAGGAAATCACCAGTGATGGTCTCCAGCAGTCCACTGGATTTGAATGTCTATTACAGTCCACAGCATATGGTTAAGCATAATAATTATACCTTCTTACTGTACTGTTAATATAATATCCAAATAATGTTAAATTTGGAATAATTAGGAAGAAAAAGTGTCTGAAGCTTGGCTTTTTGGGCTAACTGTGGTATGTATTGTACTCACTCTCACACGCACACACACACTTACACACTGTTGGATAGTTATACTATATGTTCAGATTTGGTTAGAGTGCCAGAATCCTGTGGAGTTGTTCACTAATAAGTCTCACAGCCTTATGTCATCTCTTTCTCTCTCTCACACGCACGCACGCGCGCACACACACACACACACACACACACACACACACACACACACACACACACAATAACATAATGTTATTAAAGACAGCCAATCTCACCCAC
>JAPEKM010000023.1:59273342-59287591 GCA_027575975.1 Cathorops multiradiatus
AGTCTATTACTCTTCAGAAACCTTTTATTTTTGTTCCGCGTCTTTCTCAGTTTTGTTTGACGTAATTTATTTTGGTTTTGATTCCAGCTTTCTCGTTTGCCCTCCCGGACTTTTTGCTTGCAGTTTTGGCACAAACTTCACATGTGGACGGGCTGTCCAGGAATGCATTCCCATTGGGTAACTTGTGTTTGACTGACAGCGATTTCCCCCGTTGAGCACATTAAATACGTAGGATAAGCGATATGCTAACAATATTGCATGCTACAGTATCGAACCAAATGAATGAAACCCGCTAGAAGGGAATCGAATACATGTTGTTATTCCAATGAAAAAGTGTCCTTGTATGTATAATAACGTAGATTATAGATTTTGTAGCTTGCGTATAGATATATTTATATTGTATAATGCCAACATTGCCTATATTTTTCTTCTTCTTCTTCTGCTACTTCTTTATTTTTCTTCCTGTATTGCTAGAGAGGAACCTACTGCCAGAGTCTTTGGGTGTGTCAACATACTTGGCCAATAAATCTGATTCTGATTTTTCTCCATCATGGCTGGTTTGTGGTTATTTTTTTAAGATATGCTTGCTTTTCCTGTTGGAGCTACATACATTTGTAATATTGTTCCTATCTCATTACTTTTACTAACTTTTATATTATTTAAATTATTGTAATTACCTCGCCTGGAATGGAGTCCACCAGGGGGCGAAGTATCGTTTTCGGTGGGGTTTGTTTGTTTTTAATGATTTTACGGGAAAACGGCTGGACTAATCTTCATGAAATTTCCAGGATAGATGGGGATTGGTCTCAAATAGAACCTCCAACATTTTGGGGGTCATCCGGTCAAGGTCAAGTTTTTTTGTGGCTACTGCCTCATATAGAGGTGGTAGCCACTGACCCTGTGTCCGAAATCGCTCAGTCGTTCACGACTCCCTACTCCCTATATAGGGAATTACTATATAGAGGACTATATAGTGAGCTCATTGGTAAAACGAAAAAACACTTTCGGACACTACTTCGTCACGCTGGTATTTACATCATTACTGTCGCACAATTAAAACGTGCCAGATCAGTCGGCTGGTGGGTTTTCAAAATAATAAACACATGTGTGTATTTGTTGTGATAAATCCATGTTATACTGAGCGTATTTCCCACATTAATCAATACAAAGTACCTGCATTTAAAAAAATTTTTTTAATCAAAGCTGAATACTTTCTTCTTTGCCGCTGCCTTTTATTCAATCAAATTTGAGAGTTTTAATTTGATTTCTTTCAGCGCGACCGCAATGCATGATGGTATATATCGCTTTGGTTAGTGACCATCGTTGTACACCACTTTTCGCGATGCATCGTGGGATACTTTAAGTCCACTATATACAGTAGGGTGTAAATAAGCCTAAGGTTTCGGACAGCACTACAAAATGGCGTCCACACTATATAGTGCCCTATATAGTGAGTACAGAGCGATTTCGGATGCAGGGTGAGAGATAACTAAGTGAACAATATTATATGGAAACAAGTATTTTACTGGGAAATACCCACTTGTATTTTTCATACGAGCTACATCTGGGACATCGAGAACTACAGCTGTGACATATTTAAATAATATTTGCTGGTGTTGAGTGGTATATCAGATATATTCCATTCAGCTAGCATGATATTGAACGAGTTGAAGATGAGTAGCTCAATGGAATATATCTGATATACCATGAAAAAAAGCCAGCCATTATTATTATTATTATTATTATTATTAAGTGCCCTTGACTGTTAATTTGCACCAATTTTGTGTGTGTGTGTGTATTTGAGTGTTTAGTCTATGTCTAGTTCTTATCTAGAGTGTTTATACTGTTTATATTGTTTGAATGTTTAGTCTGTCTAGTTCCTATCTAGAGGGTTTATATTGTTTGTTTATGAGTGTTTAGTCTATGTCTAGTTCTTATCTAGAGTGTGTTTATGTTGTTGTTGTTTTTTTTCAATTATTCTGTTTTATTTATTGCATTGCCTGTTTGCACCGTGGGTCAAAGAGGACTGAAATTTCATCTGTGCTGTATGTTGAGCATGTATTGCATATTTGACAATAAAGTTGACTTGACTTGACTATTATTATGCATACACACTCTCTTCATATCAACATTCTCGAAGGCCAACGCAAGCTTACCTGTGACTTGATGCTATTAGTGCGGCAGTCCAGTTGCCTTGTAGCCGGTGTAGCACTGAGCAGTAGCATTAGCGAAGGCCAACACGATCTTATCCACGACTCGGTGCTGTTAATGCGGCAGTCCAGTTACCTTCTAGACGGTGTAGTGTTAGCCCAGGCCAATGCTTGTGCAGTCAAGCCGAATATTATTATTATTATTTTTCCCCTGTGTAATTTACATAGTAACTTTTAAAATCAACATCGACAACTACACACAATGGAGTGACCTGGCAGCCAAGATTCTTTCAAAATCTTCTGTTTTTAATGAAGCAAACCTGGTGGCTATGTTTGTTTACAAACTGTCACAGTCACTCGCTAACACAGAAGTTTTACATCTCTGACATGTCTCTTTTCCAGTTTTTCCATGTCCGTTGGTATGTTTTTCTCTTGTAAATATGTGTGAAGAACATATAATGAAGTTTTGGTAGCCTTTCGGATGTTCAATGCGTCTTTAATTTCAGTTTATTTATTTAGTGCTTAAACCTAGCACTGGTTTAGCCGTGTCTTGTCACTCTCCCGGCAGACAAAGAAATGATTGTGCGCATGTGCAGCAGAAAAGTTTTGTCATTTGATCTTCACATGAGCTCTGAAGTGTGACGTCGAGTTGTCTCGACAGCGTGCAATATTATAATAATACTGCATGCTCAGTCTCTAATGGGGAAAGTGGTGTAATACACTGAGGATAAGCGATATGATAAGAATATTGTATGCCATCAATAAACCTGCAAGAAGGGAAATGAATACAAGTTTTTATTCCATGGAATAAGTGGCCCGTATGTAGAATAATTAAATAATATTGGCTGGCATTGAGTGGTATACTGTGTCAGATATATTCCATTCAGCTAGCATGATATTGAACAAGTTGAAGACGAGTAGCTGAATGGAATATATTTGATATACCACAAAAAATACTAGCTATTATTATTATTATTATTATTATTATTAAACATACACATTCCTTTCGGGTATTCAATGCGTCTTTCTCTTTCAAAATTCTCTCAATATCTTCTGTATTTAATAAAGCAAACCTGGCAGCCATGTTTGTTTACAAATTGTCACAATCACTCGCTAGTGCGAAAGTTTTATGTCTCTGACGTCTCTTTTCCAGTTTTTCAATGTCCCTTGGTATGTTTTTCTCTTGTAAATATGCATGAAGAATATCTAATGAAATTTTGGTAGCCTTTTGGGTGTTCAATGCGTCTTTCTCTTTCCCGGCAAACAAAGAAAAGCTTCTGCACATGCGCAGCAGAAAACGTTCTCGATGGATATTCACATCAGCTCCGACGTGTGACGTCATGTTGTCTTGACAACCATGCAATATCGTAAACCATATTCAACGCTCATTCTCCACAGTGATGTGATACAGGCAAGATAAGTGATATGCTAACAATACCGCATGCTATCAAACCAAATGAATGAGACCTGCTAGAAGGGAACAGAACACATTTTTATTCCATGGAAAAAGTGTCCTTTATGTATAATCATTTCCGATATTTCACTCCGATGACGTCACTCCCAGTGTTTTCCTGCTGACTAGACACGTGTTGCCAAAATGGCGAACTGGTTCAAAATTAAAGTACTTTTGATGCACTTTTTTTGTGGTTCGCTTCGTTCGGCTCAATTGCGAAATAAACATTCACCGCTCGAAGATAAATGTCATATCTTCACACCACTGTGTAGTATCGTTTCACTCGTATATATGAGAAACTGAAACGATTGTTGATCATATTTAAACTGCTAAAGCCATCATTGTATACCGTACTGCTTGAGCTAATGCTTATTCATGAACACCTGATAAACTCCACAAGCTAAAGACACACACCTGCGCCTCACGCATGTTGGCTGTCGAGTGGTTCATTTGTAGTAAATAAAGAGCCCTGATCGCTCGTGAACGAGAACGTGACTGGCATCATGCAGTCTTTGTTTTTGTCCAAACACAGTTTAACAGCTGGAACAACAGCTCACAGAACCCTGAAGTTGCCTGGGGCACTTTCCAGCGTGGAGGTCACATGTGGGCATCTTTCATCATGCTCCGAATCAGACCACAAATCTTAGTGTGTGAAGTGTCTCCTCTCTCCAGGGCTTATTCCTCTATACCCATTACGCCTGTCCTGCACTGGCATTAAGCTTCTAAACCTCTCCAAGCTCAGGGTCATCAATTCAGGATGCAACTAAATGAGGCTGCTACAGGACAGCAGCTAACGCCATGCCAAACTGCTATATATCGGCTGATGGAGAGCAATTTTGGTGTAATTATCCTGAGCCAGAGGTGGTGTATAGCTCTGTGACTGAGGCTGCTTTAAAGATAAAAAGCTGCCGGTGCTTGTGGTGTGAGTGTGTGTGTGCGTTGTGAGTGAGGCCAGGTTGAGGTGTGTGTGTAGTGGCTTTGGCAACCTGTACCAGGCCAGGTGCAGCTGGCAAGGAAGCGTTACCGACTTTGAGGGAGCAGAGGGGAAAAATAAGCTTGCGCTTTAACTCACAGAGGGTGCAGTGTTCGGCACAACCCTTACACCAAGCCAAACTAAACTTCTCCTGACCCAGTCTGAAGCCTAACACGCAGCACCGCACCCACAACCTCCGTCCACCACGCGCCCAGCGGCCTTTTAAGTGAAAATCAAAGGCGCACTCCAGCCCTTTTCGCAAGGGGAAAAACATCAAACGCCGCCGACTTGGGTGGAAAGCCGACGCATACGATTCAGAGAGCAGAATCGTCCAGACGGGCGTTTGGAGTAACACATGCGTTGTGATTCTCACAGAGAAAGCCTCTGTGACGGTGCCACCGTCCTGACCTGTTATGTATTAACGCAGGATGGTTTTGAAAGGGGCTCTGAAACATACGGACATGTCCTGGATCGTTCTAGCAGTCTCTGCTGGCCCAGGACGAGCTCTGTGGAATGTCAGCTGAGTATCCTATACACGCAGAGTCGCTAAAATAAAAGCAGACAGGAATGTGCTACGCTTGGTGAGAGCGAGCGAGCAAGCGAGAGAGATGAAAAACGGCTGTACCGTCAACTAACACGTTACTGTATATCCAATCGTCCAGCCGCTACTTCTTATTCCCCTCCACGAGCAGTTAAAGCCCCTCGTGCTTTAGTAGTGCTCCTTTTCTTAAATTAATTACGACGGAAAAACATCTCTGCTTGGATAAACCCTCTGTAATGCTTATGAATGTTAAAAATGTACCACCGACATTGACTCGAACAGCGAAACCGAACTTGGTTCCCTTTCTGTGTACGAGACTTCGTTCTTCAAGCTGCGGGTTTTTACATCAGTTTCAGCAGGAGCGGAAGAAGGGAGCATGAATGGTGTTCTTTGAGGGCATGATTAATTAAAAGCAGTCCTGCAGTTTTGGAAAGTGTGGAGTGAGTTAGAGCAGACACACACGCACGCACGCACGCACAGGCGGGACTTACTCCCACTTTAACCCGGTGGGCTGAGGAGCACAGACCAGTCACAGAGGAGCTGGCTTAAAGCACATGGCACGTCCAACCTGAGCTTCTGCAGGTGCACGTCCCCCCTTCTCAATCTGACAGACAGACGGGGGGGGGAAGCCAGGGGAGGAAAACACACTCTCTCAAAAGACCAAATGTAAGAGAGGTAGAGTACAGTGCAGAAACAGGGGAAAGTGAGAACGTGGCCTCTCGGTGCACTCTTTCACTGACAGGAGCTGGGCGGTAACACAAGTCAGGTGTTCTCAGGGCTGGTTACAGATTGTGAAAGCAGCTTTTATGCATCATGTATGATTTATGCTGCTTTTATGATCAGATTAAGTTGTGCATTAAGACCTGAAAAGGTTACCGGTGTGTGTGTGTGTAACACCTATACAGATCAGCGAGAGGGCTGAGGGATTTCGCGTAGCCACAAAGGCCCATTGAGGGTAGCAGGGCGGCATGCTGCCACGAGGAAGGGAAATGCCTCTGTGGGTTTTGCACACACACACACACACACACACACACACACACACAGGGCAAAAGGCAGGTGCACCAACCAGCAGAGCTGAAACCTCACATTCCTGCCTCCAGTTTTCCATGGTCAGCTCTTTCTAACCCCCCCAACACTTATATACACACACACACACACTTTAAATTATGTGACACAAAGTTGGGGGGAAAGGATGGAAACACAAAGACGCACTTCTAGCGCTACACTCTAATCTGTTCTGCAACTACAAATGACAGAGCTACACTACAACCGACACACGACGAGCCTTGCTCGTGTTTCCGCCGTGTTCCTCGTCACCAACTTGGCGCTAACGCTCTCTTTCCTTACATCGGTCTGGCAAAAACGAAAAGGCGCATTCTCGCTCAGATCAAACCACTGAATTTTAAAGTCACAAATGAGGACAGGCTGAGTCAGATCAGGACAGATGGACGCCGATAAAGAAATCGGAATAAAGCAAAGTGAACGACACGACAATACATTCCAGTGGCCGGTGCGGCTCCGAACAAAGACGACTCCACTTTGAGGGCAGAACTCTGCTCCCTCGGCTCTTAACAGCTACGACTCTCGTCGCTGACGGGATGCTTAACACCCAGAACGATGACGTGCTACCAAAGTGCCTTTCTTCATATACTTAAGAAAAATAAACAACAACTGACTGTAGGAAAGTTCCAGCGCCACAGGATGCAAAGTAAACACTTGCAAACACACATGTGCATGCAGTTTATCTGGAATGTGCAGAGGAGCATTAGCATGAGAAAGGCTACTTGACAGCCAGTCAAACGAAGGCTGCCGTGTCTCAGTCTGAACTGAAAATTCATAAAACGCAGCTAGACAGGGGGTCTGGCGAAAAAAAAGGAGCACTTGATGAGCCAAATGGAGCGTGCGTGTTACAGTCACATGCTTCGTTTGACAGGCAGCCGTGTTTACCCTGAACTCTTGCAACATACAACTGATTGCGCTTTGCTAATTATTTTAGCAATATGTTTATCCAGAGAATTAAAAAACAAACAAACGGCGATCTAAAAGGATTACGTCAATGCCATTGTCGACTCTGAACATCCAGCTAGCATCAAGCATTATGATTAAACACACAAAAGGACACACTAATTACCACAGAGCGTCCTTTGTCTCCCAGCGGGACGATTACAAAGAAGACGGAGAAGATGCGACAGCCGTGAATTAAGGGGAAAAAGGGGAAGAAAAAAAAAAGGGCAGAAAGATGACAGCACGCTTACCTTCCTCCACCGCTTCCTCTTTCAGCTGCATGCGTACGGAGTGCGCTCAGCTGCCTGGGACACGAGCCCTCACTTTCTCTCTCACACTCACTCCCTCTCTCCCTCCCTCGCTCGCTCTCTCCACCCTCCGCCTGCGTTGTGGCTCTCAGACTGAAGCCAGAGGGAAAATCCCTGCTCCTAAATTCAGACCCTGCTGCCTTAACAAACCCTCTGAATGGAGACGTCGGCTGCAGCCAATGGGACCGCGGTTTGGGGGGTTGGTTGGGGGGGGGGGTATGACCATATATGAGCGAGCGGTTGAGAGAAAGAGAAAGAGAGAGAGAGCATACTCAGGGGAATGGCGAGGGAGAAGGAGGGGAGCAGCGCTCCTCCACGAAAGGAACCAGACGTAAATGTAGTCTCTCTCCCGGAGTAACTTTATGCCCCCTCGTCTCAAATGGCCTACATGGAAACTCCAGAAAAAGTAAAGAAAACGACGTAATGCCACATTTAAACAACTGTCACTTCTTTGCGTCTCCAAAAATGCCCCTTGACGTCAATGTGCGGTGAGGAAGAGTCAGAAAGCTCCTGTCTGAAATGATGCCCTAGTCCTTATTATGGGCTTATGGTGATCCAATACCTCCTAGTGTACAGCAGGAGGTGAGAGCAGGGCATTGTGGGATTTCACGTACACACCATTCAAAAGAGTGCACTTCTCCAAGAGAGTGCAGAGCTAAGCTGAGAAACACCGAGATGGACTGAAAGAGTCACAGATGAAAAGGTAATGGCTGCCCAGTGTGTCCTTTCTTTCGCACCACACAATCCAAAAAAAAAAATCTCGTCAAAAGAAAATTCTAAAACCGTAGCCAAAGGTCGGTCAGTCAGTCACGATGGCAAAGGAAAGAAGTGTTAATTTTCCATTCAACCAGACACTTCCATTTGCTCAAGCGCCCTACTCTGTGTCCTGGGACGAAAATGGAACACCACCCACTCCCTCTGACACATTTGGCGCTGCGAGTCGCTCCGAAGTGCAAGTTCCCTCGGGGGCGGCGTACCACCTGTGCTCATTGTGCAGTGCAACGGAACAAAGCATCCACCGTCTTTGGTCTGAGTGACACACACACACACACACAGTCACCAACGCTCCTGCTGACCTCCTGAGCCTTTTACATTTCAGTTAAATATACTAATGAACATCTGCACCAGGAGCCTCTCTTTGCACCCGTTCCTCTTTGTGCTCTCCTGGGCTACGGGGTTCTCCGCACTCAGGTCCCACAACTAGCTTGCCAGAGGTTGACAAAGTGACTATGTACACTGAAATGATATTCACCAGGCTTTGGGTGATAGAGAGAGAGAGAGATTCGTCAATCTCTCACTCACCATAAACCGGCACGTCTTGACAGAGTAGGAGATCAGATGAATGTATGGACTGATCACGCTCACTCGTGCTCATTCATTCCATCGGCGGCACAATCGAACCGCTATTTGGTCCATAATTCTACCTGCCACAATGTTGAAGCCTGATTCAACCTAGCCAAACTCTATCAAGAGGGAAAACATGAAAATAAGCGTTTGAAAACAAAAAAATATTTCTCTCAAAGGCAGGATGGAAATCCTGGGCGAACCTGGACTACGCCAGAGTCCACTGTACTGACGCACACGACCTAACGTATTCAGATGATTGTTGAAAATCATTTTTGAAAAAAATAAAAATCACGACGTGATCTTGACTTCTGAGGTAATTTCACAGTAGAGGTGCGCTGCATGTCGCGACTGTATCATATCTTCCATTAAATGAAATGAAAACACATTGACGAGAGCATGGCCAAAAACGAACTAGATCACAATCCTGTGGGGAGAGGGGGAAAAAAAACATCCAAAGAAAACTCTGGAAGCTCAGTTTATATTTCAAGATTCTGCAATGTCAAAAGTAAAAAGACAATCATTATTGCGATAATGCTGAATAAACCGTATATTGTTCAGCCTGATTTCATACAGCTTGTGCTTTGTTTGGGCAAATCATAACCCAAACCCTATGACCGCTGCTTGAATAAAATTACAGTTCCTGCTCGCTCAAGTCAAACACTGACTCTTTTCACGCTTTCTGCTTGCAAAGAGTCATCTGAGCCTTTATTACAGGAATCATCCCATCAAGAATTAACGGCCTGGATTAACGAGCCATTGTCCGCCGTGCCTCTGCCTTCTGAATAGGGTCCGGCCTCGAGTCTATGACATCATTGTGAATGGCTGTAAATCGCTGTCAAAGTCATGCTTAATATATTACACAGGCCTTGGACCTGCATATAAAAAGAAAGAAAGACAGACAGAGAAAGGGAGAGAGAACGGAACTGAAATGGGGCTTGACACAGCTAAGACTAAAGAAAAAAGGCGCAGGAACGTTCCAGACAAGGATGTCAGAAGGTCCAGAAGACAGCAGAACAAGTTGCACGGAACAAAAGCTGAAAGAAGTGGCTCAAAACCAATAAGTAAAAATAATGAAAATACCTCTAGGTGAAGAAAGTCAAGCAGGCAGTCTAAACGAGTCAGAAATCTATCTGGAAGGATAATATTTAGTTTACGATTACTAATACTCACATTTTCAGACAAGACAACACTAATATTGGGCCAAAGCTACACGTGATCATCAGTCTGTAATTATATAATTTTGTCTGTAGTTATAGTAAGTCACTGGAGTCATTATATGAATCGTTTTGTCTATCGTCATTATTATATGATTGATTTTGTAAATATTATTTCATACAACAGTTACATCCCATCCACTAATCTGATTGGTCGAGCAGCGTTCCAACAGAGCTGACATTTTGCGATAACAGCCCTGGGATATTTCTGTGCGTATCACTCCGCTTGGCATGCAGAACTCCACTTGCTAGCTTGAAACAGTTGCTACATTAAATGTTAGCAATCTCATTGGTGGGCGTGGCAAATACTTTTCAAGATTTTCAGGAATATAACTTTTGACTTCAAATATGAAGATTCAAAGATTCTTTACTGTCACTTCACTATAGAGCCAGGACATATAGGAGAATCGAAATGCCGTTTCTCTCTCACCTTACTTGTAAAAAAATAGATAATATGAAAGCTTGTCAGATGAAAACAAAAAAGAAGGGATGCCAATTTTACCAGAAGCACCTTTAATGAAACCGTAAAAAAAAAAATCAACGGGAGCTAGCTATCCAGGTAGCCACCATGCTATAAAGCGAGTGTGGCTTCTTCAGGGTCCACATTCGCTCAAGGAGCAAACGTGAACGGAACATTTGGCCGTATTGTGTCCACAGTGTCACTTACTCAATAGGAATTTCTTGTTTATAGAAATGTTTTATAAAAGCAATCTCTCATACTTGAGCTTGTGCTAATTAACTACGGCACTCACCGAATCCCAGCTGTACTGATATTCAGTACAACTGCACTCCCTCTCATGTGAAACTGCTGAAATTAATCACTTTGTCTGTAGATAAGAATCACTTTTTGTTTGCTATACAAATCACTCTCCGTAGTTATTATATGAATCACTTTGTCTGTAGTTGTAATTATACAAATCATTTTGTCTGTAGTTATTACATGAATCACTTTGTAGTTACATGAATCACTGTCTAGCTATTATACGAACTATATGAATCAATTTGTAGTTATTATAATATGAATCACTGTCTGTAGTTATTACATGAATCACTTTAACTATACAAATCACTCTCCGTAGTTATTATATGAATCACTTTGTCTGTAGTTGTAATTACACAAATCATTCTGTCTGTAGTTATTACATGAATCACTTTGTAGTTACATGAATCATTGTCTAGCTATTATACGAACTATATGAATCAATTTGTAGTTATTATAATATGAATCACTTTGTCTGTAGTTATTACATGAATCACTTTTTTAACTATACAGATCACTCTCCATAGTTATTATATGAATCACTTTGTCTGTAGTTGTAATTATACAAATCATTTTGTCTGTAGTTATTACATGAATCGCTTTGTAGTTACACGAATCACTGTCTAGCTATTATACAAACTATATGAATCAATTTGTAGTTATTATAATATGAATCACTTTGTCTGTAGTTATTACATGAAATCACATTAACTATACAAATCACTCTCCGTAATTATTATATGAATCACTTTGTCTGTAGTTGTAATTACACAAATAATTGTCTGTAGTTATTACATGAATCGCTTTGTAGTTACATGAATCAATCATTGTCTAGCTATTATACGAACTATATGACTCAATGCGTAGTTATTATAATATGAATCACTTTGCCTGTAGTTTCAATATAAGTCACTTTGTAGTTACATGAATCATTGTCCGTAGTTATCATATGAATATTAATCACCTCGTGGCTATACAAATCACTGTATGTAATTATATGAATATGAATCACTTTCTTCTTCTTATTATTATTTTTTTTACATCTGAGTCCTGAGCCTGATGATGCCATCTAGAAAGATAAAAAAGTGGCTCTAGGAATTTATAGTAATATAAATTACATCGTAATCGCATTGACTATCATTAATAGCAATACAAATATAAATACATACAGTACATCTACAATGACGTCAAGAAATATGCATTTATAGCAGTCTCGAATCTGTCCACACTATTATTATTATAATAGTCAAACTAGATCTGAATAAATATTTTTTTTCTCCATTTATCTGGACACTCATTCACTGAAACACTGAATGAAATGGAGATTAGCTTACACGAAGTGTGTGTGTATTGGGGGGGGGGGGCATTTGTGACAATACAAAAAAAGTTGATTTGACTCAGTCATATTATAACTCACTTTGTCTATCTGGAATTATTATTAACCACTTTGTTCATGGACATTATTCCAGTCATAAATTTAAACTGTGAAAATATAAAGTAAAACACTCAGCTGATGCTCCACAAGACATGTCTTTCCAAGATTAACTGATCAGGATGAATAAGAGACTAAACCTAGATCAGATCAGATCTATTAAAGCAGATGCACGCAAACCTGCTGGTGTCATTTCAAGGATTTTATGCAAACAGAGGTGGCTGGAGGACATTAACCCCCTCAGCTACACCTACTGGAGAGGTCTGGGTGAATTTCAATATTCAAAGACAAGGACATGTCTACTTCAGATATTCAAAAGGTGAACAGCAGCCAACACACACACACACACACACACAGATGTCATTGGGCTAGTGTGAGTGCTGCTTAAACCAGACAAAGATTAAACCCTGTGCAATGTTGCATGAATTCAAACGAGGTGCATGTGATGAGAGGCAGTGCAGAGTGCCAGTGATTTGTCTGAGGCTGTGACCTGCTTACAAAACACTACTGACACAAAGTTGAATGAGAGGAGAAGACCCAAGAAACAAATCGAAAAGGTTTAAAGCCGCATCCCAAGCTGCACTGACTCGGACTCGCTCAGAGCTGCTGCATTAATATGATGTGCAGCTCCACGAGCTCAAAGCCCCTGGTTTGAAATGCTCCATGCTTTGTGTAGCCCAGTCTCAGCGGTGTGAGGGCACTTTACCTGGAGGCTGGTCCATCTCAATGTAAAAGATCAACTCTGTGTTATAGGGCATCATCAAATCATCCCTCGGCTCGGCGTCGTCTTTCTCCGTATTCCACACTGTATTGTACATTGTCTCTCTCTCTCCTTCTTTCTCCAGTGATGAATGACACTCGTCAAATCATTAAAAACATAAAACGCACACACACGGAGATCCGAAATGCTTCTCTTGGACTTCTTTACTCCTGGAAGCTAACCTAATGCTAGCTAGCTAACCTTAGACTTGATTTGATTTGACGCACGAGCTCTATTTTTTTAGTCCAAATCTGAATGCCCGCTTCAGACTACAATATCTTGCTGTAATTAAAAGCCAGGACTGTTTTTTCTTTCTTTCTATCAATATAGCATTACTTCCTGAAATTTCAATACTACAAAAAGTAGATACCAGCTCTACACTCCACTGAACTCAGTGCCATCACGTCTAAACGGTTAATTCTTTCATTTCAACTGCTTTCTCACAGCAACTCCTTTCACTTCAGGCGGAACCTACCATTCTTCAGGGACACTACAGGGGGGTTCAGACAATGTCAGAAAGCCGTACATGACGACTACGCTACTCCACACTAAAACCCGAAGCAAACTTAGAGATCACGTGTTTTCTGGTACGATAATTCATAATGTATTCATTCTCTTGTTTGTTTTTGGCCACTTTTTTTTTGCGATACTTCAGTTACAAGTGACATCATATTTTAACACCCCTCACTCCTAGATTTGATGGTGCCGTCCCAGCTCGAGCGACGTGCCATGCTCAGGCGCTGCTCAATGCGCAGACTCCAAACTCAGGCAGCCAATCAGAACGCTGTTCTTTTCTCTGGGTTTTTCGCCAAATAGGAATTTGCATAATATATATTTTTTTCAGAGCAGCGTGTTTTTTAACAGCCAATGAACATGCGAGAAAAGCTGAACTTAAAACTCTGATTGGTTCAACCGTTACCAAGAGGAAGAGCGTAGGGGAAAGGGGGAGAACCTGGGCACAGAGGGAGAAAAAAAAAAAAATATATATATATATATAATTGAGGACTTGGAATCTTCAACATAGATAGATAGATTTTGGTTAAATAATGTATTTCTATGTTCTAAATATGTGTAATACAATACAGTTAGCTCTAAATGAGCAGGCTTTAATGTACAGTCCAAGTTTATCCAGTCAAATCCCATCAACTTTATCCAGCAGCATCACTATTACTCATTTGTGTCTTTTTTCTTTATAGTCACTTTTTATTAGATTTAGCAGTATTAGATAGTATCTCATCTCATTATCTCTAGCTGCTTTATCCTGTTCTACAGGGTTGCAGGCAAGCTGGAGCCTATCCCAGCTGACT
>JAPEKM010000023.1:62298840-62309080 GCA_027575975.1 Cathorops multiradiatus
GTCACAGCGCCACATACAGGCCTGGCATATGTACTACAGCGTTTTGGGTCGTTTCCAGTGAATCAAAACGACACCGTGTTTACGGAGATTTTTTTCAAAACGACAGCGTATTGGGTGAGGCCACGTACTCATGTGGACGGGGCCATAGATAGCTTCTACCCAAATTTGCATAATTGCAATTAATCATGAAGATATGGAGTAATTAAGCCCTAAGGAGCAGTTTCCACACAAAGCCCTCAATTCTTCTACTTCTCCCTCAATTTTTTCACCGATTTTGATTCTTTCTAGCATGAAGGTAGGGATACCTAGGGTGTATATAACTTCTGCCCAGATTTGTTTAATTACAATTATTAATGAAGTTATGAACTAATTAAGCCTTAATTAGCAGTTCAACAAAAATCGCTTCTTCTCAGTCTATTCCTTGCCATTTTGGATTCTTTCTGGCAAATAGGTAGATATTCCTAGGGCATATATAGCTTCTGTATATAGCTTTTATATAGTGTATATAGCTTGCAACATTTATTGGGCAAAGTGGCCCACTTTAGATTGTTCCTTCTGGACTAGATGAGGCCAGAGGAGCTATGCTGACATTGATGGTCTTGTTTGAGCTACTGTAGCCATCCTGTCAGACCAGTCCAGTCTGATCTCTCTGATCAACAAGACGATTCTGTTTTGTAAGACTGCTGCTCAATAGATGTTTTTTGTTTTTCACACTGTTCTTTCTGTGTAAACTTTAGGGTAGTGGGTGGACACCCCAATTTGGGTGGACCACAATAAGAGCAGTAAGGTGCCTCCTTCCCTCCACTAGCCTTGGAGTCCACTGTGAGAAGGTGGTAGTACTCCCTTAACCTCCCTGCCAGGGACACTGGCAAAACCATATGGAGCAGCATGGCAGATTTCAGGTGCATTACGGATGAGTTCTCGCTGACCAACAACTGCACATGAAATTGACGTTGGTTAGATGATTTGTGCTAATACAAACAACAGCCAAGGTCTCCCAGTCATGTTAGTTGACTGAACCGTAGGCGTGACGTTCGCGGCTCCTTTTCTTCACCACCGAAAGACTTATGTCTCAGCCTCAAACCTACCTTCATTCATCCCGCATCGCCCGTCCTGCAGACTCTGCTTGGTATGCATTCAAAAAGTTGGCTACCAAGCAACTCATTAACCATAGACTTCTTAAATGCAAAAAGATTATCTTCATTGCAACGTTTAATGTAAGAACACTATTCTCAGAATCCCAGCTTGGGGAATTCGTTGCTTCAGCTGAAGCTTATAGGCATGATGTAATTTGCCTACAGGAACATCACCTTACTCATGACAATATTGTCAAATATCACAAGGTCGAAAACTGGACCCTAGTTACCTCGTCAGCCTGGAAAAATAGCACAAATGCTTCTGTTGAGGAAGTTGGAATGCTATTAAGCCCACATGCTTATAAGGTGCTTAACTACGTGGAATCAATATCGCCATGCATTTTAACCACGTCGTTTAATGGGAATCCAGACATCCATCATTAGCTGTTACAGCCCTACCAGTGTTTACAAGGAGAGTGCAGTTGAAAAATTCTATGCCGACCTATCCTCTTTGTTGCTCCAGATTCCTAAGCATGACGTTGTTGTATTAGGTGGAGACTTTAATGCACAACTTGTTTTCACCGATGGGTATAAGTTTTCCTTCCATACAGAAACCAACAGAAATGGAAAAATGCTCCATGACTTCCTCAGTGAAAACAATCTAACATGTCTGAACACAAAATTCCCGAAAAGAACCTATCAGCGCTGGACTTTCAGCTACCCAAATGAGGTTAATGCTCAAGTTGACTGTCATCATAAATAACAAATGGAGAAATAGGGTCATGAACTGTCATCCTTACAACTCTTTCGAGAATGTCAGCTCAGCTCATAGGATAGTAACATCATGAATTTGGCTGAGTCTCCGGGCAAACAAAGGAAAGTCCTCACGGAGCTCTCCTCACGACTGGTCTCTTCTGTGCAACAATAAGGACACTCTGCAATCGTTCACAATTACCTTGAGGAATTGTTTCACAGTTCTCCAATCTGGAAACGATTATAACCCGGCTAACCAGACATATAACAACTTTGAGACAGCCTGTAAGGAAGCAGCCTTCAACTGGATTCCAACAAAACCAAAATTAAACAAGCATGTTCCATGGGAGTCGGACGCAGTTATTAAGGGCCATAAACAGCTAAGTGAGGCTGCAAAAGCCAAAAATGTGAACCCCATGAGATCAAACAAAACAAAGTTCAAAAGAGCCCAAGCTTCCATTTCTGCCATATACAAGGCCGAACAACAGGCGTATCTTCAGAGGAAAATCGACCTGATCGCAAATGCAAGCCTCGAAAACAGAGCAGCCACTGCTTGGAAAACTGTCAACGAAATATGCGGGAGGAAGAGTGCAAATAAAGCTAACTTGAAAGCTTCAAGCTAGCAAGAAAGACTTGATCTCTGGAAAGAGCACTTCCAAAATCTTCTTGGAAAACCACCAACCATCATCGATAGCTCAACCAGACAAATAATTTTCAAGGAACTTGATGTAAAGAAAGGGGCTTTCTCAATAGAGGAGCTTTCTGTTATTCTGAAGAAAATTGCTAATAGAAAATGGACTCGACAACATCTCTGCAGAAGTATGGAAAACTGGAGCTTTCACCAAAGAACTACTCAACATGTGCAACGCTGTGTATAGTGGACAGCATATCAACAGATGGACCCAAGGCTTCATTGTACCCTTTCCTAAGAAAGGGGATCTCGGGGTTTCAATCGACTATATAGGAATCACACTCACTGAAGTCACTGCGAAAATCTACAATCGACTTATTCTCAACCATGTTCATCCAAAACTAGAACCCCATCTCTCATAACCAAAATGGCTTCCGTGAAGGTAGATTGACAACAGGTCAGACTTACTGTAAGATGTATCATTGAAGGAATAAAGGCCAAGAACCTGCCAGAAGTTCTTTTATTTATAAACTTCACCAAAGCATTCGACTCCATCCACTGCAAGAAAATGAAGGAGATTCTCCATGCTTATGGTATTCCCCAAGAAACAGTCAATGCAGTCATGATGCTGTACAGCAATACTTGGTCCATGGTCCGATCTCCTTTTTTGCAGGGGTTCAGCAAGGAGACACACTTGCCCCTTATCTGTTTGTTATCTGCCTCGACTACGTGCTAAGAATTTCAGTGGATGAGCATAAAGAACTTGGGTTCACCCTGGAAAGAGTCTGGAGTCGGTGTTATCCAGAACAGAAAATAACTGATACTGACTATGCTGATGACCTTGTCCTCTTTGCTGACAATATAGAAGATGCCACCACCCTACTTCACTTCACTGAAGATGCAGCTTGCTCAATTGGCCTGTGTGTAAATACCTGCAAAATGGAACTAATGTCCTGCAATGTAGAAGGCACCATCAAATTGCTAGATGGCGATGATATCAAAGAGACTGCTGAGTTCATATATCTTGGCAGCAACATTGCATTCTCCAAGAGAGACATTGAGCTAGGTCTCAGAAAAGCCTGGGGAGCTCTAAACAGCTTGGATAAAGTTTGGAAATCCAACCTTCCACCAGACCTAAAATGTAATTTCTTCAGAGCCACCATTGAATCTGTCCTAGTTTATGGGTCAACTACATGGACAGTCATTTCCAAACTCCAATCCTCACTCAACGGTGCCTTTACAAGAATGTTCAGAACAGTTGTACTAAAATCCACACTGGCTTTCTGGGAGGTGGTCTTCAGCGATAGTTGGTACCAGTCTGTTAAGCAGTATCCTAGCAAGGATTTTACCAGCAATGGAGAGCAGGGCAATCACCCCGGTAGTTGGAGCAGTCCAACTTTTTCCCTTTGTTTTTATACAGGGTGATGATGACTGCATCACAGAGGTCTTGTGGTAGCTTGCCCTGCTCCCAGCAACAGGCAAAAAGCTCCTGGAGTTTGGTATGTAATGCAGGTCCCCCATGCTTCCAAATATCTGGTGGAATACCATCAACTCCTGCTGCCTTGTCATTCTTTAGCAGCTCTATGGCTTTGAAGGTCTCTTCAAGGGTGGGTGGCTTGTCTAGCTCGGCTTTCACTGGTTGTTAAGGAATGCAGAGAATTGTGGAGTCCTGGACAATGCGGTCAGCTCTGAAGAGGGCCTGAAAGTGTTCGGACCAACCGGCTTAGGATGGATGCCTTTTCCGTCAGAAGGGCTTGGCCTGTGTAAAGGACTCTGGGCCTGGTGTATGGGGCTGTATACTGTCTTCAGAGCTTCATAAAACCCCCTATAGTTGCCAGTGTCTGTGCACAGCTGGGTTCTCTCTGCAAGGTTGGTCTACCACTCGTTCTGGATCAAGAGATGGTGGCCATGGACATGGACACATCCTTCAGCCTGCGCAATGGAGTTTTGTAGGTGAAGTACAGTGTGCACAGAACTGACCCCACCCTTTTCACCCAGGGTTCATCTGCCATGGCCTAGCAAGCTGGGACGGTGACAGCGAGGCCTTCGGAGTGTAGGTTTTATATTGGAGTGTTCTTCTCCTAGACAGGTTGCCTACCATGGCTAACGAGCCCCATCTGCCCGGAGTGACCTGGTTATACTGCGCCAGGTACCCACAGTTGTCCTCTTCTGTTGGTTTTAATCCAGGTGGTACCACAAGGAGGCTGGAGTAGGACTTGAGGTCTGTGCCACTCAGTGGATGTTTTAGATCCAGTATGGAGCTCACCCATACCAGCATCCAGTGACTATGTTGGCCCCCTTTGCCCCCATCTTGGAAATACCATCTAACAAATAAAGAACTATACGGATTTATTCCTTCCATATCGGCAACCATCCGAGAGAGATGATTACATTTTGCTGGCCACTGCTGGCGCAACAAGGAAAACCTGACAAGTGATCTCCTTCTATGGCAGCCTGAACATGGTACCATCTCTGTGGGTTATCCTGCATGTACCTATATCGATCAACTGCGGGACAACATGGGCTGCCTAGCAGAAGAACTGTCTGTGACAATGCAGGATAAAGTCAGTTGGTGAGGCAGCATCATGGGGGTGATGATGATGATGAAACCTCAGAAGGCGGCTGTGTGTAAAAGTCCAGATGAGCAGTTTCTGAAATACTAACCCAGTTTCTGAAATATTAACCCATCTGGAACTGATAACCATACCATAGTCAGAGTTACTGCTTCATTATAGGGTATATTTTCCCCATTCTGGTGTTTGATGTAAACATTCGACTACCTGAAGCTCTTTTCCTGTATCTTGTGCTGGTGCAGCATGAACAACTGATTGGAAAATGCCACAAATATGCAAATATTAAGCAAATATTGGATGAGGCTGAACAAAATATTGTGATTTGTTAGTGGCGAGCAAGCACCAATTATTTGCCAATGCCGAAGGCAGAGACAAATAATTGCTTGAGAGATTAATTGCATCTCTATTAATAATTGACAATAATTGCATGTCTGATAATTACATGCCCTCCTGGCCCAGTCTGTGAGTTTGGGTGGGTGTCCTTCTCTCGTCAGGTTTGTAGTGGTGCCATTTTCATTCAATTTTGCTATAATGGATTTAATGGTGCTCTCTGGAATATTCACAGTTTTGGATATTTTTTTTACAACCCAACTCTGATTCCTTCTTCACAACTTTGTCTCTGACCTGTTTGGAGGCTCCTTGGTTTTCATGTTGCTTGCTTTGTAGTGTTGCAGAGTCAGGGTCCTTCCAGAACAGGTTGATTTTCCAGACATCATGTGACAGATCATGTGACACTTTAATTGCACACAGGTGGATCTTAATCATGTGACTTATGAAGTGTATTGGTTGGACCAGCTCTTATTTAGGGATTTCATACGAAAGAGAGTGAATACCTATGCACACTCCAGATTTCTGATTTTTTTCACCTTAATTATTGTTTGTGTTACAATAAAAAAAAAAAAAAACATACAATGTGCACCTTTAAAGTGGTCAGCATGTTGTGTAAATCAAATGGTGCTAACACCCCTAAAAATCCATTTTAATTCCTGCTTGTAATGCAACAAAACAGGACAAACACCAAGGGGGATATATATCTTTGCAAGACACCATATGTACCTTAGAAGCATTAAATCTACACTATTTCCATGTTTTTAAGTGAAATATACATATTAAAAATACAAAGATGTACCCCATTTTTGACATCCCTTATGACAAGGAGAGGCAGACTTTGTCATATTACTTATTTAGTTACTTCCAGATTTTTTTTCTTTCTTTATACATGACTGTATGAGATGAGATGAATAAAGCTGTGTGATATTTCTGAGAAATGGATTTTTTGGTATGCTCCTATGAAAAACAGAATGTGATGCTAATATAAATCTCTGTAAATGTTGAAAAAGAAATTATTAAGTCAGGATTTGTGTTGTAGTGCTGGTTTAGATGCTGAAAGCCTAGAGTTGGCATCCACCTGTTTGTTGAGAATGCTGCTTATTTTTATTCTGGGTGGCATCTTAGAAGAACTGAACAAGTTTGTCATAACTAACTCTCTCTCTCTCTCTCTCTCTCTCTCTCTCTCTCTGTTGTAGGTGATTCATCCCAAGTGGGTAAGTCAACTCATCTTTTTTTAATCCCTTTCTTTTTTAATCGCCTTGTGCCACATCACACTGAGATTCTGAAGGTCGTATTCTTGGCATTGATGTTGATCCAAGTCGACACACGTTGCAATGATTGCGGTGTTTACACATCACACACACACACACACACACACACACACACACACACACACACACACACACACAATCAGTTGCCTCCATTCTGCTGTAATAAACACTTTGGCATTGTACCAGACCCAAACCTTCAGATTAAAATTGTATCCCAACAAGACAAGTTTATATGTATAATTATTATAAATACACACACACACTTTTTTTTTCCTTCTTCCTTTTTTTTTTTTATAAACACATAGCCTTGGGTTGAAGCCTTAATCTGAAATATTTCAGATGATAATTTTTGAGTTGACTGCAGCACAAAAACACAGATGATAGTGTTTGGTTTTGTTGCTTTTGCCATCAAACTTCAAAATCTCCAGACCCCAGACATACAAATTAACAAGCAAGCAAAAAATCAATCACTGGAAAAAAAATCAAACATTAATAACAATGATAAATACTACTACTACTACTACTACTACTAATAATAATAATAATAATAATAATAATAATAATCATAGGATAAAAAAGAGGAAGTATTGCTCCAAGCAGCGATGAGGGGGTCAAACATGACTGCAGGGCATAGTTGCCATGGAAACTACATGCCATTTTGTCAGGGGCATAGCTTTATGCACTCACAGCAAGTTTCATGCCAATTGGCCGACATATTTGCTCATTTCCTGTTTGGCGGAGTTACTGCCGATTTCAATATGCTGTAACAGAGTTTTGGGGGAAAAAAACAGCAACTGTCTGGTAACATTCATGAGACTTTGTCTAAAGATCATCAGCGCCAAATTTGTTGAAGATTGGACAACACTTGTTGCCTGTCAAAAAATTTGCATGTATCAAGTTTCGTGTTGATACATCAAAGCATTGCTGAGATATTACTTATTTTCCTGTTTGGTAGTTTCACCACTAAATTTGATTGGCTGTAAAGGGTGAACATTTTTGCAACTTGAAAATCCAACAAATAACTGATGCCATGCTGTGTGTTAAACTCTGTTTGATCCATGGAACCTTATTTTTTGAAAATCAGGCATATGTTTCAAAAGTCACATGCATACATGCACCTTCAAATTTGACCCATTGGTGGTGCTAGAGTACTCAAGGGTCAATCATGAACCTTGGTGAAAAGAATCAGGGGACTTTCTCCAATCAGTGTGCCAAAACTTTTTACCATATGGTTCTATGGGCTGCTATAGACAACTTAATAATAATAATAATAATAATAATAATAATAATAATATGATGATGATGATGATGATGATGATGATGATGATGATTGATAATAAGAAAGGGCAGAAACACAATGGGTCCCTATGTAGCTTCTCTGCTTGGCCCCCAGTAATCATACCTATTTATGTATATAACACCTGAAAAAATTCATGGCAAAACAAAAATGTCAAAATAATAAGCAAACAAGCATAAATTAGATGTAACACACAGATGAACGAGAAGGGCACTTGGTAGAGTGTATAAATCCACATATCAACATCAAAATCTAAAATCACTTACAGTAAACCTGGGATGATACTAAAGCTGAACACCGAATTTCATCAAAATATGTTCACTACTTTTTGACTTGTGTTGGGAACAGACAAAAATATCCTGGATCCACATACAAATCTGTATTTGCATCAAAATCGAATTAAGTATTCCTTGGCCCATGGCTCACCTTTCCACCAAATTTCATCAAAATTCATTACCTACTTTTGGAGTTATGTTCGGAAACAAATGGAGGTGAAAACAAATAAACAGAGTAAACATACAGGAAGTAAGACATCGGTTTCCAATGCAAATAAACTGTTTGGATAAAATGTGAGACAAAGAAGATAATTTTTGCAAAAGGAGCTAAAGTGTTAACACTGGCACCTGATGAAATGGAAAACATGACAAAGTAAAGTGTTATTACTGTATCTCTTAATTCTCTTGAGTATCAGTGAGGAGAATCACAAAAACAAACAAATAAAAAAAACACCACAGTTGAAGCTGATGTGGATCCCCCCCTCCCCATTAGCTGGATTTCAAATGTGAAGCTGTTTCCTAAAGTAATTCACAAACTCCACTGAGCCGTCTCCCAGCAACAGTTTTAAGAGCTAGTGGTGGAGACTCGGGGTCACAGAGTTCCTCCACTTATCACCAGAATACAGAGAGCACAATTTCAAATGACAGGGATTAAGCAAATGAGAGGGATCAAGCAATTTCCTCTTATTTCCTTTTTACCATCTGTTCCATTCTTATGAACATTGTGCTTTCTTTTTGGCTTTATTCCAGTTCTTCCAATGTTGCTTTTTTTTTTGTAGGGCAAAATGTTTTTGGTAAATACAAGTAGACAAGGTGCGAGACTCTATAAAGTATACATTAGATATGTGATAGCAGGCTGCTGGTTCAGCAGGTACCAGCCTGAGCCTAAAGCCTTACCAGGGATTTATCAGGTATACAAAGGTGATGTGATCTACATCTAAAGCTGCTTACTATAGAGGCTTAGAAAAGAGAGTGCCTTTTGAAAGGTACTTTGGAAAGGGAGGAGTGTTGCCGTTGCTCTTTGAACTAAAATATTGAACAACCACTTACCCACCTTCACAGAGATGAGTTCATAGTGATATTTGAAGTTGAATCATCGTAAGTGTTAGTTAGCTAACTCTGTGAGCATGTTATGTCATTTTCAATGTCAAGTAAAGTGTTGACGGTTATACAGTATATAATGACCAAATAAACAAAACATAACATGGCATAAAAATAGCACTACATTATATAATATTAGAGTAAAATGCATAAGACAACAAATATCATAAATAAAATATTATTCAATGTAAGACGAGATGGGCACTCAGAGCACAAACCTCCCAAGGACAATAGTCAAAATCTGTAACTGTAATCACTTTATATATCTAGATATATTTCCAAAATTACTCAAAGTATGTGCCTATATGTGTATCCCAGAGGATTACTGGCACCCGTGGATGTGGATTGCGATATTAAGTCACCGTATTTCTACATTGGTTATGTTTTGTCGCAAGTGATGTTTCCTGCCATCTATTGGATTTTAAGATGGATGGCAAATACCGCATATTGCAACATTCTCAAAAGTGAAACTAAATTCATAGATGTGTACTGTGACTCAGATCCACTCCAAAATTGAATGAGTTCTTTCTTGGCCCATGCTATACCCTGTCACCAAGTTTCATGGAAACTGGTAGGGTTTATGCAATCCTGCTGAGTAGACAGACAGACAGACAGACAGACAGACAGACAGATAGATAGATAGATAGATAGATAGACCACACTGAAAACCTAACCTCCTTGGAGCTAAATACAACCCCGATTCCAAAAAAGTTGGGACAAAGTAAAAATGATAAATAAAAATGGAATGCAATGTGGAAGTTTCAAAATTGCATATTTTATTCAGAATAGAACATATATGACATATCAAATGTTTAAACTGAGAAAATGTATAATTTAAAGATAAAAATTAGGTGATTTTTAAATTTCATGACAACAACACATCTCAAAAAAGTTGGGACAAGGCCATGTTTACCACTGTGAGACATCCCCTTT
>JAPEKM010000023.1:63393992-63409577 GCA_027575975.1 Cathorops multiradiatus
CCCTTCTATAAGATGGTTCAGATGCAAAAACGTTTCCAAGCTCCTTTTTTCTAGAAAGTTACAATGTAATCTTAATTGTAATCATGGCACAAGGTTCAATGTGATTATAAACTTCAGTAACTCCAGTGGAATTGAAGAGAACCTAATTTCTAAAAACACAAACTTGTCAAAATAAACTTAAGATTTAATCTTATACTTACAGTGAATCACAATGAACTTTAAATATGTTTGCAGCAACTCCTTGGACTGCACCTGTAGTATCCGAGCCGTCCCAATGTAGATATAAAACAGTACTTGAGGACTTTGAACAGCTCACTGACGCAACAAAGTCTTACTGCTGGGAAAAGCTGAAGGAGTCACAGACAACGTGCTGGACACAGTGATGAGTTACGGGAGAAATGACAAAAAAAAGAAAGAAAAAAGCCCCACAACAAACATTCCTTATGAACACATACACTCGAGGCTGTAATGATGGGTTAATAATTACTAAGTTTGTATTCACTCCAACAATATGTCAACAATATCAAAGCTCTGAAATGAGGCCATGGCAGCAAATGATTACAAACAGATTATATTCATTGTTTCATTTTAATGACATAAAACTGCACTTTTTTCCTGTTAAAAAAGTTATGGAAATGTTAACGTATATGGAATGTTAACACTGTGTCTTCATGAGTGAACTGAACAACTCAAATTCAGAAATTCTATCCTTTTATTCAAATTATGCTAATCAAATTAAAATAAAGATAAGCTGTAGCTCTGTAACTAGCTATGTTTCTGTCAGCTGTATGAAAATGCATTATTTTTTTAATGTGCCATCCCACCAGGTAGTTTCCATGAAAAAGTTTTGTGAGAAAAAAAACATTTTCTGCAGCAGCATGCGCTCACATACCGTAAGATACACATCATTTTCATTTCAAACTACTGTGTAATTGAAGTTTCTGCTGTTTTCAGGTCCTCCTGCAACTCTTTTTTGAGAGACTGCTGACTTATTAAAATTAGTCTGAGATCGCAGTGTAAATCTTGCACTGTGCACCTGTCCGAGGATGATCAGTTGTGCTTCCGTGAAGTTTCCACCTGCATATTAATTTGGTTAGTTTCTTATTTTACAGGTGGGTGTGACAATTTTAGGAGTGGGGTCAATGTGGAACTGGGAGTTCGTGAACACCATGTCGAGTGATTTTGTTGGGTGTGTAATGCTCATGACTGTGTGTGTTTCTGCACCATCAGGCGTTTGTGAAATGCCACTTTGATTACGACCCTGCTCAAGACAATCTAATCTCCTGCAAGGAGGCTGGCCTTTGGTTCCACAGCGGTGAAATCCTGCCAATTTTTCAACCAAGATGACCCCAACTGGTGGCAGGTGGGTGAAAGTCACAGGAACTGGCACGATCTCAAATAAAATAAAAAAATCTCAATCATATTGATCTGGCAACATTTCCAACAGCTAATAATTGAGCTTCCACTAAAGGAAAGGTGCGTTTGGGTGCAGAGGGGAAGTGTGTGTGTGGGTTGTCATTCCTGAAGCCCCATCGTGGCCCTCTCTGTTCTGCAGGTGTGTCACCTGGAGGGTGGCAACGCAGGTCTGATTCCTAGCCAGTTGCTGGAGGAGAAAAGTGTTCATGAAGAGAGAGCTGGAGCTAAACACAGTAGGTAGGATCACATCAAACTGATCTTAGAGAACACAAATTCACAACCCAGGTCCTGGAGAACCTTCTGTTTCCTACTTTGCAAGATATTTCCTACATTAAAAATATATTTTTGAGAACAGGTGCATTTGGTATGACCTCATTTTTGTAACTGCTGCAAAACAAAAATCACCCCGTCGTGGAAATCTAAATAATTGAATATCAGTCTTTAAAAAAGTCTGAAAGAAATTACTCTCCCAAACTTCCTTGTCGATTACTTTTGTTTGATTACTCTTCATAAGTGGACTTACTTCTCTCTTTGTGGATATTTCTCTCATGGACTGTCTTCTCTGAACCCTCTCTGTTTGTGTATTAACCTGAAAGCCTTGGACCTTAATGTTTATGGACTGAACTATCTTGTTTGGCAACTGTCTCAACATGTGATTACTTCCCTGTGCTGAATGAACTTTGTAAACACCAAATCTTAAGCCCAGCCTCTTGTGAACTGCCTATCCCTTTTATTGTTTGCTCTCATTGAGCATATTGCCCTGTGCCTACTTATGTGATTAAAAGACTGAATTATCTGACTATTCTCTGTCTCTGTGTTTAAAACCTCATTCTGACATTTTGTCTTCTTGTTCTCTGTAGCTCTGTGGCTGTCCTGTCTCTGGCATCCCCGAGTTCAAACCAGTGTGCAGTGTGGTCTCTTCTACGAGAACCTCCAAGAGTCCAAGCCACCTGAACCCATCTGGGTAAGCTTTGTACTGACATTCATTGTTGGATGAGCACGCAGATGGATGGACTATCTGATTTGGGTTGAACACCCGTGCCTTCATAACTCTGACATTCTTTGCCATGCTAAAGTCTATTTTCGAATCCTTAGTAAGGGAGGAACCCCATGAAAAATTTTGGGGAGGGGCAATCATGCCAGAGGTTGACCCAGCTGAGGAGGCCGGCGCTCCAGAGTTCCCTCCTGTGGTTGACAGAGTCGAGGAGGCTGTTGCTCTAGAATGCTTCCGAAAGGCAACCACCCCAGTGGCCGACTCATTTGAGGAGGCCGTTGCTCCAGAGCTCTCCCTAGTGGCTGAAGTAGAGACAGCAGAGGAGGCTGTCTCTTGAACTGGTTTCTCAGCCAGAGCCAGCTCCTGTTCCTGTGCCAGATCCAGTTTCTGTTCCTGTACCAGCGTCTGCCCCAGAGGCAGAGCCAGAGTCAGTGCCGGTGCCTGCTTCAGAGCCAGTGCCAGCGCCTGGTCCCGTGCCAGAGAGAGAATCTGCTCCCACGCCAGAGGTATGCCAGAGGCGGAGCCAGCGTCTGCTCCCATGCTAGGGCCCGCTCCAGTGCCAGACCTGGTGCCTACTCCAGAGCCTGCTCCAGAGCCAGCATCAGAGTCTGTGTCTACTCCAGAGCCCACTCCAGTGCCAGTGTCAGTACCTACTCCAGAGCCAGTGCCGGAGCCAGTGTCCAAGTCTACTCTAGAGCCAGTGCCAGAGCCAGCATCTGAGTCAAGTCAAGTTTATTTGTATAGCGCTTTTAACAATAAACATTGTCGCAAAGCAGCTTTACAGAATTTGAACGACTTAAAACATGAGCTAATTTTATTCCTGATGTAGGGATGGATTACCATGCCGTAGCCATAGTAATAATTTATGAACCATCTTCTCCCTTTCACTGTACAGCATTGAACACACCAATCCCTGTATTCGATGCCATGTTCTGTCTACGCCCATTCTTAAGCTTAATTTCCCTGAGGGAACCCTCCCAAAGGGATCAGTAAAGTTCTATCTAATCTAATCTAATCTAATAATTCTCACTCCCTGTAGTGGTATTGGATACAGAGATGATACCAGATACCAAATACAGTGACGTCAAGACTTGTGCTTTAAACCCGCGGTGGAATCGAAATTCTTTCTCTCTGGCGGTGGGTTTCCACACGTGAAAGAGAGATGTCGTTGCATCTGTGCTACAGAAGAACAAAGGACAAAGAATGAACTATTGATACCGGATCTTTAGCCAAAGTTCAATGTATTTGATCTTCGCATAGTTGCAATAATAACTGAACCAGTTAGTTACTACAGCCCACGCAGTATTTTAAAGAGAAAAGGCAACCGGACCCCTTTTCCCTTTCTCACCGTCGACGAACTACAAACAAGATTCCTTCAGATCATCAGCTGTAAAGTGAAAGGAACAGAACTGTTTTCTCCCTGGACCTGCACCCCACACTGTCTTTGGATAACAGACAGTGCACTTTTAGTCGCCAAGCAAGAGCGATCTCAAGTAAGGCAATTGTTAGTCTTATTTGTGGCTAGTTAATGTGAAGAGTGTTGTTTATTTGAATTCATTTATGGTTTAAATGTACGCATTTTGATTCACATGAAAGTCAGTCTTAGACCACGTGTTGTTTGATTTACTCTGTTTACTGTCTGTATTTAGTTAGATTGTGCATGCATACTCTCTCTCTCTCTCTCTCTCTCTCTCTCTCTCTCTCTCTCTCTCTAACTCTCTCCGTGGCACTACACTCCTCAACATTGGGATTTCAGGAGTAGCTAAGGGTTGAGAAGAAGTTGGGTTTAAGGCCTAGCCGAGACTAGTTTTTAAACTACAGATCCTTTGTCTCTCTCTCTCTCTCTCTCTCATGCCCTCTCCTTGTTGCCCATCCCCTTTTAGGTGAGGCCTTGCACAAGGCTCGTGCATTCCATTCACATACACACACACTTACACACATACTCTTACACACACACACATTCTCACACACTCTTACACACACACACACACACACAAACACACCTACTCATACACACACTCTCACACAGACACACAAACACGTGATTTCCCTCTCACATTTTAACATCCACTCACCCCTATACTGTAAATTTGCATATAGCTTATTACTTCTGATCACCATTAGTGCCTTAGTTATCATCATATACACTATTGATTCTTCTTTGTATACATTGTATCATGATTTATATTGAATAATTCCTTGCCTGCTATAGTTGCTATATCTGATGAGTGTTAGCTTGATAATTTATGTCAGTTATGTATCTTTGGAATAAACAGTTATGTATCCTGTCTATTGCTACAACATTCACTGAGTGCCAACCTCTGCCAAACAAGTGTTCTAATTGCCTTCACCCATTGGATTGTTATATGAATGTTATAGATCTAGAGTAAACATATTAAATTAGAGCTACAATACTCACTAAAACTATAGCAACATCACCACTAAGTTATGCCATTATTTTTAATAGTTTATCTATAAACTATTAGACACTTGAATTAATAATTAATGAGTTTATGAGACTGATCCCTTTTTACATGAGACTGAATTGATAAGCCTATTGCACCTACAAACCTGACAGCTGATGATTGAGAAATATTACCTTTTTCAACATACAGGTATGAAATAAGTGCTCTTGGGTGAGTTTTGTTTTGCCTGGCAACACTTCTGTTGCAACTTGGGAGGTTTGCTTCAAAACAGTATCCTGCTGGAAGACCCAGCTGCAGCTGTACTTTACATTTCTGACTCCTATATTGAGGTGTTCCTTCAGCATTTCTAGATAATCATCCTTCTTCATGATGCCTTGTATTTCCTGAGGTTCACCAGTACCTTTTCCAGCAAAATACCCCCACAACGTGGGGGTATGCTGCCATCCCCATGCTTCACAATTCAGATGGTCATATTAGGGTTAAAAGCCTCAAACTTTTTCAAATATAAACAGCTATTCCACAAAATTGAGTCATATATGGCCTGATAGCCGACAAGTCGCAGAACACTGAGTTGGTTATAAGCCATGTACAATGAGAGTGAGTGGAATAAATGCTTTATCTACATTCACTGGATTTTGAGAAACAACATTTTTATTTTTATTTTTTTGTAAATTTGATAAATAAAAACTTTATTCAAAATGTCCAACAAAATAATTTCCGCTTATAATGGAAAAAAACAGTGAAATGGCAGGAGCAATTTGTGAAAAATGCTCGTATAATAATTCTTGAAAAATAAAAAATATATATATATCTTCTTACCATCATATACTTTTATTTCATAATTTGTTGCTTTTATTTTGTCTTTTTTGTGGTTCTGTTTTCGAGTAGAGTTTTATTTTTGGCTTTGGTTGGCTCAGCAACATGCTCCGTCATTTTGTTGTTGTTGTGGCTCTTCTTCTTTTTTTTTTTTTTTTTTGGCAGTTGGCAAAACAACTTAAAGTGCATATCATAGGTAAATTCAAGAGCAAGATCAATGTAATTATCCTATTTTATATTAAACTTTGGTCAAATATATGTAACATGCTGCATTCTCTGCAATTTTTTTACCTTGTGCAATACCAGAAAAATTCAGTTGAAATCAAGCTATTTGAGGTGAATTGGTCTGCCTCTGAAAAAACTTGGTATTTGAATTTCCTGGCAAACACTGATTTTCATGACATCATCTGTGGGACGCCTCCCTCTGAATCCTACGTCAGCGCTGGTTTGTTTATGAAAAAACAACCTGGTGGTTTTCTGCAAATGTCTTCAATGTTATCGAGTAATTATTAAAATTTTTAACAGATGTATTGTAGGAGGGTGTAGCAGCACCAATCTTGATGGGATTAGTACTCATCATTTTCCAAAAGACCGGACAATGAGAGAGAAATGGGAGTGCTTGGGCTACACAGGCTGTGCACTGAAACCGTGCAAAGCTCGAGCAGCCTGCTGGCGCTTCCGCAGGTAACATCACGAATCTGGCTCCAGACTCCCTTGGGATTTTTCCAGACAGACACGTTTTGTTATTTTATTTTTTTCTGCTGTAGACAAGTGGCCTTGTACAAAATTACCCTCCTGGATGAGTGTGCAAAGGAACATTCTTTCATATAAAAAAAACAAAACACGAAATTGGTCCAGAATATGAACTTTAAAGTTGCATTACTGCCACCGACTGAGCTAAAGTGTGGAACAGGAGATATTTGGTGGAAACACAAAAAAGCAAGAAAAAGAAACTATATTCTATTAGCCATCTTTGTTTCTTTTAAATTCTTCATAACAAAGTTGCCATTTTGTTTTTCCCTACTCATGGTATATGAGATGATATCCTTTAAAGTAAAGTAGCCAATCAGAGCATGCGATTGCTCATATCCAGTGAATGTGAATATATATCGCTGATCATTATTACCAAAAATCTTTGTGTCATTTGACGAGAGAATGCTTTTCCAAAAGCTTTGTGATCACCTGCAAACTTTAGTTTGCTTTTTTTTTTTTGCCACCCTTGGGACGGAGACCTCTTCCTTACATGACAGCATTTCAGGCAATAGTGAATCAGGACATCCTTAATGGTAGATGTACAGATTTTCTACCTGATGCCTCCAACTTCTTTACCAGTTGTTGCCTTGGGTTTCAGTCAAATCTTTCAAACTAAAGTTTGTTCATCTCTGGGAGATGAGATATTGTATGCATATCTCAATCTCATCTTCAACTGTTGTGTGTTTGGACTTCATGGATTCCTGTATACTGTGGAGTTGTAGTGTTATGTGGTGCACCATGGATCTGAAGAAACAAGTTTGATTTGATGTGTAGGGATTATAATATATAAAGGACAATAAGGGCAGTTCTAAATTTATGAATATGCTCAAAACAGATTACAAAGTGGATTTTTAAAATATAATAATGGCATACAAGGTGCTGAGCAAGGTGTTTTGATTACTCAGTGAGCGGTGAGATGCCAGGACTTGTCTAGTCTTAAGGGGGACATAAAATAGATTGCTTTGGACATTTTGTAATTATCTATGACCACACCATTAGGACACAAGAGCTCTGAATTATTAATAAGCAAAGAATCACATAGAAAAAAAGAAGTAAAGGTACACATTTTACATTGAATTATATATATTATGGATAAAAAATGCACAATGTATTTTCATTCAATGAGTGCATTCATTTCTTGTATATTTTATGTTTGTTTATTGGTGTAAATTAACATTATTAGGAGCAGAGATCTGAGCCATTCATTTATCATGAATTCAAAATAATGATGGCATTAAAAGAGATTTGTTTTTTACTCAGCCAAACTGCTAGTAAAATCAGAGAAGTCTTTTACCTTCACTTGATAGTTGCAAATGACATTTTATCTATGAAATGTCAAGATCTTTAACCCAGTCAAGATTCCATCCTTGCATTATCTGTAGCTGCTTATCCTGTACAGGGTCACAGGAAAGCTGGAGCCTATCCCAGCTGACTTTGGGTGAGAAGCAGGGTACACCCTGGACAAGCCACCAGATCATCACAGAGCTGACCCATAGAGACAAACAACCATTCACACCTACGGTCAATTTAGACCCAGAAATTAGCCTAACCTGCATGTCTTTGGACTGTGAGGGAAACCGGAGCACCTGGAGGAAACCCATGCAGACACGGGGAGAACATGCAAACTCCACACAGAAAGGCCCTCATCGGCCACTGGGCTCCTTGTTGGCCACTGGGCTCAAACCTAGTACCTTCTTGCTGTGAGGCGAAAGTGCGAACCACTACACCACCATGATGCCCCCAGTCAAGATTCATTGAGCATAAACATGTTTTCCATTTGCAACGTTTGTTAGCTATGACATTATAAACACACAGCAAAAGCAGAAATTCCTTTTCCAGTGAATGTAGAAATAAATGCTTCATAATTATTGCGCCTGCAGTATAAAATCCACCCAAAACCTGCTTGTGGTCTCTTTTTTTTTTTATCAACTTTACTTTAGTTGTTACAGGTTTTCACACTTTTTTTAATATATAGCCTGGGAGCTTTGAAATGTTCCACAGCGGGATGGAAGGAGGACAGATGGCCTACCTCTGAGTTATGCGAGCTTTCAGTTTCCTGCTGGAAAAGCATTCACAGCATCCCAGTCAAATCCTGATCTTCAGATGCCAGGTTTCTTTTTTTTTTTTCTTTTCCACTTTTAAATCTCTGGAAAAGAGATGCAGGCAGGGACACATCTTAAGAAAATGTACATGCACCTTATTAAAGCTCCATATCTATGAGTGAATCTAGGTTTCAAATTCAGTACTGTTAAGTTTCAATTAAACAAAATGAAACAACTCACTTGACTGAATTGTTGCAAACTATACTTTATAACTTTGAACCATAAGTGACGAGCTTCAGGTATTTTTTTTTCTCCTTCCATGTTATTACCACTTTTGATGAGTGGCACAGTCTCAACAGATGAGATGCATCTATTTTGAACTTGAAAGAGGAAATATACATCATTTTCTTTCCAGCCATCTTTATTCATTAAATTTTCATTGGGATAATGAGATGAGATAAGATTACTCTGATTAATCAGAGAGGCTAAATGATACAAACAAATAAAGGAAGAAATAAATGTTATGAAGGTCTGTTAAAGGATGGCATGGTGGTATAGTGGTTAGCACTGTTGCCTCACAACAAGAAGGTTCTGGGTTCGAGCCCAGTGGTCAATGGGGGCTTTTCTGTGTGGAGGTTTCATGCTCTCCCTGTGTCTGTGTGGGTTTCCCTCACAGTCCAAAGACATGCAGGTTAGGTTCTGGTGGCTCTACATTGAGTGTGAATGGTTGTGTGTCTCTATGTGTTAGCCCTGCAATGACCTGGCAACTTATCCAGGGTGTACCCTGCCTCTTGCCCATAGTCAGCTGGGATAAGCTCCAACTTGCCTGTGACCCTGAACAGGTTAAGCAGTTACAGATAATGGATGGAAGGTCTGTGAAACTGGATTCTTTTGTGGATGAGCTGCCTTCAGGTAAATAATTTGTGTATAAATTAATTTGATTGCATGGTTCATGTAGCTGAACAACAGCATATTGATTGCTTCAGCCACAGTATTTTTCAAGTCCCCAGTTCAATCCATTGTAATATTTTGCTGGGTCTGCTTCCAAACTGGAGTACACCATTTGACAATCCATGTTCTTGAGGTTACTCCATGCTCAGATTTTTCAAAACTCTTGTGCCTGAATGGTGAGATCACATATACACTCACTGGCCACTTTAATGGGAACTTGTTCTTGAATCGAAGATCCCTGTTCTTGGCTGTAGGAGTGGAACCCGATGTGGTCTTCTGTTGTTACATGCTGAGATGTTTTTTTCTGCCCACCATGGTTGTAAAGAGTTGCTGTAAGTTGCTATATCCCCACCTACACATGGATCAAAGACTTCCTCACAAACCACCCACAGAGAGTCAAAATAGGCTCCCATCTCTCCTCCTCCATTACACTAAGCACTGGCACACCCCAAGGCTGTGTGCTGAATTCAGATCTTTACTCCATCTACACTAATGACTGTGCACCAGTACACTCATCTAACACCATAATTATCAACCATAATTGTGTTGATGACACAACTGTCATCGGACTCATCACAGAAAAAGATGAGTCAGCATACAGAGATGAGATACAGAGGCTGTCAGAGTGGTGTTTTGTGAATAACCTGACATTAAACACTAGAAAGACCATGGAGTTAATACTGGACTTCAGGAGGAAATGAGACTCAGAACTGGACCCTCTTTGCATCAATGGGGCAAGTGTGGAAAGGGTGCAAACTTTCAAGTTCCTGGGCATCCACATATCAGACAACCTCTCCTGGTCAGTCAACACCATGGCAAACATCAAGAGATCACAGCAAAGACTGCACTTCCTGAGAGCGCTTAGGAGGCACAACATTGAAAGGAAACTGTTGGTGGCCTTTTACCAGGTGACCACAGAGAGCCTACTAACCTACTGCATAATGGTAGTATGCAGGTTGTTCTGCTGTAGATAAGAAAGCGCTCCAGTGAGTGGTGAAGTTAGCAGAGAAAATAACATGCTGCCCACCCCCTTCTCTGAAGGACATTGGCACTTCACACTACCTCACCTACCCCGGCTACCACCTTGATAAACTGTTACCTTCTGGCAGGTGTTATAGGTTCAGAGACATGTTTCCCCCAAAAAAGCAATTTGCACTTTAAATAATAATATGCAAAAATAGGAATATAATTAATTCATGCTGCTATGCACCTGCACTTTATTTTATACAGATTATTTAATTTCTGTCAGAGAGGGTTGGAGATGAATGTAAGTGCAGAATATCTTTATTTAAAAGAAGACAATCAGGCAAACAGTCCAAATCAGCCAGCATTAATCCATCCATCCATTATCCATAACCACTTATTCTGTGCAGGTTCATGGGCAAGCTGGAGCCTATCCCGGCTGACTATGGGCAAGAGGTGGGGTACACCCTGGATAAGTCACCAGGGCTGACACAGACACAAACAACCATTCACACCTATGGTCAATTTAGAGCCACCAATTAGCTTAGCCTGTATGACTTTGGACTGTGGGGGAAACTGGAGCACCTGGAGGTAACCCACACAGGCAGAACATGCAAACTCCACACAGAAAGGCACACAGAAAGGCCTTCATCAGCCACTGGACTTGAACCCAGAACCTTCTTGCTGTGAGGCAACAATGCTAACCACTGCACCACCATACCACCCCAGCATTAATCATGCAAAACAGGCAATAGGCTGAGCAAGGCACAAACAGAATATCATAGACAAAAACAGGGTCAAAAATGAGGAAGAGGAAACAGGGTATCAACACTGCTTGGTAACATGTCACAACAATGCAATACTTCACAACTGGAATCTGCATTCTGAGTCCCTATATAGGTATGCTGATTGCACCTTAATCCAGTGCTGGTGTGAGTCATTAGTGGCATGCTAGCAAGTCCATTCATAGTGCATGCTGTCCAGAGCACCCATGAGAGTCATCCAACACATACAGGTGTTCATAATTCTCATTTTATGTCTTTTTTTGTCTTCATTGTCCTGTGTTTCTATGTTTGCACCGCAGAGTGGCAATTTTAATTGCATTGGATAAGTTTACAATGACAATAACAGCAATTCAATTCAATATATCCTTCCTGGCAGCTCAAACCAATCTGGCCATTCTTCTCTGACCTCTCTTATCAACAAGAACTTTCTACCCACAGAACTGTCGCTCACTCAGTGTTTTGTTTTTCGCATCATTCTGTGTAAACTCTAGAGACTGTTGTGTGTGAAAACTCCAGGAGATCAGCAGTTTCTAAAATACTCATACCAGTCTGTCTGGCTCAAACCAACACCAGTGGCACTGTGGAAGTCACAGAGATAAAATTTTTTTTTTCTCATTCTGATGTTTGACATGGACATTAACTGAAGCCCTTGATTTACATCTACATGATTTTATGCATTGTGCTTCTGTCAAGGGATTGGCTGATTAGATCACTGCATAAAATAGCAGGTGCATGGGTGTTCCTAATAAAGTGCCTGGGGAGTGTATATTGTCTAGAAAACATATAGCATTGTCTAGCAACCCTTAGCAATCCCATTAATTTATCCATACAGTAATGCATTTACCCAACGTAAGTTCACTTGTAGAGCCCTTCGACAAGGTATAAGATGAAGAATGAACATACTGTGATTGTAAAATAAGTTAAGTAAAACCTGGTAATATTATACAGTATATGTAGCAAGAGCATAACAGTTTTGTGAGGGTTGATAACTTGCGAGGGGTGGTGGTACACAAGCAGTGCATCTAAGTATATTCAATATTTTTGAAATTTGAAAGCAAAGTGAAGCATCCATCCATTATCTGTAGCTGCTTATCCTGTTTTACTGGGTCACAGGCAAGCTGGAGCCTATCCCAGCTGACTATGGGCAAGAAACAGGGTACACCCTGGACAAGTCACCTGGTTGTTGCAGGGCCAACACAGAGAAAAACAACCATTCACACTCACACCTACAGTCAATTTAGAGCCACCAATTAACCTAACCTGCATGTCTTTGGACTGTGGGGGAAAACCGGAGCACCCGCAGGAAACCCACACAGATATGGGGAGAATATGCAAACTCCACACAGAAAGGACCTCACCAGCTGCTGGGCTCAAACCCAGGACCTTCTTGCTGTGAGGCAAAAGTGCTAACCACTATACCACCATGCAGCCCAAAATGAAGTATGCCTATGTAAAATGTCATTTCATATTCAGTGTGTTTCAGGTCTTCCAAACAAGAGATATGACCTCCTTCATAAAAAAAAATGGCCAATACAAGATTATCAATGTTCATATTATCCTGCTTTTGTAAATCCATGCACCATGGGGTTTTTAAAAACACATTTGACATTACCTCCTTTTCTGAAAGTCAGTCAATCAAACATTGTTGCTACTTCCTTTATATTCAACTCTTCATCCCAACAAAAGGCTTATACAGTTTTTAAAAGCTTTCATGTTGAGGCTGAGTGTGCATATCACAATGAAAAGGCATGTATTGTTTTTCAATGAATGGCATGTAATATCCATTTATTTATTCATCTTCAGTATTCTTTTTATAGTGGTCAGGATAATGGGTGAACCATGGGTAATGGGTGAATCAGGCATAGTAATCACAATATCATCACTTTACTTTCAATAGCTGGCATGTATAGGCTTTTCAGGTAGCACTGTCATTGTGAGAAGTGGTTAGGGATTCTACAGATTGGGGGCTATTGCACTAAAATACCTACCACCCACTGAAGATGTGAGATTGTTGATTTATGACAGCAGTCCAATTCTCAATTGGATGTAATATTTTACCATTCTCAAATAACATGAATTTCATATATTTGTCCCAACATTTTGGGGATTTGCTGCAGTGTAGCTTTAGGGATGACAGTGGACTGCAATGCTGAAAGTTTCTGATGTTTATGCTTTTCTTTATAGCGTGTTTCATTTGGATTTAATGAAAGTGACAATGATTTGCGTTTTTCTTTTCTTTCATCATGAACAAACTTACTGGATAACTGGCAAAGGTGGTTACCTGTCTCTAAGTCTTCTTTTTCCTCCTTGTCCATCACTATTGCCAGGTCAGGGACCATGTGGACCCAAATGATCCAGATGTTATATTAACTGGAGCTTAGTTTTATGCCAGATGCCCTTCCTGCCACAACCCTCCCATTTCTGGGCTTGTGAAGCAACCATCCACACACACACACACACACACACACACACACACACACACACACACACACACACACTTATGGGCAATTTAGAGTAGCCAATTAGCCTAACTTGCATACCTTTGGACTGTGGGAGGAAACCCACACAGACACGGGGAGAACATGCAAAGTCCATGCAGAAAGGCCCCCATCAGCCACTGGGCTCAAACCCAGAACCTTCTTGATGTGAGGCGATAATTCTAACTGTTACACCACCATGCCACCCTACCTATCTCTGACTTCATGCAGAAAACTTCAAAGATTTAATATCAGTTGTGATAATAGCATCAGGGAATAATAATTATTATAATTATGTAGGGGCAGCACAATGGTATAGTGGTTAGCACTGTTGCCTCACAGCAGGAAGATTCTAGGTTCGAGCCCAGTGGCCAACGGGGGCCTTTCTGTGTGGGTTTCTCCTACAGTCCAAAGACATGAAGCTTAGGCTAATTTTTGGCTCTAAATTGACCATGAGTGAGAATGGTTGTTTGTCTCTATGTGTCAGCCCTGCGATGATTTGGTGACTTATCCAGGGTGTACCCCACCTCTCACCCATAGTCAGCTGGGATAGACTCCAGCTTGCCCACGACCTTGTACAGGATAAGCGCTTACAGATAATGGATAGATAATAATAATTTGGGCAATCTTTAAGCACTATGACATCAAAACGCAAGACAAATACTACAAACATGAACTGTTAACAGTCACCAAAAATGAAGTGGCTACTATACTCTGGGACATGCCAATCCAAACTGACAAAAAGATCATGGCGAACAGACCAGATATTGTAGTGAAAGAGAAGAAGGACATTGACATGTCTATCCCCACAGAAAGAAACACCTCCTTGAAAGCAACAGAAAAACTCTCATAGAAATAGAGAGAACATGAGGCATGAGAACCACAACAATACCAGTGGTCATAGGTGCTCTTGGCCTTGTCAAGAAGGAGATGGAAAAGTACACCAGCAAAAGCCCCAGGGACATCACAAGGGAAGAGCTTCAGAAGATCGTCCTCCTTGGAACTGCTCACATACTCAGGAGGACCTGATCCATCAAGTAATCAATCACACCCTTATGACTGCTTACGTTCAAGGGATGAACTCAGCTTCAGAAGAGAACAGAGCTGGACTTCAAGAAAAAAAATATATATATATTTATAGGTGTCTTTCAAGACACTCAAAGACACCTTACAACACATGGTAAAAATCAAACATACAATATAATCAGTGCAACAAGATGTCAAGAATTCAACAAGGCATAAAATCCAAATCAAGAAAATGAAATCGCAAAAGTCATTAGTGGTGAAATCAGATAGAATAAGCACATCTGAAAAGGTGTGTTTTAAGGCACAACTTGAAGGTTAGAAGGGAGTCAGTATTACGAATGTCATGAGTAAGGGAGTTCCAGGGCAACATGACTGAAAACTCTAAATCCCATGGTAATCAAATGAGCTGGAGGTATAACAAGATTGATGGAAGAACAGGATCTAAGAGTACAAAAAGTATGCAGATATGAAACAAGTCATAGAGATGTCAAGGTGCTGGGTTATGAGTGTCTTAAAAGTGAGAAGCAGAATCTTGTAATCAATACTGTATTTAACAAGAAGCCAGTGAAGCTGCTGGAGGACAGGAGTAATGTTCTCCTAAAGGGGTTCTGATACGCCAGTTGAGCTCTGAACCAGCTGAACTTTATAGAGGAAATTGTGAGGATGTTTGTGTAATGTTATTCCATTGTTTGAAATTATCAGATGGAGAGAAATGGTGACGAAGGAGTTCATTTGATTTCTAGCAGGTTGTTATAGGAATGCTAATCATGTTTTATTTTATCTACATTCACCGGATATAAGAAATCACATGCTCTGATTGGCTATGCTCCCATATGGAAAAGAAATAGAAGAAACTTATAAAATATATATATATATATATAGGATTCTGTAAGTCGATTTTCTCGTGGAACAGTGCTCAATACACTGAAGTAGAGC
>JAPEKM010000023.1:64188824-64201249 GCA_027575975.1 Cathorops multiradiatus
TGGGATAGGCTCCAGCTTGCCTGCGACCCTGTAGAACAGGATAAAGCGGCTAGAGATAATGAGATGAGATGAGACATGCTCAAATATGGCACTGTTTAAGTAGTTCAATTAATTTCTTGTCCCTTTAAATCCAACTGAGCCCTGGGCAGGTCACCAATCGATCACAGAGACAGACTGCCATTCACTGGACTGCAGGAGGAAGCCATGCAAACTCTGCACAGAAAGGTGCCAAATCAGTCACAAGATTTGAACCCAGAGCTTTCTTTCTGTGAGGCAATCCTTGGGTTTTGCGATAACTTATCAGAGTACTCTCGTAATCTAGAAGCCACTGCTCGCTTTAGATATATTCAGAAGATTGCTATGTACAATGGAATCAACCCCTATAGTCTGGGAAAGAAGGATTTGTCATACGATCTCGAAAACTACCCTTCAGTCGAGTTCCCCGACATCTCCAAGTATCTGGTGTTGCAGACGCCCTTCTACACCGCAAAACAGATGAAAGCGTGGAAGAGTGCAGAGGCTTACCACTTTTTTTGTATGTGGCTAGGTAAAGGACCCCAGTATCAAGTTGCTGTCGAATGAATCCTGTATTGTTTTTGCCCGTGTAAGTATTTTTTAAAGCTTTTTGTTCATGTCTTTACAATGAAGCACTGCAATTTGAGGTGTAAACAAATAATAGTTTGCTTGATTCTCACTTGTGTTGGCTCTTATCTCTCAACTAAATCATTCACAAGGATCATCAGAAACCCCTTTAAAGACCTGGATCTTAGTTAAACAAGACAGAGAAGTGATCACGGCACATTGTAACTGTACGGCTGGGGAAGAACTTTTTGCAACCTTCATGCATATGGACTTTGTGAGGAGTGAGGAGTAAACAAAGAAATAGCTGGGGACTTTAGCGCTTCGTGACTAAAAAAAAGTACCAAAAAATAACAACACATAGCAAGAAAAGTACTTGGAAAACACGAAGGACATAGCTGAAAGGGATATACAAACCTTTCATGAAGTGATCACTGCAGACTCGAGTGTGCTTCGACTTGGCTCCCTTCGATTTCAGTGAGAGTTTCAAAAGGCACCTTTCTCAATGTATTTTTGTGAAATCCTGCATTCGTTCACCTTTTTTTATTAGTTCACAGGGAACCCTGAAGAAACTTTTATCAGTTTCAGGGTTTGATCGATTCAAACAACATAAAACAAGACATTTTTCATGCGATCAATGCATCTTCTCCGTGCAAACACTTTGTCAACTGAGCTTTGGTAGACCACCAGCTAAAGTTTTGAATAACTAATGAGGCAGATGTGACATCACATGACACCCAAGAATAGTGACAACGATTGTACCAACATGCTCCCCCAACCTCACACTCATTGTCCAGAAATTCTTTGGTAATGTACTCTACTCCAATTACCTCTTTTTTTTTCTTTTTTCAATGCTTGCTATTATCCCATTTATATCTTATCATATTAGTCTTTTATTATTATTATTATTATTATTATTATTATTATTATTATTATTATTATACTTTTGTGTTGCTTTGTATTTCATTTTACAGTTTCTTCAGTTTGCAAAAAGATGATACACAAATTGATGAATAGGTCTTGATTCTCCGGGCTTCCATGGCCTTGAGGTTAGCGAAACACACTTGGGTCCAAAGGGTTGCTGATTCAATTACTTGGATAAGCAGGAAAGATATGGAGGGAGTGAATGAACAACACTTTACTTCTCCTTCTATACCCAAACCCCAGTTTCTTGCTGGATGCTGTAGCATTGCTGCCACTGCTTTTTTGGGGGGGGGTTAATGGTCCGACATTTTGGTCCCAAAGCTGCTTCTTTAACCATTAGCCCATGAAAAAAATTACCCATGAAAAAAAAAAGAAAAATCTAGCAACTTTAACTGTACACAAGTGATCTGAATGATCTGGTGGGAAAAAAAACTGACACACCTTGAGTCTCAACTTTTTTCACAACAATACTGCTGTATCTTTTGGACTTACATTGCCAACTCGAAACATTGCCCTTTATGAATCCCATGAGAGCTCTACTGAAGTATGAGGTCAGAGAAGATCCGAGTAATGCTTTCTCCTATCAATGTCAGTCTTCCCTGTGGAGTCCAGACTGTCCCCAAATGGCTATCTGAAACCACTGGTCAGGCCTGATAAATGATGCTGACAAAAGTGTTTGACTTATCAGCCAGAATTCATATTCAGTTAACATTTAAGACTGAAGCTTGAGTGCCTTCACTTGCACCAGATTTACATAGAACATTTTCATGATTCATCATGTATCCTGCTGGGAAAACATCAGAATAGCACAATTTGTCATGCTTGAGTTAAATTCATTGCCACATGCATCTCATATACTGTACAGTTTTCTGAACATATGTGCTCTCGACAGGACTTTTGTCCTTCATCCTATCACTTTAAGTTTCCTGTACAGATTTTATCACTTGGACATAGCAATATTCAATACAAATCACTTTCAAACACTTTACTCTTACATGGGATTGGTTTGGTTGGAGGTTCTACATGCATGTTTACTTGTGAGTAAGTTCATATAGATGGCTTGCAACCATGTGATCAAAATGCGCTCCATCATTGTCTCCACCAGTGTCTGCTATGATGGTGGATGTACAAAGCAACTAGGATGGCAGCCGCTGAAAGCATGTCTGTAAACAATGCTGAATTTTCTCAGTATTACCATGATTTGAATGGTCAAGCAAAGATTTGATAGAAAGGGAAGCAAGATATGTGTGGTTTTGACCCATAGTATTTTAAAAAGTCAGAATTTTCTGAAGATAAAATGCTTCTACCGACCACCGAGTACCCAGCTATTATGTTCTATCTGGTTTGGTTGCCGAAGAATTAAGTCTGACCTTGGACAAAACATAGCCCATTTTCTGAGTGGGTGCCAAGTCTGGATTGTTTCTATCATATAATTTTCCTGGCACTCCTAGAAGCAAAATGGTAATGTTAAAATTATAACAATGACCGAGTGAACCACGACAAGAGAATGCCCATTTTACAGCAAAATTCTAGCAACATGAAATAAATTTCTTCTGTGATATTATTGAGAGAGCTTTTGAATCTCACCTAAGTGATTTTATTTATTTTATATATTTTTTTCACAATCCTGGAATCATAGTTAGCATCCATAGGAGATGTGAAAACACAGACAGGCAAGAATGTGAATAAAACACAACCAATGAGAAAAATCTATTCACCGTAAGAACTGTAAGATGGACAACAGTCAGAAAACCCAGACAGTGAAAACAGGAAAAAAAAAAACATGACTTGGTCTTAGCAATATTTAATGCACATACATTCACAACAGTAAAGTAAGTCGATCTAACACAGAAGAAATAGACACAGTTTGACCGTGGACACAGACTATAGCAAATCATAAGCACAAATGGTTCTTGTTACCATGGGAACTGTGATGCAAAGGTAGAAATAATGACCAAAGTAATTTATTCTGTAACTTTATATAATCAAAATTGAGGTAGATACTGATATAAGCTCACCATTTGATTAAAATATATTGTATCATTATATATCCTGGTATAGTGTTATATCTGATTATGTTTTATAGATTTGGTTCTCTTTTGCATGCATCTCAACCAGAAGTAATAAATAAATAAATAAATCTGCATTTTAAATTTTGATTAACCCTGAAAGCAATTATATTCCAATTTCACTGAAAGACACCATTATTTACTGAGTTAATTACCATTTAATTTCATATGCAATAAATGTAAGGTATAGATAATAATTATAACCATAAGATTTAGGTCTATACAAACCTGATTTAATATTATCTTGAGCTGACAGATTGGAGCAAGCAATCATCCTACTCACCACAGCATTTGAAATCTATTTATAGTGAAAAAAATTATGAGATGTTATAAAGATGAGATTACAATGAAAGAAAGATCACTGATCACGAGCATCTGATCTTATCATCTGAGTTAAATGTCAGTCAGAGAACAGGAGTTTTATCGTTGCTCTTGACAGCTCATTGTTCTCTGTTGATCATCGCTGAAATAATCAGTCAGCTCTGTTTTCTTTGCTAAATGCTAAATTTGGCACGCAAGTAGTATGGGACTTTTACAGCTGCAATTCTAGAGACTTATTTATCCAGTGTGATCTTTGCAGAAAGCCAATGCAAGGTTTGAACATTAATAATAATTAAATAATATTTATAAATTATTTTGGTGAAATATGCTATTTGTTTTAATATGTCTATATATCCAAAGTATTTTCACAGGCCATGATATAATTATTACATTACATTATGTGGCATTTAACAGATGCTCTTATTCAGCACAATCTACAACGAGTGCAAAAGTCAGGTACACAAAGTGCTGAACTTCTAGACAAGACAGTTCTAGTGCCAACTGAACAAGAACAATACGTAGTCTAATATTCTGTTGGAGTACCAATACTAAAACAGCCAAGGAAACAAACCAACCATTTAAAGTACAATTAAATAGGCAACTCAAATGGCTAACCCCAGGCTAGACAGGACACAGTCTGGGTTGGTCTAGACCAATGCACAGTTACACAGTGGTCAGGGAAGCAGGGGAGAGGTGCAGCCTGAATAGGTAAATCATCAGTCTGCACTTGAAGATGGTCAGGGAGTTGACAGTTCTGACCTCAGTGGGAAGGTCATTCCACCAATGGGAAACCAGGACAGACAGCAGTCTTGAGCAGGCTGGGCAGGATTAGAGAGGAGGAGGGGCCAGGTGACCAGTAGTCATGGAGTGTAGGGATCTGGCTGGCGTGTAGGGGCAGATCAGACTCTTGAGGTATGCTGACCCTAACCCCTTGACAGCTTGGTAAACTAGGATCAATGTCTTCAATTTGATATGAGCTGCGATAGGGAGCCAGTACAGGTTAGCAAGCAGAGGGGTGACACGGGAAGAATGAGGGAGGTTGCAGACCAGGTGAGCTACAGTGTTCTGGATGAGCTGCAGGGGTCTGATGGCAGAAGCTGGAAGGCCAGCAAGGAGAGATGTGCAGTAGTCCAAGCAGGAGAGGATCAGCACTTGGACCAGGAGCTGAGTAGAGTAGGTGGTAAGAAAAGGGTGGATCCTTTGGATATTGTACAGGAGGAATCTACACATCCAGGTTACTGCAGTGATGTTTGTTGAGGAAGGGAGTTTGTTGTGATTACAATCATTACTTAACAGTGCTGAGGTTCCCCAAAAGCATCGTAACACAAAGATCATCATTAAATGGGAGAGTAAGCAGCACAATGACCATTCTCTCTCCTAGTTAAGACGCTCTTCTTGTTATGTGTTATAAATCCTACAGGGCTAAACTCTCCCCCTCTAAAATGGTTTGCATGGCCCCATAGAACCCTTTTCACATATGAAAATGAACTCTTCACCTTTAACCAATCTTAATAACTACTCCTCTATGAACTATAGTCAAAGGTTGATCCTTAGACCTTCCTGCTTCATCATATGTTAAACTGATAACAGGTTTAACGACCCTTTTTGGCCTGCTAGATAAATTTTCCCATGGTTGACTTTCATCACTCAATACTGGTGAATCTCTCCTTGAAACAATATTACAACCCCTTTGGTCACCAGGTGTTTCTGCATCATGGACAACAACTAATTCACCATCACTCACATCTGTAATGACATTCTTACCCTCTGAAACTACATTAGGTTCATCATCACTTCCAAGTTGATGCACATTCTCCAATTAATCAGCAGTATCTACTACTGGCAACACATTCTCGTGGTCTCTATGAGAGATATGACCCCTATAGTCATGCTCCATTCTCCATCTATAGGTTGGTCTCACTTCATATTCATATTCACTAGTCTCATTGTCAACCATACAGCTACTCTGCTGAGGTCACAAACTATGTGTCTTGCGTGACACTGACCTACTCTAAGCTCTTGCCACTGGCCTAGTTACAGGAACTTGAATTTCTTGCTCATCAGACATCCTGACCAGAGTACCAATGGGAAAAATGTTGTCTCTGTGTAAGGTCCTAAACCTCCCCATCCCACTTTCAGGTTTTACCCTGTACACAGGCAAATCAGGGAGTTTCTCTACCACAACATAGTGTAGAGGGTTCCAATGACTCTGCAACTTGTGTTTTCCTTTCACACCCACATTTTTCAAGAGCACTCAGTCACCCGTGACTAACTCTTGGTTATGCAACACCCTTTCATAATTCTTTTTGTTCCACAAGTGAATCTGTGTTGCAGACTTGGCGGCCTGCTCATAAGCACTTTGCAGGTCCCTTTTCAGCTCTTCCACATAATGGGAATGACGGACAGGAACCTGTCCATCAATCTGAAAACACACATCAACAGGCAATCTAGCCTCTCTGCCAAATATGATGTAATAGGGTGAGAACCCTGTGGCATAATTCTTGGTGCTATTGTACGTGTGTACAAGTTGGCTAACATGACGGCTCCAGTTCCGCTTGTGTGTATCCCTCAAGGTCCCCAGCATGGAAAGCAACATTCTATTAAAATGCTCTGGCTGTGGGTACCCCTGAGGGTGGTATGGGGTCGTTTGAGACTTACAGATCCCCAAAGTTCTCAAAAATTCCCTCCCTGGTCCAAATGAATCCGGGCCGGAAGACCACAGTGAACAAAAAAATCTCTCCACCAATACCTTTGCCACTGTTACAGTTCTTTGATCTTTGGTAGGATACTTGTGCATATGCACAATGTGCATTATACACTTGTGCATATGGGCTGAATTGATCTGTAACTACCAAGATGTTCGCATATCCCCGAGTCTGGTTCTAACAACAGAAAGTCTATGCAAACAAGCTCCATAGGACCACTGGAAGTTATCTGGTGTAATGGAACTGCTCTGGGACAAGGGCTTTTCTACGTCACACACCTCCCACAGTTGCCTACATAAGTCTCTACAGTCTGATTCATTTTTGGCCAATAGAACCAATCTTTCAACAGGTCTACTGTCCTGTCTACCCCCAAATGTCCCATATCATCATGCAGTGCACAAATCATTTGCATTCTGAATTTCTTGGGCAGTAGCAATTGACATACCTCCTTTCCATGGGTCTTACGAGCAACATGGTACAACAACCCATTTTCAAATCTCAATTTCTGATACTCATGTTTCAACAAACTCACCTCAGGGTCAGACTAGATCAAATTAGATGGCCACTGTCCAGTGTTCAATGCTCCTTTGACTATCATGAGAGCAGCATCCTCGAGCTGCGATTTTCTCAAATCCTCTTGGGTAAACTGTTAAAGCTGGCCCAAACTAAAGTGGGTTGTGAAAGCATACAGTTCAGGAACACCTTCTGCCAGAACTCCTAGTCTGTCTGCCACATGCATGTCACTGACATGTAATGTCTGCACACTTGCACAACCACAGATGGCCTTGATATCACTCTGTGAAAGTTTTTTTCCATGGTTCAATGTCTTGGTCAATCCAGTTTTGCGACAACAAAGCTGCATCAAAATTAACTCTCCCAGGGTGATACTTGATATCAAAATCATATGTGGTGAGGGTAGCAAGCCACCTATGCCCTGTAGTGTTAAGTTTCCTTGTTGTCAACACATAGGTGAGTGATTGTTGTCTGTCATCACCGTAAACCTCACACCGTATAGGAAATCATAAAATGTATCCACCACCGCCCATTTAAGAGCCAAAAACTCAAGTTGGTGAATATGATACTTCTGTTCTGCAGCATTCAAGCCCCTACTGGCGAACATGACAGCTTTAAGACCATCGGAGTGCACCTGGTTCAAGACAGCCCCAAGCCTTCTAAACATCAATGTGCAACACGTAGGGCTTATCTGGATCGGCAAAGGCCAACACAGGCGCACTGGTAATGCATTTAATGATTTCCTGAAATGCCTTCGTGCATGTATCAGTCCATCTTGAGCCAAACGGTTCAGACTCATTATAATATTGCTAATCTTTTGTAAGCCTCAGTTTCTTTCCCTTCCTCACTGGAGATTAACCTTTTGTGAGGTTGGTTAGTGGCTTAACAATGGAAGAATAGTTGGCAAAAAATCTGCAATAATATCCGCAAAAAACAAGAAATGACCTCAATGACTTCAAGTTCGTAGGTCTTGGCCACTTGGTGACAGCCTCTACCTTAGATGGATCTGTAGCAATCCCATCAGCTGACACAATATGACCCACATACCTTACTCTAGGCTGACAGAACTGACACTTATCTAATGAAATCTTGAGACCCACCTCCTCCAGGTGGTCCAACACCTTTAACAGCTCATGTTCCTCCAATGTGGAACCAAACATAATCAAACCATCCAAGTAGACGAGGACTTGCAGGAAATTCATATCCCCTACAGCTTTTTCCATTAAACACTGGAATGTCGCAGGAGCCCCTATCACTCCCTGCGGCATTCATTCAAACTGGTAAAAACCAAGAGGACAGATCAGTGGCTTTTTCTCCTCGGCCATGGCTATTTGGTAATAGCTGCTACAGAGGTACAAGACAGAAAACCAGTGGCTTCCAGCCAAACAATCTAATGCATTATCAATGCATGGGGTAGTGTATTGATCTGGAACAGTCTTACTATTAAGAGTCAGGTAGTCAATGCACATATGCACACTACCATTCTTTTTTCTTGCAGTCACAATAGGGGATGCGTGTGAACTCCGGGACTCTGTAATCAACCCTGAAGCTAGCAGGTCTTGGATATGTCTGCACACATCCTTGATATTGGCAGGTGCTAACCACTGGGACCTCATCTGAAATGTCCGGGGGTCCTTCAGATGAATACAATGTTCCACCCTTTTTGCTAAACCAACCTCCCATTCATGGAGGGAAAACACATTACACCAGGAGCACAGCTTCTGCCTAAGTCTCTCTTTACACTCTACAGGAATAGGAGAATCACCAAAGTCAATCAAACTTGGGTCTACCTTTCCAGAAGTCTTTCCTTTGACTGCAGCACTAGCTAAGTCAGCGATCTGCACCTTCCCTAAAGGGGTGCCTTGAGGGATTGTCACCTCTTTCTTTGTCTCATTCTGTAATAACAGAGAGATACAAGTAGGGTCAATAGCATTAGCCAAAGCTATTACTGGCTGAAACATTACCCCTTGTGGCAATGGTAAGGCATCACTAGTCTCCACTACCACTATGCCTTTGGGCACTGGTTGGTAAAAATCCACTCAACACTGCACACAGTGGCCTTTTTCTAGCAGAATGGTCAACTGGTCCAGTCCCACCCATTTCACTAAGCCCACTGTGTTGTCCAAGTCTGCACTGCTATGGTTGCATGAAGCAGAATCTGTCTCAGGCCCTACCCTATGCACACTCAAAGCACGAGACAGAGTTTCACTCTTTGAATGACCACACAGGACAGCAAGCCTGTGGAACCAACTAGCATTGGTTCCCAGGATGACTGGGACCTGGTCTGGTGTGTTAGGCCCATGGCAAATCAATGCCAGTACTGACAGTGACTCTGATTTACCAACAAACTCTTTAGAAAACTGCATATCCACAACCACATAGCCCAAGTAAGGGTAACTAGTATTGCTAAGCCCCCAGATGGCTAAGCTAGACACTGGATTAATGGGCACATAGGATAGATGCTTCTCACACCATTTCTCAAAAATGATGATCACTTGTGACCCACTGTCTAAAATTGCAGTACATAAGTGAGCATTCACCTTAACCTGTATAGTAGAAGGAGGACCAATCAAGCTGTTAGGGAATAAAACAGCAGTTTTAGCATGCACTGCCTGCTTCTTAACTGAGCAGTGAGTGATCTCACTCTTGAAATCACATGTAGGAACAGGCTTGTCTTTAGTCTTAAGCGAAGCTATAAGCCTCCTAATTACTTTTTTTCTTATTATCAGGGGATGGGCATTTGGAAGCGATGTGACCATCTTCCCCACATCAGTAACAAAAGCGGTCATCATCTCTCCTGAGGCTCTGCTTCTCACTGGAACAAGGAGCAATAGTCTTTGTTTCAACAGCAGTCACTGCAGCTGGCTGTTCAGTGACTTTGCCTTCCTTACTTTTCAGTTTCTGCTGTTGACTTTTTTTATGCAATGCAACTGCTTCTGACTGGCTGTTTCTGGAATGGTACAACTGAGAAGGAGCCATGCAAGTCTCAACCTCCTCTCTAACCATAAGAGGCCCCTTTGACATTTCAGTCACTTGAGCTTTCAGGGCTTTGAAATCAGTCCTTAGTCTCTCAACAATGTCTGCATCTATCATGACAGGTTCATCAGTAGTAGCAACACTACAAACATGCGTATTCACCTTCCATTGTGTTCACTCCTGCTCTTCTTCAGTCCTAATCTCAGTCAGCAAATCAAGAAAGGTAGAAGGGTATTGCCATTTCTCCTTCAATCTTAATTGCAACATCAGCTCTGAGCCAAATGTTCCACGAAGTAGCTGCTCAACTCTTACTCTATCTTTGTCCTCTGCTGAAATCCCACCCTTCTTAACTACTTTAGCCAGAAAGGGTTCAAGCCTTTGAACACAGTCAGATAATTTCTCACCAGCCTTCTGCTGTATGAGATGAAAAAAAAAAAAAATACAGGTGTTCACCAGACTCTGCAGATCCAAATGCACTATCCAGTGCATCCAAACACTCTTCAGGGCCAGCACTAGACATGCTGAGGTGCAATGACTTCATGACCTCTAAAGCAGGACCCCTTAAACACTTTAATAATCTGTGTCTCTTCTCTTGCTCAGATAATTCACTCTCCTGAACCATTAATGTTGCCTGCTCTAGCCAATATTCCAATGACTCCTCACCAGCTGGGCTGGGAATTATACCTGAGAAGATCCTAAGATCATGATAACCATGACTTTCAGTCTGACTTTTGTTAGCTTGACCCATTGCATTGATCAGTGTACATAAAACAGTCTCCTCAGAACCTCACTGAGGACCGGGAGGACTGCAAAGATTTTGCAAATCAGCTACTGTCTTATCTTCAGCCATCAAAAAACCTTTTAAACTTGTCAGAAAAATCATCTGAAGCAGGAGGAGTTTGGTTGGCTGTCACTATTCCCGACACTGCATCACTATCTGGAAGCCTCACTTCAGGAGGAACCACCCATAGATCAATCTCTTCTTTACATTCACAGAGAACAATGAAGCCACCCACTTCACTATTAAAAATCCTACCCCTAACTCTAAAACGTCCCCAACAGGCTGCATTTCAACAAAAAGATCCCAGATCCCAGCAGTGCCTCCAATTTGTGTAGTGCCCCCTTGCTCGCCTGGCAGTAATATGGGGTGTGCTCCCCAGGTTCTTTGACGTTAAGTCTTAAAGATTTACAATTCACACAGAAGTATGAAAATATGAACTATTTACTTATATACAAGAGTTTCAGTGCAAATACAAAAGCATACATGTATAAAACAAAATACACTCTGGTGAAACAATAGCGTTACACTTTTCAGTTCAACATCCATTGACATTCAAATACTCATTTCCCCACTTAAACAAGCTATTGGAAAAAAAAGAACTGAATTATTAGCCGGCAAGTATAATGTTAACTTAAAATGTACAGTTGCACTGAAATGTACAGAAAATAAAAGTACATTAAAGGAAATTAAATACAATAAATACCCAACCATATGTTAGAGAGCTCTTAGGTGCAGGCCTGGTTGAATTTTCCCTATGGAAGCAGTGTCCATGCAAGATGAGGATGATGATGACAGCAATTGCATTTTTTTCCCCTTTTAAGCTCCGTTAGCAGTTCATTCAGCAATGGCAGAGCAGTAACTGTGCTGGCTAGCATCTATAGATGCTTCAGCTGGCTGACTGACCAGCAGCGCACATTATAGAGTCTTAGCCAGTCTCCACAAGTCTTCAAAACTAACAATTTCAGCAGTAACTCTTAAGAGTCACTTTTCGTGTCTCTTAACCTTTCTTATTACATAACCTGGCGTGCGGCCAAAGTTACACTTTCTCTCTCTCTTTTTAACTAAACCTTTTTTTCTCTTCCCACTTTCCCTGCCTTGTGTCGTTCTTCTCCCCTCTCTCTCCTTCCTCCTCCCTTGACCTGTCCTTCCTCCTCCCTGTCCTTCTTCCTCCCTGTCCTTCCTCCTCCCCTGACCTGTCCTTCCTCCTCCCCTGGCCTGTCCTTCTTCCTCCCTGTCCTTCCTCCTCCCCTGACCTGTCCTTCCTCCTCCCTGTCCTTCCTCCTCCCCTGACCTGTCCTTCTTCCTCCCTGTCTTTCCTCCTCCCCTGGCCTGTCCTTCTTCCTCCCTGTCCTTCCTCCTCCCCTGACCTGTCCTTCCTCCTCCCCTGACCTGTCCTTCCTCCTCCCTGTCCTTCCTCCTCCCCTGGTCTGTCCTTCTTCCTCCCTGTCCTTCCTCCTCCCCTGACCTGTCCTTCCTCCTCCCTGTCCTTCCTCCTCCCCTGGCCTGTCCTTCTTCCTCCCTGTCCTTCCTCCTCCCCTGACCTGTCCTTCCTCCTCC
>JAPEKM010000023.1:64296768-64307548 GCA_027575975.1 Cathorops multiradiatus
CAGGACTGATCAACAGTTACCGGAAACATTTAGTTGCAGTTATTGCTGCACAAGGGGGTCACACCAGATACTGAAAGAAAAGGTTCACATACTTTTGCCACTCATAGATATGCAATATTAAATCATTTTCTTCAATAAATAAATGATTAATTATAATATTTTTGTCTCATTTGTTTAAGTGGGTTCTCTTTGTTGACTTTTAGGACTTGTGTGAAAATCTGATGATGTTATAGGTCATATTTATGCAGAAATATTGTAAATACTAAAGGGTTCACAAACTTTCATGCATTACTGTGTGTGTATATATGGACTGTTTGTGAGAGGTCTTACTCCTGCAGATGATTTTATAAGAGCTAGCAAAAGTGTCAGGGATAAATGACTGTTAATATGTTTTTGGTGATGCATTGAAAGGTATTCAGTGTTCTGCTATTTCTGTTAAAATTAAATGGAAGGATGTCTCCATGGAAAACTATTTAGCAGGAAAAATACATTAGTGCTTTCAATCCATGTGGGAGTTGTTCTATTCTTTAAAATCACCTGCTGTGGCATTTTATGTCAGTGCAGCATATCTGTCTTGGAGAGGGAACATGTTTTTTATTATTTTCACCAGATGTGTTCATGACATAAAAAAAAACCCTCTTAGTTCTTCACACCATGATGAAGAATCATTTGTGGCTACTGGAGCAACAGTTTCCTAATTTTATGGACCTGTTCAGATCTTCAGCTAGGCCCTCCAACCTATCTCAGTACATGAAGATCATATAATTATACACCTGAAATAATTTATAATGCTTCTTGGTTTCAGTCCTTTGCTCTTGTGTCCTCTTCAAGGTGTGGTATTGTGCTGAGGACTATGCAAGTCAAAGATAATTTATGAATCATTGTTTTCAGTTTTGGCGTCATGGTGATGTAGTGGTTAGCACTGCCACATCACGGCAAGAAGGTTCTGGGTTTGAGCCCAGTGGCCGATGAGGCCTTTCTGTGTGGAGTTTGCATGTTCTTCCCATATCTGTGTGGGTTTCCTCCAGGTGCTCTGGTTTCCCCCACAGTCTGAAGACATGCAGGTTAGGCTAATTGGCGGCTATAATTGACCATAGGTGTGAGTGTGAATGGTTGCCTGTGTCTATGTACTAGCCCGGTGATGACCTAGCGATTTCTCCAGGGTGTACCCCGCCTCTCACCCATAGTCAGCTTGGATAGGCTCCAGCTTGCCCGCAGCCCCTGAACAGGATAAGCGGTTATGGATAATGGATGGATGGATATTTTCAGTTTTAATTTCAACATCCTGTCCAAACTTTTTTTTCTTATTTGGGGGTTGTAGTTTACCCACAGTTTTCCCAACTTTGTCCTACATCCAACAAATTCGAATTGGATTTACTTCAGCTGACTGTACTGTATGCTCCATACTAAAGCTCTCCCTCACTTGATGTGTCATAAAGCACTTTGCATTTTCTGAGTATGCATATGGCTTGTTGAAATATCCAGTTAATGGGCATCAAATGAAGATGAATGAGCTGGGATTAAGGAGTCTGTCATCATCACTGGCATAGCTCGAGGTCAAATATCCTTTCCAAGGTCAAGGTGAAGGGTGTTTCGAGTGGAGGTGACTTGAGAGTCCAAGATGTGAATGAAACAGTTGAGAACAATGAAGGTAGGGGTTTGTAAGAGGCAATCCGATGCCAACTGCTTTCCGTTGTTCTCAGAGCTTTTGGCAGCGGTGTTTTTCATCAGCATGATGTCTCTTATTGTTTTCAGCCTTGATTGAGCCAGAAAGCCAGTATATTCTCCAAAACCGTCAGTTTTCTGTGACCGCTTCCCAGTTCAAGGAGTCTGTCAATAAGTCAATATAAACAGAACCAATCAGCTGCTTATAAACTGACAAAAATGGGACATCTTTGGCTGTGATGAATCCACAGGCCATAATCCCACCACCACCATGTTTTTTTCTGTTACCTCAGTACAAATCTTCTTCAACTATTATCCCAGGACAGTTCTTACTTACATAGACTTGTCCATCACTTCTTTGGAGAAGGAGCATAGATTGATTACCTGTCATTCAGCCAGTTACCAGTCTTTGTGTTCCCTGGCAAAATCTTGTCATGCCCATCTGTATGCAGCTATAAGCCTTGGATTAATTCCTAACATATGACTAAATATCCCAGCCTCAACAATTCAATGTTCTTTGGCTGGTAGATGGTAGACATCTGCGCTCAATACTCAAGTCTCATTTTGGCTTTAAACTGATGAGATCAGTATTGCCTTCTCTGAACAAAATGTGATGTAGTGGTCTTTCTTATTTTTTTATTTCGTCCCAGGGACCAGTGATTTTTTTTTTGAAGACACTCTCTGTTAGTAACAACTCTGACTGCAACCAAGTTTAATAGTATTTTTTTTGCCAAGATTGTTCTCCTGTTGAAGCAGAAACTTTCCTAATGATTTTCTAGCCTTATTCTTGACTTCTTAAGCATTCTGTCACTTATTCTGCACAGCACCAATTTATGAATCAGTGCTAATGCTGCTTGTTTATTAACATCTAACAGTTGTAATTTTGAAAACTACATTGGACACTCCTGCACATTATACACTCCTGCATAATCATTTATTAATCATTTAGTATTGTAGTACACTAGAGCTCCAGATGTTTTTGAGCTTTAAAAATGCAATCCTCACCTTCCTTAACATCTAACAGTTGTAATCTAACAGCTGGCCAAGATGGCGCCCACTGTAGCTGACGTCCTTGTCTTGCTGTCTCAGCACCAACATAACTTTGTGTGTTGGTGTTTTTGTGTATCTTGAGCATACAATTTATGTATGCAACAGTAAAATACAGTAGGGAAGCACTTCTGGATGTCAGCAAAGTTCATCATCGCCTGTTGGACTTTGACATTCTCCAACATCTGGACCCAGCCAACTCCAGCGGGCACAACATGGCAATAGTGGCCTCGCAGGAGCAGTGCTGCTGGCAACCAGAATGCCTGAGGTGAAGAGGCAAGTGAGGGGGGCTACATGCAAGGCTAAAGGCTAAGGCTAGATGACCACCACAACCTAGCCTGCTGCTAGCAAATGTATACTCACTTGAAAACAAGATGGACGAACTGAGAAACAGGACTACCACCCAGCATGAAATAAGAGAATGTTGTGTTCTTATTTTCATGGAAGCCTTGGCTTTCTGACTATGTGCCAGACTCTGCTCTCCTGCTCCACACACATCTACTGCAAAGACTGCACACTGGTCTCAGGGACGATGAGAGGAGGCATTGTCTGCTTGTACATCAACAACAGATGGTGTGGGAATATGCAGGTAGTTGAGCAGCATTGCTCTGTGGACATTGAACTGCAATGGTAAAGTCCAGATCTTTATATTTACCTAGGGAGTTCAGTGCTGCATTTCTGCTGGCTGTTTACATTCCACATCAGGTGGCTCACGTGACCGTGCTGGGGATGCTGCATGATGTCATCAGCACACAGGAGAGAGTGCATCCAGATGCTGTGTTCATTGTGGCCAGTGATTTTAACCACTGCAGCCTCAGGAACATCCTCCCCCAGTACCATCAACATGTGCACTTCCCAACAAGAGAGAATAACACTCTTGATCAGGTGTACAGCAATGTGAAGGATGCCTATAAGGCTGCACCCTGGCCACACTTTGGATAGTCAGACCACATCTCAGTGTTCCTCTATCCATCCTACAGACAGCTCCTCAAGTGAGACACCCCCTCCCCCCAGTAAGTAAAACTGTTAAAGTGTGGACTGAGGAATCAGATCTGCTTCGGGACTGTTTCAGGACTGCTTTGATAACACAGACTGGGATGTGTTTAAAACTGCTGCTATGAGGGAGGACTCTACTGTGGACTTAGAGGAGTACACTGCAGCTGTAACTGGCTATATCAGCACATGCACTGAGAACATTATTCCAACAAAATGCTGTAGGACCTACCCCAATGACAAACTGTGGATGGGGTAGTATGGTCCAACTGTAATGGGGAAGTGTGGTCCATGCTACATGTTCGCGCCATTGCCTTTACGTCAGGTGATACTGAAGAAAATAAAAAGGCCAGATACAACCTGCACAGCTCCATCACATGGGTCAAGAGGCACTATAGGCTGACGCTGGAGGGACACTACACTGCTGCAGATTCCCAACGCATGTGGCAATGGCTGCAACACATCACGGAGTAAAGGCAGAAAAATCTGGGGGCCATAACTAACAAAAGCATGCTGCCAGATGAACTGAACCAATTCTATGTTCTCTTCAACACCTGTAATTCCAACACTGGGATTCTGACTGCGCAGAGCAAGATGGGCACACTGTTCTCTGTGCACTCAGCAGAGGTGAGCACAGCTCTGAGAAGGATGAACCCATGGAAAGCAGCTGGCCCAGATAACATTCCAGGGTGAGTACTCAGGACTTGCTCATCAGAGCAGGCTGATGTGTTTACAGACATCTCTAATATGTCCCTCGCTTGAAAACAACTATTGTGCCCATCCCCAAGAAAAACACAGTGACCTGCTTAAATGACTATTGCCCCATTGCATTCACTTCAACTGTGATGAAGTGCTTTGAAAAGATAGTCATGACATGCATAAAAAGGACTATACCACCCACTTTGGACCCCTTACAGTTTCCATACAGACAGAACCGGTCCACTGATTATGTTTTTAACACTGCCATCCATACAGCCCTCACTCATTTAGAGAACAAGGACACATATGTTAGAATGCTATTCATAGACTACAGCTCGGCATTTAACACAGTTGTGGCAATGGGGGCGTGGCCAAGCAGCAGTTTGTGAATGCTTGGGTCAGGGAAGGGTGAGGGAAGGTAAGTGGCCAAGTCATTACACCTATTGTCAATTAGTGTGTGTGTGTTTGTTGAAGGGATGGAGCATGGGGGGGCTGATTCCCAACCAGAATGCATGTGTGGGTGTGGGAGTGAGTGAAGCTGAAAAAAAAAAATATATATATATATATTTCTTTTTTCCTGCCTGCCATGCTTCTGTGCTCCACCCACATCAGGGATTCACTACAGTGGTGTGGAAACCTGGCAGTGAGCACATGAGTATGGAAGGGAACCACCCCATGGAGTCCTCCCCAATTATGGAGCTTGTCCATGCCCTCGCTGCTGCTCAGTAGAACCAGCATCAAGCGCTGACTGCCCTCCAGAAGGACCAAGAATAATGCTTTGAAGCCTTGATGGTGGCCCACAGGGAAGATCACCAGGCATTCTGGCATCTGCTGGTGTCGGCAGGGGTGTCCACCATTACCACCATGGACTCCCCTCATGTCACCCTCACAAAGATGGGCCTGCATGATGAGCCTGAAGCCTCCATCGCTCTCTTCGAACAAGCAGCTCAAGCATGGCTTGGCCAATTGAGCAGCGTGCAGCTTGCCTCCTCCTGCTGCTGACAGGTGAGGTGCAGCTGGTGTCGCGGCAGCTCCCTGCCGACAGCTGGCTCAGCTACTCTGACCTCAAGATGGCCATTTTGCAGCTGGTTGGCCGCTCCCTGGAACAACATCATCGTTTCCAGAAGCTGACACTGGAGGAGATCGGCCGACCATTTGCATTTGGCCAACAACTCTGGGATGCCTGCCGGCAGTGGCTGAGTGTGGAAGATGGCGATGCGGACAGGATCATCAACCTGGTGGCACTGGAACAGTTTATCTCTCTGCTTCCGGATGGAATGGCAGAATGGGTCCACTGTCAAAACCCGGCATTGCTCCAGCGAGCCATCAAGTTGGCGGAGGACTATCTGGCAGTGGTTCCAATGACAGGTGAATGAGGCAAAGGTGTCTCTCATTTCTCTTCTCTCCCCCCTCTTTGTCTCCTCTCTCTCCCTCTCTCTCTCTTGCCCCATTCCCCCACCACGGAGGCAGGGGCCGACTCCTCCCCATTCAGCCTGTCGCACCCATGGTGCCCTCTCATCTCCCTCTTCTGTGTCTGTGTCCTTCCCCCCTCAGGTGAGTGATGCCCTTAACACTGGTGCAGAGGGAAAACCTGGGCCGGTATGCTGGTGCGGCAGGGAGCTGGCACATCTCCTGAATCAGGGCTCTGCAAGGGAGGTGGAGGCTGTGATCCAGATCCCCAATGCACCACAGACCGCCCCCAATCAGGCCAGAATGTATTGCATACCGGTAAGTGTTCAAGGGGATACACATGATGCTTTGGTGGATTCTGGTTGTAATCAGACCTCAATTCACCAACACCTGGTGCAAGGTGAGGCACTGGGGAGAGCACAAGTGGTGAAGGTGTTATGTGTGCACGGGGATGTTCACAGTTACCCTCTAGTGTCTGTCCATATTCTATTCCGGGGCCAAACGCATAGAATTAAGGTGGCGGTTAACCCTTGTCTCACCCACTCCTTAATTTTGGGAACTGATTGGCCAGGGTTTAAAGAATTGATGGAACACGTAACGAGAGGTGGGTCCTGCATAAATATGTCACGGGGAAGCTCCCGGTGTCGCATTGACTGGGGAAGCTGTCGCAGAGCCGTCTATGTCAGCACCATGTCAGAGCGATACGAGGAGTGAGGAGCACCCCACCTCTCCTCCCTCTCTTGGGGATTCCCTTGGGGATTTCCCATTAGAGCAGTCGCAAGACAAGACTCTGCGGCATGCATTTGACCAAGTATGAGTAATCGATGGTCAAACTCTCCAGCCAAATGCAATGCCGGCCTTCCCTTATTTCGTTATTATTAAGGATAGATTGTACCGATTGACGCAGGACATTCAAACTGGAAAACAGATAACTCAGTTGTTGATCCCAAAAAGCCGTAGGGAACTAGTATTCCATGTGGCTCACTTTAATCCCATGGCTGGACATTTGGGGCAAGATAAAACACTAGCCCGAATAATGGCCTGGTTCTGTTGGCCAGGGATTCACGGGGACGTCCGTCAGTGGTGTGTGGCGTGCCATGAATGCCAATTAGTAAATCCCACGGCCACTCCAAAAGTGCTTTTGTGCCCTCTCCCTCTAATCAAGACCCATTTTGAAAGAATTGAGATGGATCTCGTCAGGCCATTAGATGGTCAGCATGGGGATATCACTTTATTTTAGTTCTGGTGGACTATGCAATGTGATATCCGGAAGCAGTACCTCTCTGCAATATCTCAGCACGCAGTATTGCGGAAGCACTCTTCCGCTTTATTTCCCAGGTCAGGATTCCGAAAGAAATCCTGATAGACCAAGGCACTTTGTTTATGTCACGCACACTGCGCAAGCTGTATGGGTTATTGGGGATTAAGTCTATCTGCACCAGTGTCTATCACCCACAAACAGATGGCTTAGTAGAGCGATTTAACCAAACACTCAAGAACATAATTCAGAAATTTGTAAGTGAGAATGCATGTAATTGGGATAAGTGGCTTGAGCCCCTGTTATTTGCAGTATGAGAGGCCTCGCAAGCCTCCACGGGGTTTTCTCCATTCTAATTATTATATGGGCGTAAGCCACGTAGCATTCTGGATGTGCTATGAGAAAATTGGGAGGAGGGACCTTCACATAGCAAGAATGAAATTCAGTATGTTCTTGACCTGCACGCAAAACTCCACACACTCACGCACTTAACCCAGGAGAATTTGCAGCAAGCACAGGAATGTCAAAGCCAGCTGTATGACAGGGGCACGTGCCTTGGAGAGTTCACGCCAGGAGACAAAGTACTCGTATTATTGCCCACATCGAGTTCTAAATTAATCGCCAAGTGGCAAGGACCCTTCAAGGTCACACGGCAAGTTGGGGACATTGACTATGAGGTGAGGTGAGCAGATAGGGGTGGGGCATTGCAAATCTACCACCTCAACCTTTTAAAACGCTGGAATAAGGAGATCCCCGTGACGTTGGTGTCAATAATTCCAGAGAAGGTGGAGCTGGGGCCAGAGGTAAAAAAGATAACATCTCAAAACACTCCATTCCCCTGTGGAGACCACTTCTCACTGACCCAACTCACGGAGGTAGTTGCAGGAGGAATTTTCCAATATGTTCTTACCCCTACCCGGCCGCACCCACCTCATAGAACACCACATTGAGATGTCCCCGGGGTGGTGATGTGTAGCTGCCCTTACCGCCTACTCGAACACAAAACAAGAGTGGTCCAGGATGAACTCGAGGCCATGCTCGAGATGGGCATAATCGAGGAGTCCCACAGTGACTGGAGCAGCCCATTGGTCCTGGTTCCCAAGACCAATGGGTCGGGTCGGTTCTGTGTGGATAATAGAAAGGTCAATGCAGTGTCTAAATCTGACGCATACCCAATGCCTCGCATTAACGCTTGATCGGTTAGGCACAGCTCATTTTATTCAACACTGGATCTAACAAAGGGATATTAGCAGACTCCCCTTGACTCCTCTATCCCAAGAGAAAACGGCCTTTTCCACACCATTTGGGTTACACCAATTTGTCATGCTTCCTTTTGGGTTATTCAGGGTGCCCACTACATTCCAGCGGCTCATGGACAGGGTCCTCCACCCTCACGCTGCCTACACGGCTGCATATCTTGACAATATAATAACCTACAGCCATGATTGGTCACAGCACCTAGAACATCCGAGGGCTGTTCTAAACTCACTGAGGTGTGCAGGCCTCACAGCTAACCCGAAAAAGTGTGTGATTGGGCGGGTGGAAGTATGGTATCTGGGGTTCCACTTGGGTCATGGGCGGGTGCATCCTCAAATTAACAAGACTGCAGCAATTGCAACCTGCCCAAGGCCCAAGACTAAAAAGGGGGTGAGGCAGTTCCTGGGGCTGGCTGGCTATTATCGTAGGTTTATACCTAATTATTCAGATGTCACCAGCCCTTTAACCGATCTCACTAAAAAGGAAGCCCCAGATCTGGTCCAGTGGATGGAGCAGTGCCAGCAGGCATTCTCTAAGGTAAAAGCTACTGTATTGGGGGACACTTTTGCACTTCCCTGACTTCCCTCTCCCCTTTATTTTACAGACTGACGCATTGGACAGAGGACTTGGGGCCATTTTGTCCCAGAAGGTGGGGGGTGAGGAGCGCCCCATGCTGTACATCAGCCGGAAACTCTTGATGCATGAAAGCAGGAAGAGCACAATTGAGAAAGAGTGCCTTGCCATCAAGTGGGTGGTCCTCGCCCTCCAATACTACCTGCTGGGGTGCCCTTTCACTCTCTGTTGGGACCACACGCCCCTCCAGTGGCTCCACCGCATGAAGGATGTCAATGTGTGGATCACCCATTGGTACCTCGCTCTCCAGACATTTAAGTTTGAGGTGGTCCACAGGCCGGGGGCACAGACGGTGGTGGCGGTCTTCCTGTCCTGTCAGGGAGGGGAGTCTGCTTCAGGCCGGATGGCTCCCCAGCCAGAGTTGGGCAGTGGGGGTATGTGGCAATGGGGGCATAGCCAAGTGGCAGTTTGTGAATGGAGGGCGGGGTCGGGGAAGGTAAGTGGCTAAGTCATTACACCTGGCATCATTAATGTGTGTGGGTGTGTTTGTTTGTTTGTCACAGGGGTTGAGCATAAAAGGAGGGGGCAGCAGAGAAGAGGAGCTCCTCGACCCCAAGCATTTGTGTGACTGACTGAATGAATGGAGCTGAAAAGCCAAAATAAAGTGTGTATGTGAACATCAACTCTCACCTGCCATGCTCCTCTGCTCCACCCACATAAGGAACTGTTACACACACCAACATACAGTATCTACTGAATATAATTGTACAACATATCTATATAAGTTTCCTGCCAGTTCTGACTCAACACCCTTGACACAGCACTGACTGTGAAGTATTAAAGAATTGTCAGGGTGATTCACAGCAACTCAGAAACATGTATAGTGCTTTTCACAATAGGCATAGTCTCAGAATAGATGTACATAAATCAAAATGGAGATTTAGATCTCTCATGAGGCAACTTGAAGAAGAAATCTTGAGAGGAACCAGACACAAAAAGGTACCCAATGCCTTCTGGGTGACACAAGATTATCCTGTTTTATGTGTGCAATGACAAGAAAGGATTTCTATTTTATGTAAAAAAAAAACAGTGCATAGTTGTAGAAGAATAAAGACAATAGTCCTGGGATGAGCACAGGACAGATAGTCTTTATGATTACATCAGCAGTTCTTATGTGCAAATCTACAGTATCCACATGACAGCCGGTATTCAGGTGAGATTATCCACTGAAGCAAGAGTGAGACATGGACATGAACTGAACATTTTTTGAATATGAACATTAACTTTTTTTTTTTACAAAGTGCCAATCTTTCAGTTTCATAGAACCATCCAAAGCAGTGGAAGTTGAGTCACAAGTGCAGAATCTCCAAGCCAAAGCAGATCATCAGGATGAATCAAGCAGGGCAGGCAAAAGGATTGACCACTATAGAATTGTGTCAGGATTCACCTGCACAAATATTGACATATGAAATGACATAACATTTGAATTATTCCTGAATATGACCCTGTAGTTTTAACCGAAGTGTTCATGATTTTAACACATTGGCCGAATGTAATACTACAGAGGAAACTGGTTATTTAACACCATATCAGACCTGACTGAAAAGAAGGAATCTTACAAAAATGCTGGGCACACTGTAAATATTCAGTCCATTTGGTCTTAGCGTTTGAATAATGTTTCTGACATGAATATTTAAATAATATTGGTTGGCGTTGAATGGTCTATCAGATATATTCCATTCAGCTAGCATGATACTGAACAGGTTGAAGATGAGTTCAGTATCATGCTAGCTGAATGGAATATTGCTGGGTTTCAGTCATGTGACTTTTCTTAGCGGTTTTACCGGAAGTGAAATAGCTGGTGGTCTAAACGGCTGC
>JAPEKM010000023.1:64321397-64333808 GCA_027575975.1 Cathorops multiradiatus
CCCCCTTTTTAGTGAGGTCAGTCAGCGGGCTGGTGACGTCTGAATAATTAGGTATAAACCTACGATAATAGCCAGCCCCAGGAACTGCCTCACCCCCTTTTTGGTCTTGGGCCTCGGGCAGGCCGCAATCACTGCTGTCTAATTAATTTGGGGATGCACCTGCCCGTTGCCCAAGTGGAAGCCCGGATACCGTACTTCCACCCACCCAATTGCACACTTTTTCGGGTTGGCCGTGAGACCCGCCCGTCTCAGCGACCTAAGGATGGCCCTCAGGTGTTGAAGATGCCACGGCCAGTCATTACTATAGATTATTATGTCATCTAATTATGCGGCCGTGTAGGTGGCATGGGGGTGGAGGACCCTGTCCATAAGCCGCTGAAATGTAGTGGGCGCCCCAAACAAACCAAAAGGAAGTGTAACAAATTGGTGTAATCCAAATGGTGTGGAAAAGGCCGTTTTTTTCTTGGGATAATGGAGTCAAGGGGATCTGCCATTAACCCTTTGTTAAATCCAGTGTCGAGTAAAAGCGAGCTGTGCCTAGCTGATCGAGCAACTCATCAAAACAAGGCATTGGGTACGCGTCGAATTTAGACACTGCATTAACTTTTCTATAGTCCACACAGAACCAGGCCAAACCATCGGCCTTGGGAACCAAGACCACCGGGCTGCTGCAGTCACTGTGGGACTCCTTGACAATGCCCATTTCGAGCATGGCCTTGAGTTCTTCCCGAAAAACTTTTTTTTTGTGTTTGGGTAGTCGGTAAGGGCAGCTACGCACTACCACCCCCAGGGGCATCTCGATGCGGTGCACTATGAGGATGGTGCAGCTGTGCAGGGGTGAGAACACTTCTGAAAATTCAGTCTGCAACTGGGCAACCTCCACGCGTTGTGTTGGGGAGAGGTGGTCTCCACAGGGGATCGGAGAGGTACATGATGCCAATGTTCCCTTTAGAACCTCTGGTCCCAGCTCTACCTTCTCCGGAACCTCCAACACCAATGCAACGGGGACCTCCTCATTCCAGAGTTTGAGCAGATTGAGGAGGTAAATCTGTAGCACCCCACACCTGTCAGTCTGTTTCACCTCGTAGTCGACATCCCAGACTCACCGTGGGACCTCAAAGGGCCCTTGCCACTTGGTGATTAATTTGGAGCTCGATGTGGGCAACAGTATGAGAACTTTATCTCCCGGTGTGAACTCCCTAAGGTGCGTACCCTTGTCATACAGGCAGGTCTGTCATTTTTGAGACTGCCGCAAATTCTCCTGGGTTAATTGAGTGAGTGTGTGGAGTTTTGCGTGCAGGTCCATAACGTATTGAATTTCATTCTTACTTGGTGAAAGTCCCTCCTTCCAATTTTCTCGGAGCACATCTAGGATGCCACACGGCTTACGCCCATATAACAGTTAGAATGGGGAGAACCCCATGGAGGCTTGCAGGACTTCTCACACTGCAAATAACAAGGGTTCGAGCCATCTATCCCAATTACGTGCATCCTCACTTATGAATTTTTTAATGATATTCTTGAGGGTGCGATTGAACCGTTCGACTAGACCATCCGTTTGTGGGTGATAAATGCTGGTGCGGATTAGTTTGATTCCCAATAGCCCACACAGTACTTTCAGTGTGCATGACATGAATGAGGTGCCTTGATCAGTCAGAATCTCTTTAGGACTCGGGAGATGACGCTGAAGAGTGCTTCTGCAATACTGCATGCTGACATATTGCGAAGAGGCACTGCTTCCGGGTATCACGTTGCATAGTCCACTAGTACTAAAATAAAGTGGTACCCTTGTGTTGACTGATCTAATGGCCTGACGAGATCCATCCCGATCCTTTCGAATGGGGTATTGATTAATGGGAGAGGGTGCATAAGGGCTTTTGGAATGGCCGCTGGATTTACCAATTGATATTTGCGGCACGCCGTACACCACTGATGGACATTGCCGCAAATTCCTGGCCAATAGAACCGGGACATTATTCAGGCTAGTGTTTTGTCTTGTCCTAAGTGTCCAACCATGGGATTAAAGTGAGCCACCTGGAATACCAATTCCCGACAGCTCTTTGGAATCAAAAGCTGCGTGATTTGTTATTTTGCTTGAGTGTCCTCCGTCACTCGGTATAATCTATCTTTCATAATCGAGAAGTAGGGGAAGGACAGGGTGGCCTTTGGCTGGAGCATTTGACCATCGCTTACTCTCACTTGGTCAAACACATGCCGCAGAGTCGCGTCTCGTGACTGTTCCAATGGGAAATCCTCGAGGGATTCCCCGAGAGAGGGAGGAGGAGCCGGCGGCTCCTCGCTCTGTCGCAGCGATGACGTAGACAGCTCTGCGACAGCTGCTTCCACCAATGCCACCGTGGAACCTTCCCCTGTTAGCCTATAGCAGGACCCCCACTCTTCACTAAATGACTCAGTAATTCCTCAAATCCCAGCCAATCGGTCCCCAAAATTATCGAGTGGGTAAGGTGAGGATTAACCGCTGCCTTCACTCTAAATTTTTCCCCTCAAAATAGAATGTGGACTGACACTAACGGATACTTGTGAATATCCCCATGCACACACAACCTTCACTGATTGTGCTCTCCCCAATGCCTCATTTTGCACCAGGCTTTGGTGGATTGAGGCCTGATTACAGCCCGAGTCTACCAACGCCTTATACGTAATCCCCTGGACACTCACTGGTATGCAATACGCTCCAGCTCAATCGAGGGTGGCTCCTGGCATGTCAGGGATCCGAACCACCGCACCCACTTCCATCGCCGAGCATTGCTGTTGGAGATGGCCTGGCTCCCCGCAGCGCCAACAAACCAGCCCGGGCTTTCCCTCTGCACCAGTGCTCTGGGGCTCAGTCACCTGTGGTGGGGAAGAGACAGAAACAGAAGGGAGAAACCGGAGGGTACCACAGGTACAGGGAGCGGTTGGGGTGGCACTGGCCCCCGCCTCCACGGTGGGGGAATAGGGCAAGGGCGAGACACAGGAGGAGGGAGAGAGAGAGAGATAAGAGAGAGAGAGGAAGAAGTTGCCTGATGTCCTGCCATTGGGACAGCCGCCAAATGGTCCTCCGCCAGCTCGATGGCCTGATCCAACGACGCCGGGCTGTGGCACTGGACCCACTCTGCGGTTCCTGTTGGCAGACGTGCGATGAACTGCTCCAGTACCACCTGATCGATGATCCCCTTGGCATCGCGGTTGTCAGCCCTGAACCACCGCCAGCAGGCATCCCGGAGCTGCTGGCCAAACGCGAATGGCCAGCCAACTTCCTCCAGACGCAAAGCGCAGAAGCACTGTCGCTGTTCTTCCAGGGTGCATCCCACCCGCTGGAGGATGGCCCAGTGAAAGTCCGCGTAGACCAGTCCTTGGTCAGTGGGAAGCTGTAGTGTGGCCAGCTGCGCCTCGCCCAGTAGCACTGGTAGGAGGAGCACCGCATGCTGCTCCACCAGCCATCTCGAGGCCTCGACTGTCTATTTGAAAAGAGTGAGGAAGGCCTCGGGGTTGTCCTGCGGGCTCGTCTTCATTAGGGTGAAGGGGGATGGGCCCACGGCGGTGGAGATGGTGGGCCCCGCCGATGCAAAAAGATGCCGGAACGCCCATCGGTCTTCTTGTTGTGCCAACACCAGGGCCTCGAATCATTGTTCTTGGTCCTTCTGGAGGGCGATTAGTGCCTGGTGTTGGTTCTGCTGGGCAGTGGTGAGGGCGTGGACCAATTCGGTGAAAGGGGAGGACTCCATGGGGCTGTTTTCTTCTGTGCTCCAGATCCCAGGTTTCAGCACCACTGTGAGAGTTCGTATGAGTGGGAGGAGCACAGAAGGACGGCAGGCAGAACTGAGTTGATCAAGCTCTTTTATTAAAGACAAATTTCAGTAGTCTTCTTCACGCTCATACCCAAACACACACACACACACACACATCAAGCATCTGGTTGGGGAGAGAGCTCTCCTCTGCTCTCACTCTCTCCTTAAAAAAGGCACGGTCACTGGGAAGACACACAAGCACATGTTAATTGACAACAGGTGATGTGAATCTGCCACTTACCTTCCCCAACTCTGCCCTCCTGTCTCAGGCTGATGCTTGACCACGCCCCCACTGCCACAGTATGTATGTATGTATGTATGTATGTATGTATGTATGTATGTATTACACACACAGGCAAACAGTCCAAATCAGCAGTCTAATTCCAAAATATAAAGCATGTAAAGGGTCAGGCAAGGCGTAATCAGGATATCAGAGGCAAAGTAAAACAAGGAACAGGCACAGGAATCAGGAAACCAGAAACACAGGTTGTAAGGCTCAGTAATGTGCACTGATGTAGTGTCATACTTCTCAGTGATACTGCTTCTGAACAGTCCTTAAATGGGTGCACATATAACTCCTTAATTAAGTTCAGGTGCATGCTGGAGTCTGCTCGACATGTATGCAACCTGGGGTGCACCTTCAGGTTATGTGTGGACTTTAGTTCTAGATGTCAGGAGACATCTTTCAAAATAGGGGACAGTGTGACAGGTATAAAATTGGCTTGTTTTGTAAAACAGTTATCCCCTCATGTTTTTTTGTTTGTTTTATTAGATCTAACCTAATAGTATTAACCCCTCATGTATTTATTTTCATGCCACTAGATGGCACTGTTGCAATGTCACACCATAGTGGGTTGCCATGGAGACGGTAGCTCGAGCACTCAGAAAATAAATGCTGTTTGCTTGAGCAAGACGTAATTTTTGTGCATCTGAATTGCATCTAATCCACAAGTATGTTTTTGAACTGTTAGAAATGTGGTTAATCTACCAAACAAACTCATAAATATGTTTGTTCATGTAATGTTTAGAGAACTTTGTTGTGCTTAGAAATGTGATTTTGAAGTGTTTTAACTGTTGTTGCTAGCAGTTGTTGCTAGCGAGCTAACAAGCTACTTGTAGTTAGCCAGCCACTGTTAATGAAGGTTCCATTCTCTCGTCAGTGTAAGTCGAGTGAACGGCAGCATTTTAGTGTTTAAATGTATGTAAAGTGTATGTTAAGTTTTCCTGTACTTTGTATCATTTTGTTTAACTGGTACTCCGTTCAGACCTGTATTCTGTTTTGTTAGTCAGACCCTGTCAATGTAGCAGTTATGTTGCTGTCAGTGTCATCAGTTGGTGTGTGTGCGCTTGTAAACACACACAGAGATATGATGTTCTATCCTATTATTCTATTCTATCGTTCTGCAGAGAGCGAGATAGCCAAGTAGTTTGTATGTATATGTATAGCCTATGTATGGAGTGTTACATTGAAGCATATTTGAGTATTTATACTATGATATTTACACTGCTGTATATTTACATTTATACTGCTGTATAGTTCATGATCTATCTATTTAAAGGGCGCTGTTATGTATATGCATTGTGTATGATACAGTATACGCCAGTTATTGATCCATGGGTATATTTCTTATCTATATTACATTATTATCTTGTTTTTATTATAGGCTATTGCCATTCCAATATATTGTTATAGTGGTATTCAGATATTTTGACTCAAAGAAGAAAATAAATGCTGTTTGCTTGAGCAAGACGTAATTTCTATGTATCTGAATTGCATATAACCCACAGCGCAACCCAGCCTGTGGGCTTTGTACCTGCCCAGATTCCCCTAGGTCTGGCACTGGTAACAATTGGGGGCTCGTCCAGGATTAAGCATCCAAGAGCAGGGTGAGCGGTCACTATGATGGTGAGACCAGGTGTCCAAGCTTCAGGGAAGGCTACTGCGTTGAGCATCATCCAGAGAGCGAAAGTCACCGGTGAGACATCACGATGGCCACAGTTACCCCACGGCGGATGCTGATCTTCCAGATAAACAAAAAGCTTCCAGTGTTCAGTTCCAGTCAACTGCGGTTGGTTGCCAGCTCAGTTGAAGATGGCAGTGAGAGCACTGAGGGTTTCAATGAACCAGAGCTGTATGATTTTATAGTGGACTACACCAGGAGGGAGAGGTTGAAAGTGATGGAAGATGAAGGCATGGCTCAACTCCTCTCCCTCCAGGACCTGCTGCATGAACTGACATTGACAGATGCCAGTTCTGGTGAGGTTTGTGTTTCCACCATTCACATGGACAGCAACATGTGTCTGCCACCCATGGACGGACACACACACACACCACCCATGGACATTCATGCACCTGACACTCCGGGGATGCCAGCCCAGCTGAGTGTTGCTGGTAACCAGTGTCCACCCATGGTAGGTCAAGCCTATCCTCCACTGTAACAGACCAGGTTTTAAGGTTGTCTGATGTTACTGCTCTGCTTCCACACAGAGAGTGTAAACTGCATGGTGGCCAGATATCCGATACAGGTTCTGACATGTCTTTTAAGGGTCTTTGTAAGCAGATTGACACTTCTTTACAAGAAGGGTTTAATGAGGCCAAGATCATTAGAGCAGTTCTTAAAATAATTAAACCAGCTACATTTAGGGATATGCTAACTAACCATGATGACTTAACAGTTAACAGTTTAAGGAGGTTCCTCTATTCTCACATCAGAGATCAAAGTGTAACCGAGCTCTTCCAAGAATTAAGTAATACCAGACAGCACGACAGAGAGAGCCCACAACAATTTCTGTATAGACTCATGGGATTAAAGCAGAGGGTTGTTTTTGAGTCACAGCAGCCAGGTGTAGAGTTTAGCTATGACAGGAGGCTTGTGCAGGGTACTTTTCTACACACACTCTATCAAGGTCTAAATGAGAGAAATAGATATGTTAGACATGACATCAAAATGTTTCTTGCTGATTAGCAGATTAGTGATGACTTTCTGTTAGAACAAATGACTAAGTCTATGACTGAGGAAGAGCTATGTTAAAGCGCCTGGGTGCCATATCTAAGTCCCGACCAGTGACTGTAAGTGTTGCCCAACATGATGGTAATGCACAGACTGACACAACTACACTGACTCTAGTTGATGCCGAGTTGTAGTCCAACCGTGATGCTATCAAATAACTGACTCCACAAGTGTCTTCTCTGACATGACACATAACCCTCATTGACAGGTCAGCAGAATGCATACAGTCTGGTGGCCCTGGTACCTCCATCAGTCGTCCACAGCCACTGTCAGTTGACAAAAAGGGTAGATTCAAGGACTGTGTCACAAGCGGAGCCATGAGCTGTCCCCATTGTTTTGTCTGTGGCCAGGCAGGACACCAAGCCATTGGCTGTTTACAAAGGTCATCAGGAAATGGGAAGAGGTCACAGGAGAAAGGCAGCCAGTGACCGGGAACAGTGTTACGCCCACAGTTAAGCTTAAGCCATCAGTCTCACCATGCCAACCAGACCCAAAGAGACGCATTGCACAGCTCATAGGGAAATGTTGTACCGTATCCTGCAACATCAACGGTCTGCCTACTGAAATGCTTTTAGACTCAGGCGCTCAGGTGACGATGGTCAGCAAAACCTGGATAGACCGTGCATTACCCCATGTCAAAATCCAACTACTTCAGTCCCTCTTCACCGATCAGTCTTTTGAAATTTCAGCAGCAAATGGTACACAAGTTCCCCTGGATGGCCGGGGTTGACCTGCAGATTTGTAGTGAGTGCCACGGGTCTGTGACTATTAGAGTACTCCTGCTCGTCAGTCTGAGTTGTCACTGTCCCCTGTTATGTAGCAACGTCTTAGCTGAGATCATCAAAGAGCATGACAACACCCTTAATGTGACTGCAATCCTGACTGATGCTTTGAGTGTCTCAGAGAACACCGTCGAGGCTTTAGTCTGTGCCCTCCAGATCACTAACACTAACGAGACAGCCTTGTGTACTGTGTGTACTGGCAACAAAGGTGTCACTATCCCTGCTGGTCGAGTCTACGAAATCAGGTGCCGGATTAGGGAGTTGTCAGGGAATCATACCATGCTGTTCCAGACTCTCATGGAAAACACCTGCCCCAAGGGTCTAGAACTGTTTACTGCCCTAGTCAACATTCCTTGTGGGTCATCAAAATGCATTAAAATTCCCATCCAAAATGCAACCTGACATGCCATTTACCTGACCCAGAGAACCGTTCTTGGTACTCTTGAGGAGACGGCTGATGTGAAACATGTCCTGGGTCCTGAGCACACTCAGCATGACGTTGTCCAAACCTTTTCAGCTCAGATAAACATAGCAACTTACCTGAATGATTAGCAAGACAAACAGACTTTGCCTAAGATCAAAGACAGATGGCACCCCCAGTTGATGTATCACATCTAGCAGAGGATGAACAGAGAGTAGTGAAGGAAATGTTGTTCGATGAGCCAGACGTGTTTGCCAAAGATGATGCTGACATTGGTTGTATCCCTGACCTACAACTTAGAATCAACCTCACAGATGAAACACCTGTCCAAAAGTCTTACAATGCCATCCCAAAGCCCTTGTATCAAGAAGTAAAAGACTATGTTCAGAACTTGCTTGACTGTGGTTGGATCAGGAAATCCACCTCATCTTACTCTTCTCTGGTGGTCTTTGTGAGGAAAAAGGACATGAGCCTGTGGCTCTGTGTTGACTTCCGTGGGCTGAACAGCAAGACCATCCCCGACCATCATCCACTTCCATGCATCCAAGACCTCCTGGACAATTTAGGAGGCAACTCATGGTTCTCTATATTTGACCAGGGCAGTGTCTACCACCAAGGTTTTCTTGAAGAGAGCTGCCATCACCTCACTGCTTTTAGTACATCTTGGGGGTTTTATGAGTGGGTGCGCCTCCCATTTGGCCTCACCAACACCCCAGCAGCATTCCAGCGCTGTATGGAACAGGATAGTAAACTCCGGGTTATTGCTTATGGGTCCAGGTCGCTCACGCCTGCTGAAAAGAATTACCACCTCCATTCAGGTAAGCTTGAGTTCCTTGCCCTGAAGTGGGCCATCTGCAATAAGTTCCAGGATTATTTGTATTATGCACCAACATTCACTGTGTTTCCAGACAACAACCCCCTTACCTATGTCCTGAGCACCGCCAAGTTGAATGCTGTAGGACACCACTGGGTTGGTGAATTAGCTGACTTCCACTTTACCATCAAGTATTGGCCCAGCAAGGTAAATGTTGACACTGACACCCTGTCCAGATATCCAGTGAAGCTCCAAGATGACTTGTTGGAGTACTCTGAGATACTGCTACCTGAGGTTGTGTCTGCCATCTGGCAGGGGAACAAAGCTGAAAAAGATGAGGATGTGCCTTGGGCTGTTGCCCTTCAGATTTCTGCTGGTGACGATGGCCCTCCCCCCAGTGAGTATGCTCATGTTCACCCCAGAGGACATCAGAAATGGCCAGAAAGAGGATGAGTCCATTGGCAAGGTGATCCAGTTGAAAAGGAGTGGATGGAATCTAAGAGATAAAGACCAGAGGCCAATACAACCAGGAACACAATGGCTCATACATGAGTGGAACAGGCTCAAACTGGAAAAAGGAATTTTGTACAGACGGTCAGGACAAAATCAACAGCTAGTCCTTCCCAAAGCACTCAAGTCAACTGTGCTCAAACACCTACATGATGACATGGGACATGTCAGAGCTGACAAAGTCATCCACCTTGCAAGGCAGCGGTTCTACTGGCCTTTTATGCAGCGTGACATTGAAGATTACGTTATTCGCCAGTGCTCATGCATTAAGCAAAATCAATCTACTGTCCATGAGAAAGCACCAATGGGCTGAATCCCAACCAGTGCCCCTTTTGAGCTGCTCTCTGTCGACTACATGCACCTTGATCCCAGTAAAGGTGGCTATGAGTACATCCTTGTTGTAGTAGACCACTTCATCTGCTTTGCTCAGGTCTATCCAACTCGAAATAAGTCTGGAAAAACAGCAGCAGAAAAGATCTATTATTTCATTCCACGCTTCAGGTACCCTCAAAAGCTTCACCATGACCAGGGCTGGGAATTCGAGAACACCCTGTTTCAGAGACTCCAGCAGCCGGCAGGAATTTCTCACTCCCGAACTACTCCTTACCATCCACAGGGGAACCCTGTCAAACGTTTGAACAGAACACTTCTCCAGATGCTCAGAACGCTCGATGAGGAAAAGAAAGCAGAGTGGAAAGACCATCTCCCCAGCATAGTCCACGCCTATAACTGTACAAGACATGAGGCAACGGGCTACTCACCTTTCTTTCTCCTCTTTGGAAGACATCCACAGCTCCCCATTGACCTGATCTTTAACTTTGACCCAGGTCAGCAAGCACAGACATGGCAGGAATATGCCCAGACCTGGGCTTCACGGATGCAGGAGGCATACCGGATTGCCTCAGAAAACAGCAAGAAGTCCTCTGAAAAAGGAAAAAGGCACTATGACCAGGGTGCCAGGGGAACTCTGCTGCAACCAGGTGATCATGTGCTTGTCAAGAAGCTGTCTGAGAGAGGTGGCCCAGGAAAACTCAGATCTTACTGGGAAGGAAAGATCCACCGTGTCATTGAGAGGCTAGGAGACGGTCCAGTTAATCGTGTCCAAGCAGAAACAGGTGACCGAACCCTTCATATTCTCCACCGCAACCTCCTTTTGCCTGTCAGTGACTTGCCAGTCAACCATGAGGAATGTGATACTGGTGTGAAGAAGAAGCCACAAAGATGGAGACATCATGTGCAGCCGAGAGAAGCTACCAAGTCAGATTCCAGCACCTCCTGTGATGAGGGAGAGTGCTCACACAACCTCAGACTTTTGTGTATGAGAGGAAGGCTGTCAGGCACCACTCACCTCAATGTGGGCTACACAGCAAGCTAAGGGCTGTGGCTCCAGCATATCAGCCTTTGAACTGAGCACTGGAGTCTGAGGATGTCTGGCAGGCAGAACCATCTGACCCTTTGGTGACAGCAGAATCAATGCCCGCACCACGAAGGGTAGATCCGTCCCCAGCTGTGGAAGGACAGGAACAACACATGGATGATGCTGTGGAGAGTGGAAGTCTTCGGGATCCTGAGACATGTGTTGTGCCTGTTCCTCAGCCAGTGCAAGAGGTGGAACAACAACTGCGGAGATCCACCAGACCAGTGAAACCAAGAAGCCTCGTCATGTATGACCAGTCAGGGGAACCTTCCTATCAGCCTTGGAGAATGGGAGCAAATGCCATGTACTGTGTCCCGCATCCCATGCCCACCTACCCAGTGTTTCCTGAGATGTGGTACTACCCTCCCCAAGCTGTGTGGACTTTAGTTCTAGATGTCAGGAGACATCTTTTAAAGTAGGAGTGTGTGTGACAGGTATAGAAAATGGCTTGTTTTGTAAAACAGTTACCCCCCTCCCCTCCTATTTTATTTGTTTTATTAGATCTAACCTAATGGTATTAACCGCTTGTATTTATTTTCATGCCACTAGATGGCACTGTTGCACTGTCACGCCATAGTGGGTTGCCATGGAGACAGTAGCCCGAGCACTCAGAAAATAAATCCTGTTTGCTTGAGCAAGATGTAATTTCTGTGTATCTGAATTGCATCTAATCCACAGGTATGTTTTTGAACTACTGTATTAGAAATGTGGTCAATCTACCAAATGAACTCATAAATGATAAGTTTGTTCATGTAAGGTTTATAGAACTTTGTTGTGCTTAAAAATGTGATTTTGAAGTGTTTTAACTGTTGTTGCTAGCGAACTAACAGAAGCTACTTGTAGTTAGCCCGCCACCATTAGTGAAGGTTCCATTCCCTCGTCAGTGTAAATCAAGTGAACGCCAGCATTTTAGTGTTTAAGTGTATGTAAAGTGTATGCTAAGTTTTCCTGTACTTTGGATCATTTTGTTTGTTTAACCGGTACTCCATTCAGACCTTGTTTTGTTAGTCAGACCCTTTCAATGTAGCAGTTATGTTGCCAGTGTCATCAGTTGGTGTGCACGCACTTGTAAACACATACATAGAACATGATCTCTATCCTATTACTCTATTCTATCTTTCTGCCGAGAGCGGCATAGCCAAGTAGCTTGTATATGTATATGGATTGCCTATATATGGAGTGTTACTTTGAAGCATATTTGAGTATTTATACTGTGATATTTACACTGCTGTATATTTACATTTTTTACTGCTGTATAGTTCATGAGCTATCTATTTAAAGGGTGCCATTATGTATGATATGTATTGTGTATGATGCAGTATACACCAGTTGTTGATCCATGGGTATATTTCTTGTCTTTATTACATTATTATCTTGTTTTTATTATAGTCTATTGCCATTCCGATATATTAGCTGTTATAGTGACATTCAGATATTTTGACTCAAAGAAAGGAAAATAAATGCTGTTTACTTGAGCAAGACGTAATTTCTGTGTATCTGAATCACATCTAACCCACAGCGCAACCCAGCCTATGGGCTTTGTACCTGCCCAGATTCCCCTAGGTCTGGTGCCAGTAACATTATCAGTGCTCAGTTCAGAAGCCTGCATCTCTGATGGTATGGGGTTGCATTAGTGTGTGTGGCATGGGCAGCTTACACATCTGG
>JAPEKM010000023.1:66913529-66924621 GCA_027575975.1 Cathorops multiradiatus
CGTAGGTGTGAATGTGAGTGTGAATGGTTGTTTGTCTCTGTGTCAGCCCTGCGATAACCTGGCGACTTGTCCAGGGTATACCCCGCCTTTTGCCCATCGTCAGCTGGGATAGACTTCAGCTTGCCTGCAACCCTGTAGAACAGGATAAGCGGCTACATATAATGGATGGATGGATGGATGGTTTTGGCATCTATGCACAGTATAATGTTGTCCCCAGGACAGAATTAATATTCATTTGTTGTACGCTATGCATGGCTTCATTCGACACAATATTATTAAGTACGCCAAATAATTTATCTTTATATTTATAGTCCAATGAGGTAGTGATGAATTGATCTGGGTTATTGATTGGTAAATCACACTACACGGATAAAGCAGTGGCTCAATCTTAGTTTGTCCTGTTGCATTACCTGCATAGGTGTTCATAGGCTGCATTGAGAGTAGCTTATTCCCAAACTGCATCAATCTTTGTCAAGGTGTTCCACTCCACATGTGCTTCCCATCCATCTTGGTGGAAATAATCTTGGTTACACCAAGGGCACAGACTTGACCAGTCAGATGAAAATTGATTGGAGCATATAATCACTGCTTTTCTGAGGATCAAAACTATATTTTGGGATATTTCTGAGTCATCGAAAGGAATAAAGTCAGAAAAGACATTTTCCGTCTAAAATGATGAAGGCTCAGTTAATATTTAAAATTGTATTATGTTTGAAAAGTGATAAAAAATGCATGACTAATGACATTAAACTTAATCATTTATGGAAAATGTAAATTGTATATATTAAATTGAATATTTTTGTCACCTGTTAAATTAAATTAACATTACTTATACACCAGCACTAAATGCTTGATCCTGACTGGTCAGAAAGTGTTAATTAGAAATTGATTTCCTACAATAGCATCTCTCATCTTAGTTCCAACATTTATTCAACATTTAGGGAAGGAGTCTCCAGTGTCAGGACTTTAAACCAGACAGAGATAAAGCTGTGTCATGTCAATGCCAAAACCAGCGTCGGACTCCAGTTCCCAGTCTACAACCATGGCTGTCCGAAACTACACGCTAGACCTTTTCACACAGAAATTCCACAATACTGCCATAAAAATGGTCCTACAATATTCCCGATTCGGTTGTTTATAGTGAACTAAATAAAGTTGTGCCAGTGTGTGTTTTTACACAGTGTCCCAGTGTTTTGCAACCAGAGATGTGACATGTGACTTAGAGAGTGTTGGAATCTAGGGTATGATGTATTACACATTATATCCCTCATCAAAAAATTCCTGTGCAGGGATTGGACAAGGATGGCTCACGTGACATAAAATAGTTCTACCAATGATTAAGCAATGTATCTTGTGACATAAAAAAAAATTATATGGTCTGAGTCGGTCATGGTATATCCTGGATATACCATGAACTGACATCACAATTTCAAGCTCTATGGCTAACTAGAATCACAGCTGTGACTCCATGAGCATTTTGGTGTGTGTAGATCTACGTATCATGATCATGCCTCGTGAGGCAGGCAATGATATTTTGCACACGTACAGGTTAAAAATCACTCCAATGTAAACAACAAACATGGCTACCTCCAGTGAGTTTATGCTGAAATTCAATCCTATGACTTAAATAATTTTTTGATGAAGGATAAAATCAAATATTCCATGCACTGAGAGGCTCCGGTAATTACGAATTCTCTTCAGTGACTGGCGCAGTACTATTTTCTTCAGGGCTGTACCTCTCACAAAATAGTACTACGTCAGTCACCTCAGAGAATCCATAATTTCAACTGGAGCCTCTCAGTGCATGGGATATTTGATTTATATGCATAAGAATACCTTGATTATATTGATGCTGCTTTCAAAACAATAATGGAGAGTGAACTGAGTGTTGAGGCAGTTTTGTTCACCGTGCGCATTTATACCACAATTCAAATGCAAGCAAAGTTGCTCTGTGATCAGAAATGCATTAGAGGATAAAGTGTAGACAAGTAGGAAGCGATTTGAGGCAGAAAGGTGTGCGGGCCTTCGATGAAGACTTTTGGAATTTGTGCTGGACTCAGAAAGAAGAATGTTAAAAAATGAATGTTGATGTCAGAAACATCACACCCCTGTCCCGCTGTGCTGCCTGTCCCTTTTCTACACACATTGACTCCACCTCTGTTACTGTCAATCGTTCTGGCTCAGAAGCAGAACAACACAGACCCTTGGTTCTGCAATTTGGATGTTTTATACATAACACGCGGTGAAACAAAGGTGTAAGATTCACGTATATGTAACTAGTGTATAATCAGTATGGTATTCTGGTTTTCTATCTTTTTTCAGTGTTCTGTGTTCAGTATTCAGGGTTTATTTAGGTTTTAGATTTGTCCAGTTTTGTATGTTTGCTGACTGCTTGATCCTCAGTCTGGTTTTGACCACAACCTTGTCTCAGATTTTGGATTGTTTGCCAGTTTTGAAAATTAAGCATTTCACCTGCAAATGTAGACATCTCTACTGCCTGACAGGTTGTACCAATATTTCAATCAATCAATCAATCAATCAATCAATCAATCAATCAATCAATCAATCAATCAATCAATCTAACTAACTAACTAACTAACTAACTAACTAACTAACTAATAGAAAATGGTTTAAAAAACCAAAGAACAATACAGGCAAGCTGTTATCCAACTGTAAAAACTTAAAAATAAATAAAAATGTGGGATGTCTTGTGATTAGAAAATAACACTGTGGTGAGAACAATAACTCTGGTTCAGGTTGGGCTGGATCACATTACCCTGGCATGGATTATTTGCTGATACCAACACATCCTGATGTGTTTGATTCCTTATTTCTATTATTCAACAATAACAGATGTTAAACCTCAGCATTAATAAACACAAAGCAAGAAAGTAAGTTGACATACATTAATTGATGCTTGTCCACATAATTAATTGATCCTAATCCAAATAAATTAGCAAAAAATAAATGAATGACAGCATGTTCACAAATGTGGATAATTTATGGAACTTTCCAGATGTAAGTATCGTTGCATGATTTTCAGTCTCAGGTCTGATTTTTTCCAGTTAACAAATGTGTTCATTAATGTGCCATTGACAATTACAGTTTTTCATATTGATGATATGAAAATAAACATTGGTGGTGATAACGCTGGAGAGATTACATTTCTCGGCTGGCTTGGGAAAGCCTTGGTATTCCCCCGGAAGAGCTGGTGGAGGTGGCTGGGGATAGGGAAGTCTAGGCTGCTCAGAAGAAGATGGATGGATGGATGGATGGTGATAATTAGTCTTATTTATGCAGCATTATTAAAAACATAATTTAATCAATTGTTAATTTCTTTGGAATGTAACTTCTATTGAGGTTCAAGGTTTGTTTCTTGTTAACAAGTAATGTTAGTTAAATTGCTGAGAGGGATTAGGATTAGGATTAGAATGAAGGTGAGATTATTGGTTAAAATGAGGGGTCAGGGTAAAGAGTTTATGAAGATTTGTGTTATTGTGGTGGTACTGTAGGTGGGCTTATAATAATGGCATGTTTAACACTTATAGCTTTTCTTATCGTTAAATACAAACAAATTTGCAGTCCGTATCAATTTGGGAACATTCTTAACTGTATCTCATGTTTGTTTAAAGGCAGACAGGTCACATTTGTGTCCTATTCATTATTGTTTGTTTCCCTTCAATCGAATTTCTGAAGTTCATCACACATGGATGAAGAGCAACAAAGTATGTTTATGTATCTTGTCAGATCAAGCACTTCCTGTCCCAATATCCCAATCAAGCATCTCAGCACGGCTCTGTTTGCATCATAACCTCAGACTGTTTACATTTCTCTTAATTACATGTGTTCAGCTTCATCACACGAAATCCCCCAGAGAACTTTCCAACAGCTTCTCTTCCTGAAACGGATATACAGACAGACACAAGGGGAAAGTAATTACTTGGTTAGGATTATAGGAAGATAATTTATACAGACCCAAATGGAAATGAATACATCACAAGAACCATGGTATTGGGAATTAAAGTGTCGAGGAAACTAACAGTCATCAATAGAGTGCTTTATAAAACAGATTCCTGTTAATATTGCAACATGCATGCATGATAGAGAGAGTGACTCATGTACTTTGGGGATTGTCATCTTTTTTGTTGGATTTTAGTCTTTTCTTCATTTTTATCTTTTTACACTATTTTCACCTGACTTTAGCGGGCACATTTTTTTCTTGCTTTTCTGAAATTTCTTTGAAATTGTGAAATGTTTAAATGGAAACACATTTAATCTGTACATCAAATCTGTTTGTTTCCAGATTGGGTTCTGCAGTATTTTGTGCATTTATACACTTTGTGTTTGATGTGTGTTTACAAAATTTTGTATAATTTACCTTCATCCAAGCTCATTGTATTTTGCTCTTCTTCTCTGGCCATCAGTCATTGCCGACTATGACTGGAGTAGTGTCCGTTTGGCGCGTCTTGCTGCACTTTGTTGCTAGTATTTCGCTTGCCAGTTCTTTTCAATTGTCTCCGCTTTAGATTTCATGATGCCACACCAACGTCATTGGTCCATTGCTACCTCTTCCCAGTTGTTGACTAACTGCTCATCTGTATGCTTGATGTTTGCTTTCAGCGTGTCTTTATATCGCAGATTTGGCCTTCTGATTGGGCTTGTTCTGTCTCTCAGCTCACTGTAGAAGATGTTTCGTGGAAGTCATTCACTCGGCATGCGGATGATGTGACCAGCCCAGTGTAGTTGTGACTGTGTGAGGACTCCTTCTGCACTTCTCATGCTTAGTTTCACACTTCCATGTTAGGAATGCGCTGCCACCATTTGATGCCCATGATTCTTCGGAGATGTCACAGTTGCACGGTAGTGAGCTTATTCAAATGTCAGTGATATAAGTTGTATGTTTCAACTGAGTACAGGAGGCATGGTAGTATGAAGACTTTTCTGTGCCCATACCTGGTTCTGCAGGGCTCCATATGCTGCACTGGCCCTCTGTATTCTCCGCAAGACGTCTCGTCGATTGAGTTGTCTGCAGAGATAATGCTTCCAAGATATGTGAACTCTTTCACCGATTTGACCTCATCATTTATATGCACTTCAGGATGAACATGCAAAATACCAGGAGGTGGTTGGTATAGCACTTTTATCTTTCCAGTATTGATACTTAGACCAAAGGCTGTCAATGTCATGGTAAAGCGGTCCAACATTGCCTGAAGCTCTTCATGGGATTGTGCCACAAGAGCAGTGTCGTCAGCATATAGCAGATCATGCACAAGTAGCTCATGGCATTTATTCTTAATATTTATTATAGTTCATAACATTATTTATTTATGAGTTCATCAGTTGATCAGTATTTTTTTTTTTTGCTTATTACAATTTTATCACCATTATTGCCCCAGACAAACAGCAATGAATTGAATTGCACAATATGACTGGCATATGGTACTCCGAATACTCAAGAATCACTTCCATTTGTACAAAACATGTTTTGTCATCAGAGATTGTTTCGTTTCACCAAAATAACTTATGTCTGTCTGTGTGGAAACACACACACATACAAGGAAAGCTCCACTACTACAGATGTATGAAATGATAAAATGGCTTTTTTTTTTTTTCTTCCACATAAAATGGAAACATCAAGCCATTCACTTGTCATGTTCAAAACGAATCCATTAATCTCACTGGGCCCTGTCTTCACTCTTACATTCTCGCTTTTGTAAATCCATCCCTTTTCTCTCAGTTTTCACTCAAGTTACTAAATGAATGTAATTACTACCTAATATGTTTTACGATGAATAATTAAATGAGCTGGGACCTTGAGAGGTTTAGTACATTTCAAATCTTTGGAAAACAGGTATAATAAGACTATCAAGCATCTGTACAAACCCTTTAAATCTGTATATTTAAGGACAATTAAGTTCACAGATCCTAATGAACCTTTAAGTGAGTGCTTTATTCAAGTGTAAACTAGTTTCGCCTGTAGATAAAATATGCAGACAGGGAAACTATCAACCGTAAGTGTTCAACTTCTCAGCCTTGTCCTATTAAGCTATATAATTTCCTGGAACATAAAGCCACAATCATTTCTCTATTCACTTAAACTATGCCATTTCCATTTGTTTCTCAGGTTGGGGAACTTAAAAAAAACCCTCTAAAACTGGGGTGTTGAGAAATGTGTCTGGAAATTAAGTTATTTGATAATGGATATGCCTACTGTAGCCTCATGGAAAGCAAGGAAGTAATCAAGAAAAAAAATTAAGTAATTATGAAAAGTAAAGTAAGTAGTTAACTGAGTAAGTATGTTAAGTAGAAAGGGTAAGTAAGTAAACAAAATTGTAAGAAAATAAGAAGGAAGTCTGTAAGTGAAGTAGGTAATTACTGGGCATCCGTCAGTCTCAGGAGATTATGGAGTTGCTCTCTGGGTTGTTCTAATGCAGCATCGAGTGGCCGGGCAGGCCAACGCGGGAGTGACAATCCCTCCCACACTGAGGACAGGTGTAGCCTGATGCTGGTCAGTCTGACTGGGATTTAACCTTCCTCCTCCTTCTTTTTGCCTTGGACAGCTCAACAATTGTCTCTTCAAACTTGCAGAGGCCTTTCTGCACAGTCTGTCTCCAGGGTGTTCGATCTGAGCCTACTGCTTCCCAGGCGTTCAGGTTAATGCTCAGAGCCTTCATGTCCCTCTTGCAAATGTCTTTCTAGCACAGTTTTGGTCTGCCTGTGGGATGCTTTCCTTTGACCAATTCTCCATAAAGGAGATCCTTGGGAATCCGGCCATCGGCACTACATGACCAAGCCATCACATCCATCTCTGTTTCAGCAGTGTATACATGCTGGGAATTCCATTTTTCTCCAGGACAGTGTTGTTGGGGACTTTGTCCTGCCAAGGGATGTGCAGGATGTATCAAACAGTGCATGTGGAAAGTGCTGAGCTTTTGTTCCTGTTGGGCATGCAGGGTTCAAGACTCGCTGCTATACAGAAGGGTGCTCACAATGCAAGCTCTGTAGACCTGGATTTTTGTGTGCTCCATCAGCAAACTATTGTCCCATACTCTCTTTGTCAGTTTGGACATGGTGGTAGTTGCCTTGCCAACGTGTCTGTTGATCTCTGTGTCAAGAGAGAGGGAGCCTGAGATCTTTGAGCCCAGGGACACAAAGTTGTGGACAACATCCAGTTCAAAATCAAAGATTCTGATGGCTGGTGGAGAGTTGATGTCCTGTCCTAATACATGTGTTTTCTTTAGGCTGATTGTGAGCCCAAAGTCATGGCAAGCCTCACGGAATCAGTTCATGAGCTGCTGAAGGTCTTCAACTGAGTGAGCTGTAAGTGCTGTATCATCTGCAAAAGGAAGTCGCACAGACGTCTCAGCCAAACTTTCGACTTTGCTTTTAGTCTGGAGATGTTGAAGAGTTTACCGTCCGACCTGGTCTGAAGAAAATACCTTCTCTAGCAGGTCTCAAGGCGTGCTTCAGCAGGACAGTAAAGAAAATCCTGAACAGGGTGGGTGTGAGGACACAGCCCTGTTTCACTCCACTTTGTATATTAAATATGTCTGATATTGAGCCATCAAAGACCACGGTGCCCTTCATGTCTTCATGGAACAATCTGATGATGCTGAGGAGCTTAGGTGGGCAGCCAACCTGAGAGAGGATCTTCAAAAAGCCATCCCTACTGACCAGGTTGAAGGCCTTCGTGAGGCCTGTGAAGGCTATGAAGAATGGTTATCCCTGCTCCCTGCATTTCTCCTGCAGCTGTCTCAGTGAGAAAATCATATCGATGGTGGACTTGTTGGCTTGAAAGACACACTGTTATTCAGGATAGATTCTCTCTCTGCAAAAAACTGTAAGAAAGTAAGAAGGAAGTCTGTAAGTGAAGTAATTATATACAGTAAGTAATTAAGGAAGTAAATAAAGTAAATAAACTAGGTAAATCAAGCATGTAACAAAGTCAGAAGTAAGTATTTAAATAAGCAAATAAATATCTTAGGTATGTATATTAATTCAGTAAGTAGGCTACAGTTTGGATTTGGACTGGGATATCTGGCTACAGTTTGTATTTGGATCGGGATATCATGCAAAAGTTTTACTTGAACTGGGATGTCATGCTAAAATTTGGATTTGGACTGGGATGTCTGACTACAGTTTGGATTTGGACTGGGATGTCTGGCTACAGTTTGGATTTGGACTGAGATATTGTGCTACAGTTTGGATCTGGACCAAGCTATCGTGCTACAGTATGGATCTGGACCAAGATATCATGCTAAGGTTTGTACTTGACCTGGGATGTCATGCTAAAATTTAGATGTGGACTGGGATATCATGCTATATTTTGGATTTGAACTGGGATATCATGCTGTAGTTTGGATTTGGACTGGGATGTCTGGCTACAGTTTGGATTTGGACTGGGATGTCTGGCTACAGTTTTGATTTAGACTAGGATATCTGACTACAGTTTTAATCTGGACTGAGTTATTGTGCTACAGTTTGAATTTGGACTAAAATATCATGCTTAAGTTTGGATTTGTACCAATATATCATGCTAAAGTTTGTACTTGAACTGGGATGTCATGCTAAAATTTGGATTTGGACTGGGATATCATGCTACAGTTTGGATTTGGACTGGGATATCATGCTAAAATTTGAATTTGCACTGGGAGATCTGGCTAAAGTCTGCATTTGGTCTAGGATATTGGTAAAGATTGGATTTGGTGTGGTATACTGGTTAAAGCTTTTTTTTCTTCCCTGGACTATTTGGTGGGAAAAAAGGATTTGGTATGGAATAGTAATTGAATTAAGTCCTTAAATCTTGGATTAAGTTTGCATAGGGTCAAGACTATTTGGTGAGCATTTAGATTTGGTCAGAGTTATCTGGTTAAAATGTATATTTGGTCTGACATTTGGGGGTTTTCTCTGGAAGTTTGGTTAAAAAAATATTTGGTTTGGAATACTTGCATAAAAATTGGTATGCATTGGGTACATAGTGTCTGATTACTTATGGTGATCAATTACTTACATATTTAAGTAAATGATGAAAAGGGAGGCAAGTATCAAAGAAAATAAGAAGGATGTAGAAATTACAGTATTTGAGTTAAGTAAGTAAGTGAACAACAATGTAGGAATGTAAGAAGGAAGTATGTAAGGCAAGCAGTTAAGATAGTAAATAAATTATGTAGCAAAGTAAAAAGTAGTATTTAAGCAAGTAAATGAATACCTTATTAATTAAGTAAATGTATGTTAAGTAAGTAAGACAATCTACCGACATATTTCAGTAAATAAGTAAGAAGCGGGCAGGTAGCTAAGAAAATAAGAAGTGTAGGTGCAATAGGCTTATCAAATCAGTCTCATGTAAAAAAGGATCAGTCTCATAAATTCATTAATCATTCATTCAAGTGTGTAATATTTTATAGCTAAACTATTAAAATCAATGGAGTAACTTAGTGGTAATGTTGCTATAGTTTTAGTGAGTATTGTAGCTCTAATGTAATACATTTACTCTAGATCTATAACATTCATATAACAACCAAATGGGTGAAGGCAATTAGAATACTTGCACTTAGAGGTTAGCACTTAGTGAATATTGTAGTAAAAGACAGGGCACAGTTTATTCCAAAGGTACCATTTATTGAAATAGCGGACACGAATTAGCAAACTAATACTGATTAGATATAGCAGCAATAGCAGTCAAGGAATAATTAAATATAAATGGTGATACAAAGTATACAAGTAATAATCAGTAGTGTATAAAGCTACTGATTAAGTAGAATAATAACCAGCAGTAAACAGAGTAAGAAATCAGCAGTGAATTAAAATCCAAAAGAAGAAGAAAAAGGAGAAACATAAACCTGTGCATGTACACACCAGATGTCCTCTGTCTGCTCGACTGCACAAAGCAAGTGATTTCACATACATATTTTTACCTTTTACCAGGGACTCCCCTCAAATTAAATAACTTCCCAGCCATATAATGGCCTGGGGATTTTTTTTTTGGGGGGGGGGGGGTGTTATACTGTAGCCCTGATGTGGGTGGAGTACTGAAGCACATCTGCTGCCTTGTAGATTGTGTGTCCTTACACAAAGGCTAGGTGAGCAAACCCCGAATGACAAATCAGGATAGGATGGACTCTTCGGCTCAGTCCAGCAACCATCCTAGGAGGAGGAAGCTCCAAAGTCAAGTCCCAGTAACTGCAAGCTACTATGAGGGCAGTCCTCAGAAGGAGGATCCTGGCAAGCTGCTGCACCACCACCCAGTGGATGCACGTTTCAGCTCCTGTACCTGTATCCACTACTGAGTGTCTGGAAGAGAGGTTGATGCTGGGATTGCACACCCCACCACCACTTTAATCCATCACTGTGCTGGCAATTCTCCCTGCCATTTCATCTTCATCCTTCATTTTGAAGTCCTACGGCGAGGGACAAGTGGCAATGGAGGCAGGGAGAGGATGCTCCTGGGAACCTGGTGTGATGGTTGCCCAGGGAATGACCCGGAACAATGTCCCTGCTCGTATCCTGCCAGGATGACAAGGCAGCCCTATTCAGGGATAGCACTGCCTTCTCCCACCGGAGAGAGGGGTATAAAAGAGCCCCCAAACAAAGCTTGTTCCACCTCGACTTGGCAGTTGACCACAGCGGTCTGGTTTAGGGTTGGGTACTGAAACTCGGTACAGGTATGGCACCGGGGCAAACATCAATGGTAGTAATCAGTCCGAAATACAACGTGAATTTCGTGCCTCATTTCGGTGCCACAAGATACACAGCTGCGCCCTCTGGTGTTCACTGTTAACAGCAGCACTGCAGTACTCTCAATAACTGCCGGCAGCTGGCGATTTCACCACCTACAAACGCCCCATTGCCAGCTACTCATGGTGTTTTTTCTTAAAGATATTTTTTGGGCTTTTTCACTTTTATTGGATAGGACAGTGTAGAGGCAGGAAATGAGAGAGAGACAGGAATCAAACTCAAGTCCCGAGATTTATGGTATGGCACCATATCCAACTGAGCCACAACCTGGAGCTGTTGAACACTGCGTTATGGTTAACAAAAAGCCGAAAAATGTCAGGGAAGCGCCAGGCAAACATCAGCGACTTTTTCACTGCAA
>JAPEKM010000023.1:68294903-68308880 GCA_027575975.1 Cathorops multiradiatus
TACTGAAGTCTTTCTTTAGCTGCTCAAAGGAAATAAAGTGCCCTTCCTTAAATAGGTCCATCACACATGTAATCCCTTTCCTATGCTACAATTGAAAAGATGGATCTGTGAGAGATGGAGCAAAATTAATGTTTGCTAGAATAGGAGAAGTAACAAGAGCTTGTTTAAGTTTAAAATGAATCCTAAACTGCGACCATATCTTCAAGCAGCCGGAAATTATTGGGTTGTTTGTCCAGCAACGTTTACTTAGGGGTAATGGGGAACAAATTAAAGAGCTGAGAGAAACTGGATTACTTGAGTATTGTTCCATTCGGCACCAGACTGGAGGGTCATCATCTGATGTATCAGAGACCCAGAACATCAGTTTGTGGATGTTAGCAGCCCAGTAATAATACAGAAAATTTGGTAGAGACAGCCTACCATCTCCCTTTTGTCTTTCTAAAGATTCCTTCCATATTCTGGGTACTTTTTTTGTTCCAAATAAAAGTTGATATGATCTTATTTAAATCATTCAAAAAGGATTTAGGTATAAACACTGGTTTTGCTTGGAACAGAAACAAAAATCTGGGCATGATAGTCATTTTTTCTGAATGAATCCTTCCAGCAAGTGATAAAGGGAGGGTTGACCATCTCTCCATGTCCTGTTTGGCTTTGTTAAACACCGTTTTGAAATTTCTGTCAAACAGATCCCTATACTTTTGAGTGACACAAACCCCCAGGTAAGTAAAACTATCTTTATTAACAGAGAAAGGGAAGTCCCAGAATGACATCTGGAGTGCTTTGTCATTTATAGGGAATAACACACTTTTAGTCGAATTTAACTTATATCCTGAAACTTGCCCAAACTTGGTGATAAGCTCAAAAGCAATTGGTATTGGGTCTGAGAGAAATAGGACAAGGTCATCTGCATAGAGAGATACCTTATGTGAATGTCCTGCCCTTTGTACTCCAGACAGATTAGTGATCTTCCTTAACATTGTTGCCAGGGGCTCGATGCCAATATCAAATATCAGGGGGCTCAAGGGACACCCTTGTCTTGTCCCTCGGGAGAGAGGGAAATAGTTTGATATAACCTTGCTTGTTCTCACAGAAGCTTGGGGCACCACTTACAGAATCTTAATCCATGAACAGAAAGTAGGGCCGAAGCCAAACCTATCTAGTGTGGTGAACAGATAGTTGTACTCAATCCTGTCAAACGCTTTTTGCGCGTCTAAGGACAGTATTAGCTCTGGCTCAACATTATTAGGTTGATATATAATGTTGAATACTTGGCAAAGGTTGCTTGATAGTTGCTTGATAGGTCTGCCTGTGATAAAACCGGTCTCCCGGCCAATACCTTAGTTAAAATTTTATAAAACGGTTGAAGCACAGCACTACGTAGAGAAAACGATCTGTGTACAGCCTAATGCTGCGTGATCACTGTGAAAACAGTGGTGGGTAGCACGAGCTTTCGGGACACAGTCCCTTAGTCATGTGCGATGACCGAATGATGTTGGAGTGAGCGAGGCGTTGGCTTATAAATAATGTTGAGATGACGCGTCAGTCTGGGCTTAATTAGGCTAATTAGGACAACTATCGGGGAGATGACGTGTCAGTCTGGGCTTAATTAGACGTGATTAGGCTAATTAGGAATCTTGTCATTGGTTTTGAGCAGCGATCGGGGATACGAGCAGTGAGGCGTGCGAAGTGTGAAGTGTCATTAATTGTTTGTTAGCTGGTTGCAGAGCTGGCGGTTAGCTGGAATTAAGTGAAGTAGTTCGTCTCTTTCTGCTCGGTTGTTGATGGTGGCTCCTTGTTTGGAAATCAGTATGGCCTCTTTGAAGCGCAGCTTGATTGGGTCGTTCTCCCTTCCGATGATTATATACTCAAAGTCAGCATGACACTTTTTCTGATGTCTGAATATAGAACTCTCTTTGTCTTTGTCTGTGTCTTTATGTTTAGTCGGGGGCTTCAGGTGTTCCTTCACACGGTCATGGAGGGGTCTGATTGTACTGCCGATGTAGAATTCTTTGCATTTTTTGCAGGTAATCTTGTAGATACAATTCTGAATGTAACATTTATCGTTGTTGAGCGTGCATCCTTTCCTTTTGCACTGTCTGGGTTGGGCTCTGTGTTGTAGGTTGTTCCTGAGGGTACGTGATCTTCGGAAGAGGCATACTGGCATGTCTAGGTCTTTGAATATTTTCTTGACTTTGCGGTTGATGTGGTCATTGATATAAGCGAACTCAAAGTATAAAAGGTCTTTAGTTTCTTGGCGGCTTTGTATGTTTCGGTTCTGCTGGTTGTGGCGTCTTCGGTCTGTCTCTCTGAGGAAGTTTTCAGGGTAGCCGTTTTTCTTCATGGTTTGTTGGAAATCTTGTAGGTGGGTTATGGCTTTGTTGGGTGAGGAACATCTGTCGTTTTGTCTCTGTATCTCATTCAGTAGGATGGTCTTCTTGGTACTGGTGGGCATGGCAGAGTCATAGTGAGGAAGGAGCTTGGCCTTGGCTTTCTTCTGATAAAACTCGTGGTGGACTGTGCCGTCTTTGTCGATCTTCACTGTGAAGTCGAGTAGGGAGATGGCATTGTTGTCCATGGGTAGCTCTATCTCAAAGTTAATCTTGGGGTGCGCATGGTTGAGTGCTCTCTGGATAACGGTGGCTTCGTCTCTGTTGGTGGTGGTCATAAATATGTCGTCCATGTATTGTCGGTAGAGGGTCAGGTTTGTCAAGTTTCTCAGTGTCTGTTTTTCCAGTGTGTCCATGAAGAGGATGGCCAGGATTCCAGAGATGGCACTGCCCATTGGGAGGCCATGTACTTGGGTATAGTATTTCTGTTTGAAGATAAAAATGTTATTCTCCAGGATTATCTGTAATAGGTTGTGGATATCATCTGGGTGTAGTGGTTGGCAGAGGTGTTTGTTGACTTCTAGGCGCTGGATCGCATTGTTTGTTGCTTCTTGCGGGGTGCAGAGATGTAGAGGGCTGTGATGTCTAAACTGAAGGGGTAGTTAAACTTTTTGAGGGTTTCTTTGGGTGTCATTGTTAGCTGATGGAGGAGTTCTTGGCTATTCATGAGGTGTGCTGGTACGTCATCTCCCCGATAGTTGTCCTAATTAGCCTAATTAAGCCCAGACTGACATGTCATCTCAACACTATTTATAAGCCAAGGCCTCGCTCACTCCAACATCATTTGGTCATCACACATGACTAGGGGACTGTGTCCTGAAAGCTCGTGCTACCCACCGCTGTTTTCACAGCGATTACGCAGCATTAGGCTGTACACAGATCGTTTTCTCTACGTTGTGCTGTGCTTTTGCTTTCTGCTTTTGCATCTGTGCTTCAAACATTTTGTGATTTCGATCATGCTGCTCAAAGCGAAACTAAGACTTCTTTACAAAAATTTACAGTTTAAATGGGAAATATGCTTTAGTTACATCGTGTTCACTATAATTTCATGGGGTGCCAATAATAGTGGCATGTGTTGTTGGTTAAAACAATTTTCTTGATGAGGGATTTGTTTTTCTCTGAATACATTTATTTCAATTCAAGGTTGGATTTTTCACATTTTTTTCAGTGTGAGATGAAGCGACTTCACCAAAAGGTGGATTTTTTCTTGACCCTTTTTACTGATCTTTACAAGGGGCCCCAATAATTATGGAGGCCACTGTAGGTTTCAGTATTTATACCCACTGACCAAATTATCACCATGATTGAATGTGTTGCATATTAATTAATGTAATTTATATAGTCATGTAAAAGCTATTTTAGTTTAGGGCAAAACATTATCATCGTATAGCTGGATGGGAGAGAAATGTTGTTTTACAAAATGTTCAGGTCACCTGTAGCAGTTGTTGCTGCTTTGGTTGTAGCTGCCCAGCACAGTCAATATCCCCACACCTATACTATAAGAGTAGATAATTTGACTGGCTGCCTCCATCCATACCTGCACACCCACAAACAGAAAAATGTATAATGGTAGAGTAACACACTACACTTACTTTGTTACCTAATTTTTGTTTATATGCCAATAATTCTTGTTTTCATATTCCATATTTTCATATTTTGAAGGAAATTCCATTTCCATCAAAATATGCCAAAAATAAAGTTATTTTGAATAACAGTTATCCACTATAAATTTGCATGTCAAATTTTGCTGAACACTAACTTCTAAATATAAGTATTCAGAATGTTTCTTTAGAAAGAAAATACTTTGTTTTTTTTATACAGAGAAAACATAAGACAAACAAAATAATCCCATTATAAGGGGTGTAATGTATTTTAATCATCATTGGTCTTTCAAAATAACCCCATAGAAATAGTCAATGAAAGTGTTAGCCCTGTGTCTGTGTGTGTTTACAGTACCTGAGGCTCCAACAGTCGCTGGAAGTCAGGATAGAGGTAGAAAATAACACCCTGCATGGCTCCAGGGAGAGTCAGTCCACGAATCAGCAACACCAGCAACATTACATAGGGGAATGTGGCTGTGAAATACACCACCTCAGAACAGTGGATGGAAAACACATCATTAAGTAATGTCATGTAAAACAAGTTTCAATGTTGCAAGTGTTTATGACTTAACCATTCCTAGTGACTAAAAACTATTGCACGAGAAACTGAACTAGAACAAAGAATAAATGAGTTCAGAAGCTGATATGGTTTTAATGGTAACAAACGTATTTAAATAGCCAATTATGGAAACCAAGCACACATATACCTTCCCAGTGGACTTGACTCCTTTCCATAGAGAAAAATAGCATATGATCCAAATTGCAATTAGACACAGGACAATCTCCCAGTTGATGTTACCTACTTCATCAATACCTTTGGAGATAGAAAGCACTCTTCGCCTGTACATTAATATAATGAAAATAAGTGATAGCATAATATTCTCTGTAACTTATGTGTGTCTCAGCATGGATTTAATACATAGTTGGTTTCAGTTAATAATGTAGATTTTTGTAACGACTGAAATGTTGATGAAAACCTTTACTACATTTGCATGTGTGTACATGACACTTACTCCCAAAACTCAGTGGCTGCTGATGTTGAGTTGACCTGTCTGGTCCAGTTGGCATTATTTACATCAGTAATACAGCTGTCTGAGAAAGAGAGAAGGGAATTTGCATGAATTATGGTACAAATTATCACATTAATGCATGTACTGTATACTGTCATGAGCCAGCCAGAAACATCTAGGTCTTGATCTGGGCTTTTCACGCCACTCCCTGGTTTTCCCTGAGCCTTCCCCACACTGTGGCCAGCACATCTGTCTCTCACCAGCTCATCCATGGCTCTATATTACACTGCTTGGAGATTCTCTTGATGCGGGGATTGTCTTTGCTTTGTGCGATGATTTTTGCCTGTATTATTATCCTCGTTTTTCCTGGGACCCTAAGTATTTTGCTACTTTGCTGTGAATGTTGGGATTACTCTGTTTTCCTTTTGTGATTACCTTTGCTTTTTTTGGGACTGCGAGCACATTTCTCTTGCTGTGGGTGCATGCTGGGCTCTTAGTTTTTGCGTCTGTGTTGTGAGCAAATTTTTCCACTGCAGGGTTGTGCTCTGGATTTTGTGACTTTTTTTCTGCTTCCACACTTGTCTTGGAATTTATATTCTTCCTGTTTGGCACTAACTCCCATTTCCATGATCTCGGTTTCAGATTTTTGCCTGGCTGCTACTCCACTCTTCCAGTGCTTTGCGTTTTAAAGATTAAAGACCTTTTTCTTCAACTTTTGTGCATGTGACTCTGCTTATTGGGTCTTGCCAACACCTATGACCATTTGGCTCTTGAGAGAACAATGCTGCCAAGAGGAATGGCCCCAGCAGACTTGGATGTGGTCAGAACAGCACTGACCCACCAAGGCTCTATTTTGGGTTACCATCAGCAGGAGATTGTGGCTGTCCAGAGTATGACGACCATCACAGAGACGCTGCAGAAACTCTCCTCTTAGATGGAGATCCAATTCAATCTCGAGTCAGCCAGTGCCTGCATCTGTTAGCTCACCTGTTGTCCCAATGGCCTTTCTGACTCTGCAACCCCACTGAGAGACATGCCTGCCTGCCCTGCAACCTTACAATGGGGAGCCTGGGACATGCCGCTCATTCTTTTCCCAAGTGCTCCTTGTCAATGGAACTTGAGGCCACTGCTTTCCCTTCCTAGAGCTCTCAAGTTGCCTATGTCATCATGCTTCTGACTGGAAGGGCTCAGGAGTGGGGAACAGTAGTTTGGGATCCCAGTGCCCTCTGTTGTTCTCAGTACAAGGAATTCTTTGAAGAGATGCAGAAGGTTTTTCACTGGTCACCCATGGGCAAGCAGGCAGCAAAGTGACTCATGCAGCGGCTCAAGCAAGGTAGCCGGCTGGTTTATGACTTTGCAATTGAGTTTTGTACCTTGACTAGCTGTGGACTGGAATACTGGTGCCCTATCTGACATGTTTTTTTTCATGGACTTAATAGCTCTATATTGGATGAGATCATCCCTCTCAACCTCCCCTAGACTCTGAATGGCCTGATGGACCTTGCTGGTTGGGTGGATAACCAGTTACACCAACAGAACCTGAGAAGGAGCCTCAAGTTTGAACCTAAGGTTGCTGTTTCCTCATCTGAGGCCGCTGCTTCTCCTGAACCAGAGCCCATACAGTTAGCTAGAACCTGTGTCACTCCCAAGGAGAGAAGACACCACCATGAGACCAGGTCCTGCATTTGCTGTGGCAAACCTGGACATTTCATATCTCTCTCTTTCTCTCTCTATGCTCTGTCACCCCTCCTGGGGTATAGGCCATTGACAATTGCTCTCCAAGCAACTCTGTCTTCAGCTATCCTTTCCAGCTTGGCCCATGTGTGCCCAAGCCTCCTCATGTCTGCATGAAGGCCCCTACGCCAGCTGTTCCTAGGTCTGCCTCTTCTTCTTTTCTTCACTTGGGGGTTCCATAATGGCTTGTCTGGTGGTGTTTGATGCTGCCTTTCACAGGGTGTGGCCAATCCACTTCCATCATCTTTGTCCAGTTTCTTCTTCTATTGATAGTTGGCTAGTTTTTGACTAGAGATCTCTGTTACTGATCTTATTGGGCCAATGTATTTTCAGGATCTTTCTTAAGCAGTTGTTAACAGATGTCTACACTTTACTGATCGTATTTTTGGTCATTCTCCATGACTCTGAAACATAGAGGAGTATTGATTTGGCATTAGAGTTAAAGATCCTTATTTTGGTCTGCTGTTGATATACTTTTGAGCTCCAGATGTTTTTGAGCTGCAAAAAGGCTATTCTTGCCTTCCCTATTCTTGAAGATGAAGGCTTCTACTTCTTTGAGTCTGTTACCATCTATTTTAACCAGTTCATTGTTAGCTGTACTTATCCTCATGAGGTTTGTTTTTTCCTTTGTGTATGTTTAATCCTACTTGTAGAGAGGTTGTTGCCAATATATCAGTCTTATTCTGCATCTGGTAATGGTTGAATTGGAACTTCCGGGTTGAGTGGATGCTGGCACGACTTGCTGCCGCTGCTCACCGGAAAATTCTTAAATTGTTTTTATGGTTTTATGGCCTGCATGGATTATATAATTGCTTTTTTGTGTGAGTTAAAGCAGTCACTTTGCTTGTATAAGCATGGATTCAGTTGTCGCTCCTGCGTTTTGTGTCAGTGCGGGCAAATATTAGCTCACCGGCTTGAACACAGCACCTGGCTACACAGACGCACCTGGCTGCTGCAGTCGTTATGTGGACCAGCAAGTTTTGTATCTGGTCTGCATTTGTCTGGACATTCTTGTCGCTCTGCCATCATTCTGTGGAAGGTTTATTTTGCTATACAGCCACTGAGCTTTTGTGGATCTGCTGACACTTGCCTGAGCCTCCACCATCAGTGCTGCACCATGACCCGGACATTGCTCTCTTCCCCTGCCGGAGATACATCCATCATGGGTCTCACAGGAATTTCCTCCATGACAACTCCAAAACAATAAACTCTTTCTGGTCCACCTCTCACCGTCCTGCCAGAAACGCCAGCCGGACTGTTGACCGCCATGCATTAGTCAGCCTAGCTAGGTCGGCTAATGCTTCTGCCAAACTTGACAACATCACTATCAACTTCGATCTGCTTAACATCTGCTCACTCACAAGCACAGGACATTTCCATCAGGATCTCCTCACTTACCATAAGCTTGACTTTCTTTGTCTAACAGAAATGTGGCAACAGCCCAATGTCTTTTTTTCAACTGAATGAATCCACTCCTCCTGGCTTTGTTTACATCTGCCATCCCTGTGACAATGGCAGGGGAGGGGGTCTCACAATAATTCACTGTGAGAAGTGGAAAGTCCTTCCAGTATCTTTGCCTACCTTTAGCTCATTTGAATGCATTACGTTTAAGCTCCCCGGACCTATTTCCACCATTGTTGCTACAGCCTACTGCCCACCTAAGCTTCGCAGTGACTTTTTAAATAATTTTGCCCCGTTACTCACCCATCTATCCACTCTCTCACCAAATATAATATTGTTGGGGGTTCAACATACATATAGATAATAGTAATTTGCCTCTTACCAGGAATTTTTCATCATGCCCTGAGAGTTTTGGATTCCATCAATACATACATTTTCCAACACACACACAAAAGGACACACTCTGGACTTGATCTGCTGCTCTATTCTCACCCTCTTGAACTGCTCTGCCGATGAACTTCCTGTTACCGATCATTTCCTCTTTACATTTAATGTCATACTCTGCCTTTCTGTAACCAAGTCCTCACATCTCACTTCATTTCGTAATATGAAGGATATTAATAGAGACACTCTTTGTTCCAATATCAACAATCTTCTGATCCAGGACTATCTTTCCAACCCTGATGAACTGGTAGCACACTACAACAATGGCTTGCAAAACATTCTCAACTCTCTTGCCCCAGTGAAAACACAGTTTGTTTCCTTCTCTTCAGCTGTTCCCTAGTATACCCCTGAGCTCCGGACAATGAAAGCCAAAGGTCGACAATTTGAGCGACTCAACAAAAAGATTGGTCTCACTGTTCATAAAGATATGTACAAAACCCATATTCTCCTTTACAAGGACTCCATTGCTCACACCAAATCAAACTACTATTCTGGTTTAATCATCTTCAGTGAAGGAAACACTAAGACACTATTCTCGCTCCTCAATAAAATCCTCCAGTCATCTTACTCCCTTACACCCCCCCCCCCCCCCATTTGTACTCAACTGACACCTGTAAATCTCTAATGCTGTTTTTTTTTTCCGTGAAAAAAATACACAATATTCACCAGCACTTGTGTTTAAATCCATTGCCTCTCTCCCCTTTTGAATTTCTCCCGCATTGCCAGCCATTTTCCAGTTTTCAACTTCCTGATGCCTCTGAAATCTCTGACCTTATCCTTAAATCCAAGCCCTCCACATGTCAGCTTGATCCTCTTCCCACAATCTTGGTCAAATCTTGCCTCTCCTCATTGCTTCCCCTCACATCTGCCATTATTCACTCTTTACGCTCCACTGGCACTGTTCCATCACAATTAAAAACTGCAGCAGTCACTCCAGTACTGAAAAAACCTGGTTCAGATCCCAGTAACTACATTAATCTCTGCCCCATTTCTAACTTACCATTCATCTCCAAAGTTCTTGAGAAAATAGTCGCCAGCCAGCTACACACACATTAACTCAAAACTGCCTCTATGAGCGTTTCTAGTCTGGCTTCCGTCCTAGCATAGCACTGAAACTGCCCTATTAAAAATGACAAACAATCTCCTCCTTGCAGCTGATTCCAGGTTACTCTCTATCCTCATCCTCCTTGACCTGAGTGCAGCCTTTGACACCATCTCACATCCCATCCTCCTCAGCCAACTCTTCTCCCTTGGCATCACTCATACCCCCCTGGATTGGCTCACTCCTATCTCTTAGGCCGCACTCAAGGCCATCCACAACCTCGCCCCTCCATATTTGTCCGACCTTCTTCACATCGCCACTCCAGCCCATTCCCTTTGTTCCTCCTCTTCCATCTACCTCACTGTCCCCTCTGCCCGCCTCAGCACCATGGGGAGCAGAGCTTTCAGCCGCTCTGCTCCCCACCTCTGGAACTCTGTGCCTCCTCACATCCATAACTCTGACTCTCTCCCCAGTTTCAAGTCTAAACTCAAAACTCACCTGTTTAAGATTGCTCACTCATTTTAACTTCTATTACACTCTCCATTGTTTATTTTATGTATGTTGACTTTATTTATTGTTGTTTCTATTCATTGTACAGTGCCCTTGAGTGTCTTGAAAGGTGCTTATAAATAAAATGTATTATTATTATTGTTGTTATTATTATTATTATTACTTAGTGGCTATGCAGGACAAAAATCCCCCACTGGCATGACTAGACCGGGACCCCTCTCCAATCACACCAAGGATCTACTTTGTGGGCAGGGGAGGAGGTCCAGATGAGGTATCAGACAACCCAAACACCAACTTATAAGTCCGCCTTAACCAAATCAAATCAAATCCTTTGAGTCATCCTCACTCCAAAGGATAACCAATAAAATCTCACTCCACCATTCACATAGGTGTGAGTCTGATTGCTTTGGGACTTCTGCTTAGTGGTTGGGTCATCACAGCTGGTATTGCCTACATGTTACACAAACATATACAGATACTGCACACCAAGTTGGACACAACATGTTCTCCCCGTGTCCGCGTGGGTTTCCTCTGGCTGCTCCGGTTTCCCCCACAGTCCAAAGACATGCAGGTTAGGTTAACAGGTGACTCTAAACTGACCGTAGGTGTGAATGTGAGTGTGAATGGTTGTCTGTGTCTATGTGTCAGCTCCGCAATAACCTGGCGACTTGTCCAGAGTGTACCACACCTCTCGCCCATAGTCAGCTGGGATAGGCTCCAGCTTACCTGTGACCCTGTAGAACAGGATAAAGTGGCTAGAGATAATGGATGGATGGATTGTTTGAACCCTAACAACTTTTAAATCAACCAATTAAATGAATACTTACGTAAAAAATGTTCTATCGCAAGCTCATTTCCATTATCTGCATAGTTTTAGAACATGTTATCATTATGTAAACATCACATAGACAGTCATTGAGTTTTACAGCATGGTGGCCATATGGTTTTACACTGCTCTGTACATAATGATGTCATCAGCTGTCTACATCTCTAATGTGTAAATGTATGGATACATAAAACAGCCTTTCCACACGTCTGGCCTCAAACACTCCAAAGCATTTTAAGTTCACTTCCGAAAAATGCACCTGCTTTTACTCTTGACCCGTCCTTGTACTTCTTTTCTCACTCTTCCCCCACCATCCCTGGAATGAGGTCTATTTGGCTGACTACTACAGCTGCTACACAAACACACATACACACTGCCACAAACACAAATTTGCTTACATGGCAGTTTCCGCCAAACCCGCACCGACTTCAGCACATAATGTAAGCAACCGTGACAATATGAAAACAAAAGTAGTACAGTTGCTTAGGCAGTCCATGACCCATGAAGCACACAGAGTGGCAGGTCACATGCTGCTGTTCTTTTGCCAGAGGGAGTAAGGCCCCGTCCACACGAGTATGCAGCCTCACCCAATACGCTGTCATTTAAAAAAAAATCTCCGTAAACACAGCGACGTTTTGATTCCTGGAAATGATCCAAAACTCTGTAGTACATTGGCAGGCCTGTAGGTGGCGACGTGACGCCACGGGACCAACACACTAAACCCGGAAGTGATGTCACGGAGCATGCGCATACCGGTTGCAAGCTGTTTTCAAAACAAGCTCATAACACGAGAAGTTTTGTTGCTCCTTGCAGTAAAATAAAACGGAAGGTTTTGTTGTAACAGCTGTAATAGAATTAGTTGTTTCTACAGTGCGAGAACAAGCCTGTAGTCCGCCATTGTTATTGTTATGACTCGTCTAGAGACGGCGCCTGAGGTTAACGGTCAGAGAGGCGGGGCTTATGCGTCATCGTTTCTGAAAAAATCCGCTTCTCCGTCCACCCGGTGCCGGGCTATCCGGCGTTTTCGGATTTATCCACTCTGGGATGCATTTTAAAAAAATACCATTTTCACACCTCGAGAAAAACGGGACTCGTCTGGATGCGAGGCTGAAATGATAAAGTTTTTATGTGGAACCATCAAAATCATACTCGTGTGGATGGGGCCCAAGTCAAATGTCAAGTTCCCTGACTTTCACTGACTAAAAGCTGAATTTCCATGACCTATAAAAAACAAGGGAAAAAAAAAAAGAGACAAGCTGCCTTGATGTCAAGCAGACAAAAAAAACAGCCTCAGTATTTTAAACCCATGAATTTGAGAGCTTTATTTACTAATTCGCAGATGTTTTCAGTACATAAAGTAGTTTTCACTACTTAAAACTAGCGAAATACTGCTTGGAAAATATTGCCATTTTGACAAAATGGCAACTAAAACATGGTACAAACAAAATTCCCTATTACATGACTTATCTCAGCCTCATTAAAGTACTTTTGTAGTGTACATAGTTCAAAATGTTTTTAATGCACATGTAGGCCTGCATGAGGATTTCTATAACATTTGCAATAGTTTAAATACATTTCTACTTGAATAAAATTTTTTGAGGAGTGTGGTGAGTATTGTCCAATCACATTGGTTATTGTAAATCACAAACCGTTATCGATGCCAAAAATTCCTTATAAGGCAGGTCCAAGATTATGTAATCTTCTTGTCCTTTTCATTGTATAGGCAACTGCATTGCACAATGCACAACAGAAGTTGACCGCAGTAGCAAGATGGAGGAGCACATTGACTGCCTGGAAGTATTTAGTCTGGTTTGGCAGATACTTATTTTTATTTCAAGTCAAGTTTATTTGTATAGCGCTTTTAACAATAAACACTGTCGCAAAGCAGGTTTACAGAATTTGAACAACTTAAAACATGAGCTAATTTTATCCCTAATCTATCCCCAATGAGCATGCCTGTGGTGACTTCATCTTTCTCCTGAAAGATCTGATTTCATCTTTCTCCTGAAGATGTACCCTTTTCCATTGCATTCTCCATTGCTGAGCTCTGCTCCCTCTCCAAACTAATGACATGCCCTCTGGTGTCACTATGGTTCACACTGGAAAAAACAGCTCTATTTTGGTTTCAGTTGGGAACCAATGTTTCAGGTTCCAAACCAACTTATTTTTGGTTGAAATGCTCTGAACAGTTCAAAATTTGGTGTGCAAACCAGAACAGAATCCATTCCCTGTTGGTGGAAATGGGGGATCCGTGAGATGCATGGTGAAGACAGTGATGATCTCACAGACTGGCTCACAGAGTATATCAACTTTTGCATCAACACCACCAGACCTTTAAAATCTGTACACTGCTTGCCCAACAAGAAGCCACAAGTCACTAAAGACATCCAAGTCCTTCTCAATAAGAAAAATAATGCATTCAGGTCAGATGATAGCAAGGCAGTAAAAAAGGTACAGAAATAGCTGTCAGTAAAGATAAAGGAGGGGTGGGACAAGTCACAGGAGGAAACTGGAGCAAAGGTTGCAACAGAACATCAGGGAAGTATGGAAGGGTATGATCACTGGCCTTAAATCCAGCTGCAAGGGGACTGAGGGGGATGTAGGGAATGCCAATAAGTTTAACCTGTGCAACCAGCTTGGCAATGGGCCTCAGCTCAATTTTCCTTGCAGCCCCACATGGCACCCAATACTCCCCTCCCTCCTTCGGACACTACCATTAGTGCCCCAGCAAAATGCTTCTCTTCTTCTCACTTCGCTTTTTGGTTGATTAAACTTGTACAGTGTGTCGTTTTCTCATTTCTGATAACTTGCTGCTGTAACATAATTTCTCAGCTTGGTATCAATAAAAAGTATATTTATTTACCTATCAATCTATCTATCTAACAGTTAAAATGCAAAATATAAAATTCACACCCATCCATCATCTACCGCTTAATCCGGGGCCAGGTCGCGGAGGCAGCAGTCTAAGCATGGAAGCCCAAACTTCCCTCTCCCCAGACACCTCGGCCAGCTCTTCAGGAGG
>JAPEKM010000023.1:73100460-73113314 GCA_027575975.1 Cathorops multiradiatus
GCTGAAATCATGTGCAGTTCTAGTTAACGCCATTTATAAGGCTTAAATCAGAGAGGGCAAATGCGGAGCATTCAATATTCAGTATTCAATTATATTTGCTAAGGCCTAAATGTTTCTGCAGTTTTCGTCTGGTAATGCTGCTTGGCTAGCAAAACTGGTAGGATACTCATAGCTGAAATGTATTGGACTCTGGGGCTGCACAACCAATTTGTAGAGAAAAACAAACAATAATTTGCAGGATGTGATTGCGACATTCATGTAGTTGTAAAGAGCATGAGAATATTTTAAGTAATCCAAAGTATTCAGAATAAGTTACTCACATTGAGTAACGTAACGGAATACGTTACAAAATACATTTTGGGGCATGTGATCTGTAATCTGTAACAGAATACATTTTAAAAGTAACCCTCCCAACACTGTGTTCCACTCACTTTGTGTGTGGAAAGCATAACTTGTTGCCCCACCCGGTAGGTGGGCAACTCAGAGTAGCATTTTTCGACCTGCCTCTTGGATGCTAGGGCTGGAGCAAATGAGTCTTCTCTGGGCCAATGCCCATGTCCTCCCACAGCAGCATATGAAGATCTGGGCTGAGGGTGCAGTGAGCTCCTCCTCTTAGTTGGGGAAGAGTGGTACTTGGTAACGTAGGGAGCAACGGAAGGGTGAGAGACCTGTGACAGATGAAGGAAGAGTGTTATGAGTGTATTTGACCCAAGGTAAGTACTTACATCCCTGGATGCCATACACCTGAGTGCCACCTCCAAATCTTGATTTGCCTGTTCCGCCTGGCTGTTGGTTTGGGGATGGAAACCTGAGGGGAGACTACAGGAGGCAGAAAACCCTCCAGAACCACACAGTGAACTGAGGACCCTGGTCAGAGATGATGTCAGTGGGGAGTCTGTGTATGCGGAAAACATGGAGGATAAGTAATTCAGTGGTTTGTTTAGCTGTGGGAAGCCTGGGCAGAGGGGTGAAATGGATTGTCTTGGAGAAACAGTCAATAACTGAGGATGCATGTGTTGCCACATGAGTTGGGGGAGTCCTATGATGAAGTCCAGGGCGATGTGAGACCAGGGTCAATGAGGAGTCAGGAGGGGTCTTTGCAAGCCAGTGTGTGTGTGTGTGTGTGTGTGTGTGGGTGGGTGGGGGGGGGTTGTTTGGCTATCTTGTTCCGGGCATGTGTGTCATAGGCTGCCACGAGCTCGTAGATGTCTTCCTTGATGGATGGCCACCAGAAGCATTGTTGGATAAGTGCCAGAGTATGAGCAGCACCTGGGTGACAAGCCAACTTGGAGCCATGACCCCACTGCAGCACCTGGGTTTGCACAGAACAAACAAATGGTTTAGTGGTGTATGCTTGAGTTACCTTCTCCAGGGTCCTGCTCCAGGACCTTCTGCACTAACATCTCTACCTCAAGTAGGGTGGCTCCCACCAGACAGTGTGGAAGGAAGATGGTTTTGGGCATTCTAGACTCCTCCTGGTGGGAAGAGAATACCCTGGACAGGGTGTCAGGTTTGCTGTTCTTGGAGCCTGGGTGGTAGGAAAGTGTGAACTTGAAGCAGGAGAAGAGACCATCGGGCTTGCTGTGAATTGAGACATTTAGCAGACTTAAGGTATTCTAAATTCTTGTGGTCAGTCCAGACATGGAAGGGAAGATCCGACCCTCAAGCCAGTGCCTCCACTCCTCCAAGGCCAGCTTGACAGCCAACAGCTCTGTCGCCAATGTTATAGTTTTGTTCGACAGGGGACAGCCGGTGAGAGAAGGAGCGGGGGTGGACCTTGTCATCACTGGCTCTCTGGGAGAGGATGGTGCCAGCCCCTGACTCAGTGGTGAACTTCACAATGAATTGTTTGGCCGGATCAGGTATGTGATAATGGGTGCTGTGGTGAACTTGCACTGGAGCATGGAGAAGGCTTTCTCTGCTTCCTCCCCCCACTTGAATGGGGTCCTGATCGAGGTCAACATGGTGAGGGGTCCGGCCACTGTGCTGAAGACACGGATGAAGCACCTGTAGAAATTGGCGAACCCCAGGAAACTCTGGAGCTCTCATCGCAAGGATGGGGTGGGCCAATCAGCAACTGCCTCAAGCTTGAGGAGGTCCATCTGGATCCTTGCCGGGGAGATGATGAATCCCAGAAATAAGACAGAGTGGTGAAATTCACTCTTTTCTGCCTTGACAAACAACTTTTTCTCTAGCAGGAGCTGGAGGACCTGCTGGACATGACCCTGATGTTCCTCCAGGGAGCAGGAGATCAGGAGGTCATCCAGGTTCACAAAAATGAAGATGTTTATGAAGTCCCTTAAGACGCTGTTAATGAGTGCCTGGAAGACTGCAGGCATGATGGTCAAGCCGAAAGGGACCATGAGGTACTCGTAGTGACCAGTGGTAGTGTGAAAGGCCATCTTCCACTCGTCCCCCTTCCTGATCCTGATGAGATGGTATGCATTGCGTAGATCTAGCTTGGTAAATACCTTGACTCCCTGGAGTCGTTCGAAGGCCATAGTCCTGAGTGGTAGTGGGTAGCAGTTCTTGACTGTGATGGCATCAAGACCCTGATAGTCAATGCAGGGGTGGAGTGACTTGTCCTTTTCCACGAAGAAGAATCGCACCCCTGCTGGAGAGGAGGAAGGGCCGATGATCCCAGCTGCCAAAAGATTCAGAGATGTACTTCTCCATGGCTTGCCTTTCGACAGGCGAGAGAGAGAGTAGAGTCGTCCTTTGGGTGGTGCTGTCCCAGGTAGGAGGTCGATTCCATAGTCGTTGGGTCTGTGCGGAGGGATGAACACTGCTCAAGTCTTGTTGAAAACAAGTTTAAAATCCAGATATTCCGAAGGCACATGAGAGGTCAGGGAATTCACTGGCTGAAGGCTGTGGTGGTTTGGCAGGAGGCAGAGCATGGTTCAGACAGGAAGCTGGGCAGGACTGGCTCCAGCCTAGTATGGTGTTCTCAGCCCAGTTAAGGTGGGGGTTGTGCTGTGTTAACCATGGTAATCCTAGGACGATGGGTACGTGGGGGTTATTCATGATGTGAAGCTGGATGGTTTGAGTGGTTACCGGAAATCCTTAGGGTGAGCAGGACGGTAAGGTGGGTGATGACAGTCAAGCCAGTGCCATTGAGTGTCAGGACAGTGAGAGTGATGTCAAGAGTGAGTAGTGGGATTCCCAGATGCTTGGTGGTGGCGGAGCAGATCAGAATCCTGTCTGCCCCTGAGTCGACGAGGGCCTGGAGGTGGTGATGCTGGTTGTCACAGATAATGATGACAGGGAGTACTGGACAATTAATGGGGGACTGGCTCCAAGCATTGCCCACCAGGGCCCCTTGATTCACTGGTGGGCTCGTCCTTTTAGACGGCAGGCTCAGCGGATGTGTTCCAGCTGACCGCAGTAGAAGCAGGCCCCATGCTCTGCTGGTGATCTTGTTCCTCTGCTGACACCCGAACCCAGTCTACCTGCATGGGTTCGACGGCTGTGGTGGGAGGTGGAGAGGAGGTGAAGCTGTGCCAGTTCTTCTCCCTCCTCTGTTGCTGGAGCCAAGCGTCAATGTGGTTGGTGAGGTCCATGAGGGTGGAGAGGTCCGAAGGCAGTTCCCGCAATTCCAATTCGTCCTTGATGGCATCGGACAAGCCGTGCAGGAACGTGTCTATCTGGGCGCTCTCCTTCCATCCACATGATACTGCCAGTGTCCAGAACTCGATGGCGTAGTCCGAAGTAGACTGAGACCCCTGCCGCAGCTCCATGAGCTCTCTAGCCACCTCCTGGCTAGATAGAGAGCGGTCAAAGGTTTGTCTCATCTCCTCAGAGAAGATACTTGAAACTAGAACAAAAAGGTGCATCAGCATCCCAGACAGCTGTTCCCCACTCTCTGGCCTTGCCAGTGAAGCACCTGATTGTATATGCTACCTGGGAACATTCTGCAGGGAAGGCCATGGGTTGCAGCTCTAGGATCAAAGAACGTTGAGACAAATGATTTGCAAGTACCTGATTCTCCATTGTAGGGCTGAGGCGCTGAAGTCTCAGTTCACGGAGAAAGGTGGTGGCAGGAGCTGAAGTGGGAGATGGCTGGGCAGGCATGGCTTGGTATCACTGCATCTGCATGGTGATAAGGTTGAGTGAGTTGGACAGGGTGGTGAGGTTCTGTTGTAGGTTTTGTTGGTGGGTCCTGAGGAGAGTTCTTTGCTGCTGGATGGCCATTCTCAGATGGGTGAGTTCCGCTGGATCCATGCTGGCCAGAACATACTGTTGAGGTGGTGGAAATGGGGTGAAATAGGATCCAAAAGCAGAACACGACACAGACAGTAGTCCAATAAATAAGGGGGATTAGTCCAGGGAAAAATGGTGTGGCAAAAAGGTAAACAAATAAGATGGAAAGAGTACCAAAATAGTCCAGGTGAAAAGGAGACAAAAAAATTTGACAAAAAACGAGGCAGACAAGGACAAGAAAAACACTAGTGCAAAAAAACATGAATGAGACAAACTGCTGGGGGAACCCATGAACAGGGACTGTCTTAACATAGAAGCATAGGCGGCTGCTTGAGCCCCCCACCAGCGGTCGTAGTAGGGGGCCCCCAACCAACCTCAAAAAGAAAAAGCCCCTTATCATGAACACTTCAAAAGTATGGTACATTTTACTAATATTCCTAAGAAATACGTTGAAGTAGTAATTAAAATGTCCAGTTCATGGTTATGTCCCTACACATACACCCCATACTTTCACATTGAAATGTCCATAACGCTGCGCAGCGCAAAAGGTAAACACAGTGACAGGAGTCTGAACAACGTGAAAATGGAAAGGAGTTACCCAAGCAGATCAAAAAAGAAAAAAGACGCTGAGAAATGTGCGATAACGCTGCCTAAGTTGGGAAACTTTTTTACAACTACTGTTAGCAATAGAGACCACAACAACATCAACGGCATTCAAAACGTTGAACATGATGGCGGTACAGCAGCAGCAGCAGCAGCTAGCTGCGGTGAAGTGGCACTAGCTGAGGAGGATAACCTCAAGCAAGACACGTTGTTGCCACCTTCCATCACCGATAGTGTCAACGTTGACACAAATAAGGTGGAAGAGTTGTCCAGTGATGGCCATTTTGACACCGATGATGGGGCTTTGGTGAGTCAACCGTAAACTTCTGCTAGTAATAACCATAGCTGTGCCATACATGCTGCTACCGACCAAAGCACTGTAGGCTTGCTGACAGATGACCCGTTTCCATCTTCATTTTGGAGTAAAGAAGTGTATGCAGGTTTTAAAGGGGAATTTTTTTTTTCTCCAACCTTTACTTCCCTATAGATTAGCTTTACCTGCCTATCCGCCATGCAGTCGGTACATTTTTTTTTTTTTTTTTTCGGATCGGATGAGGGGGGCCCCCATACATGCCTTCGCCTGGGGCCCGCAATTTGCTAAATCCGCCACTGGATGAAGCGATTGGACACCATTTTGCCGAGTCACTCGAGGTGATTGTCAAGAAATGGTCAGAATTTCTCAAGCAATCAGTGCGTGCGATTTTTCTATAATCACCTGCGTATTTATTTTAATAAAATGGGGTGTGTTGGACCTGGTTCTTGGGATTTAAAGCAGCTTCTTTAATCCGGTCATTGAAGTATTAAACTTGCTCTCTGTGTTTCTTTATAACACACATCTGTGAGCAGCACATTTGGCCAGTGCTGTATTTTAAAGTGTGTGTGTGTGTGTGTCTCTCCTTATTCTCAGAATTTCACAAGCTGGTGTCGGGGAGATTCTTCACCCACACAGAGTTTAATGCAGGATAAACAGCAGCGTCCTGCGTAAACACCACCCACAAAACGACACGAGTCAAATTAGCGACGGAGAAAATTGCAGGCTTTCTCAGCGCGTGCGCACGCCACACGTGAAATTAATATTTCCTCATGTTTGTGTGCGTGCGCACGCGTTATTCACTGTTTAAATTTCAGAGCCTCCTCCAGCATTCCTCCACGCCGAGCACTTGGGTGTGGCTTCTTAACCTTTTACTTTCTCCTCAGTTTATTTTTTTTCCCCTTTCTTCAGCTCTCCATATTTCCATCCCCCTCCGTCCTGCCCTTTCTCCAGCCTCTGACCGCCTTTGTTTCCCCCCTCAGCTCGTCTGACCCTTTGGGACCTGGTAATTCCCCACACGCCCAGCCTGTCGGCCTGCTTCCTGTACAAACACCATGCTTTTCCCGTTATGCTCTAAAATCCTCTCACTCTTTCCTTTTCCTCTTCTTCCTCTCTTGTTTCTTTCCCCGACATCTCCTTTTCTTTGCCCTCTGCTGCCTGTTTGTTTTTTGAACTTTCTACTGATTTACTCCTTTTTTCTGTCTTTTATTTATTATATGTTCAAACCGCGAGTCATTTTTATTCGGTCTCAAATGGTGTATATAGAACGAAACTCGCTGTGCTGTTCAGTTCTTGGAAAATAATCAGTGATGAAGTCGAGTTGCTGTTCCCACTCTGAAGTTGAACAGTTTCCTAGAACAGCATGTCGGCATGTTTTTCATTTCTCTTGTACCGTTTTTAGATTTTTGTTCATTACAGAACATCAGATCATACTTGAAGGAAAAAAAATCAATTTATAGTTCCATTTAATGTTGTGGAACATCTACAAACCAAGTATAATTTTGTGTTATAGCAGCAATAAATGGTAGTTCCCTCACCAGCTGGTCATTTTCTCTCCAAGTTAAAAGGCAAACACAGGTTGCCGTGTTATCAAAAACAGCAAAAAGTGCGTAAGTCAAGTTTTGTATCTAAGCTGAGGAGGTTCGTGTATAAAGTGTCAAATTCTAAAAAGTTCTCAGTGTAAACTTATGAGTTCTACATATAAACTGCATAAAGTCACTTAAATCTTACCTCATGCACCTTTCCATCAAGGTCTTTATTGGTAAAACTGTCTCAATCCTAGTATAGTTTTTGGATTTATTTTTTGCAGTATTAAAAGCTGTGTGTGTGTGTGTGTGTGTGTGTGTGTGTGTGTGTGTGTGTGTGTGTGTGAGAGGGAGATGAGGAGGAGGAATGAAGTTGGCTTCATGATAAGTTCTTGATCATTAAGATCACAGTGTGAAGTCCAGGAGCTGAGGGGTTTGTTTTGTTTGGACCGTCACTGCTGCTCGGCTGTAGGCGCTTTCCCTTCGCCAGTCTTCACCGTTACTCCCCCAGACGTGGCAAAAATAACATCGGCTTGTTAAAGGCTCGGCCCACCACACCACTGAGTCACCAGAAAGCTCGTCATCCTGATTTTCTGCTTTAATGGTTATGTGCAGCGTGAGCCAAGAGACCACGGCGCACTCCGTGTGATGGTTTAACCAGAAAGCGCTTCGGCTCATCCACGGTTCTCACACATTCTCATCAGGTACCTGTAGGCCGAGACAGCTGAGGAACTCATTAGGGTCTTTACACTTTGTCATTGTATTAGTTCACATCTTACAAAGTATCTTATGATCCATACTAAAGCTCGCATATACCAAACTTGCGTACTGTTCGCTTTGCGCTACAGTACTGAGACATGGGCTTCTCATGCTCACGTTGATAGGAAACTTGACAGCTTCCACCTCAGATGCCTTAGAAAGATCTGTGGGGTTACATGGATGGATAAAGTTCCAAACTTGGAGATCCACAAAAGATGTAGCACCACAAGCCTGTATCCAATCCTGAAACGAAGTAGGCTGCATTGGTTGGGTCATGTGTCACGATAGGGAGCATCCAAAGCTTTGCTTCGTCAACGTTAGCAAGTGCGACTTGAAATTATTCAACATGGGAGCTGATTGGGAGAACCTTGACCAAGATCATATTTCTTGGCAGCACAAGCTCCACCAAGGTGCCAAAAGAATTGAAAATTATCTGGTGATAAAGGAGTATGACAGAAGACATAAGAGACATGAACCTTGCCAAACAACGGAATTCATCTGAAACCTGCAGCAAGCTCTAAGAGTCAAGCTGGGCTAGTCGCCCACGGTCGTGACCATCGGCGCTGAACAGACCATCCGACAGGATGTAAAAGAGGGGGAGAGAGAGACTTCACATTCATAAACTTTTTTTTTATTATATGCCTGAATTTTATTTAAAAATTACATTCACACAATACTAAATTTAAAGTGAAAAGAGAATCCTGAGTTCACTGAATGAACGAATGGATGAATGAATTAACCCTTTGTCACTTAGTCACAAGTACCAGTGAAATTAGCCATCAACCCATCCGTACATATGCATACAATTGACACAGGGGGAATAGACAGGACGGGAAGATAGGGATGAAAAATACAGAGTAACATGAGGGGAGGAGATAAAAGCAGACCCCACACTATGCTCCTGTGGGGAGTACAGTGTGGGAATATTTAAAAAAAAAAAAACACTTCAGCACATAAGCACAAAATAACACAGTACTTTTACAACATGAAAACTCAGGACTCAACGGGGAAGGGAGTAGGGGAAGAGGCATGTAACCCAGCACAAACAAGCAGTCCGGTCCTGCAACCACGACGGCGCTTACTCTCGTCACACTGGGGGTAAAAGCGGTGACCATGGGAAGTGGGGGAAGGAATACGAGTGTGTCTGTCTCACTGCAGTGATCTTCAGGGGGAGTTGTTGTCCCAGCAACGGCCTTGGCCAAGGCCAATGCTGTCTGAAGGAGCTGAAAGCAGATAAGATCGGGATTGTTTGGTAATCCCAAGACAATGCCTAATCCAATCAGCAAAAGTCCTGTAATCATGGTTCCAAATAGGTAGATATCTTCAATGTCCTCCACAGAAAGAACCACCAGGCACACGACCCGCCACCGCTCCCATACGTCCATTGTGTAGCCAGCTGCGAACTTTCCGGCAGGACAGTCTGGTTCCCCTGAACCCAGGCTTCTCATCAAGAAGAATGTCAATTGCGTGAGGTGTGTGATTTAAATTTAGGAGTGAATGAGTAAATGACAAAATGCGTGTGTAGAGAATATGTAGCTTATTGGGTGATTAAAGGAGTGAGTAACTGACATACGACTTGAGTGACTGAGTGAAGGAGTAAATGAGTGAATAAGTGACTGAATTAATGGGCAGCTGAGTGAAAGAGTGTATGAATAAGTAAATGATTGTGAATGTGTCACAATTAATGGCTGAGTGAATGAATTAATGAGCAGCTGAGTGTGAAGGAGTGCAAGAGTGAATAAGAGAGTAAGCGATAAATGAGCACTTGAATAAGCAATGAGTTGTCAGATTAAGTGAATGATTGCAGTGATTACATGAAGTATGCAAGTTGGTGAGTGCTTAATACATGATGTAAATATGCGAATGAGTGAGTGAATAATGAAATTTGAGTGAATAATTGAATAAAGGTTATTAAATGAATGTGTGGAATTGAACAAGTGGGTAAGTGTTAGTGGTTTAATAATCAATAGAAAGTGACTGAGTGATTGAGTGCCAAGTGTATAATAGTGACTGAGTGTTTAAATGAATATGTGAAAGATTTAGTGAGTAAATTAATGAGTGACTGACTAAGTGAGTGAAGTAAGATCAGTAAGTGAATGAATGGAAGTGTAAGTAGAGGACTGAATGAGGGAGTAGCTGACAGTGAATGAGTAGATGGCGATGAGTGACTAAGTATATTGACGAATGAATAAGAGTAGATGACTGGATGAATGCGTTGGGGACTGAATGGCCAAGCAAGTGACCTGAGTGAGTGAGCAAATGATTGGAGAAATGACTGCGTAATTGAAAGACCGAGTGAGCAAGTGACCTGCCTCAGTGAGCGAGCAAGTGAATTAATGAATGAATGAATAAGGAAATTAGGTGACAGAATGAGCAGATAGATGACTGAGTGAATGTGTTGGGAACTGAATGAGAGTAACTGGCTGAATGAATGAGTGAATGAGTCGTTGACTGGTGGAATTTGTAGGTGACTGAATGAAGGAATAGATGACTGAGTGAATAGGTGAATGCATGAGCCAATAGATGACACTGTGAGTAGGTGACAGAATGAGCCAGTAGATAAATGAATGAGTAGATGAATTAATCAATAGATAAACAAATGAGCCAATAGATGAATGAGTAGGTGACTGAGCCAGTAGATGAATGAATGAGTAGGTGACAGAATGAACCAATGAATGAATGAATTAATAGGTGATTGAGCCAATAGATGAATGAGCAAGTGACTGAATGAGCCAGTAGATGAATGAATGAGTAGGAGAATGCATGAGTCGATGGATGGATAGATGGTCTCGTAGATGAATGAATGAGTAGGTGACTGAATGATTCAGTAGATGAATGAATGAGCCAAAAGATGAGTGAGTAGGTGACAATGATTCAGTAGATGAATGAATGAGTAGGTGACTGAATGAGCCAAAAAATGATTGAATGAGTCAGTAGATGAATAAATGAGCCAAAAGATGAATGAGTCAGTAGATCAATGAATGTGTAGGTGACTGAATGAGCCAGTGGATGGATGAATAGGTGACTGAATGAGCCAGTAGGTGACTGAATGAGCCAGTAGATGAATGAATGAATGAATGAATGAATAGGTGGCTGAATGAGCCAGTAGATGAATGAATGAGTAGGTGACTGAATGAGCCAGTAGATGGATGAATGTGTAGGTGACTGAATGAGTCTGTAGGTGACTGAATGTGTAGGTGGCTGAATGAGCCAGTAGATGGATGAATGTGTAGGTGACTGAATGAGTCTGTAGGTGGCTGAATGAGCCAGTAGATGAATGAATGTGTAGGTGACTGAATGAGCCAGTAGATGAATGAATGTGTAGGTGACTGAATGAGCCAGTAGATGAATGAATGAGTAGGTGACTGAATGACACAGTAGATGAATGAATGAGTAGGTGGCTGAATGAGCCAGTAGATGAATGGAGTTGGTGACTGAATGAGCCAGTAGATCAATAAATGTGTAGGTGGCTGAATGAGCTCTTGGCCAAATTATTTGTAACCATGGTCTTGACTTCCATTACTATGCTGATGACATCGTTATATCCATCTGCCCATCCATCCAAAGTTGTGGATGCAGAGTAATTTTCTAAAACTTAACAGATAAAACAGAAATCATGCTTATCGGCTCCAAATCTTCATTGTCCAGATCCTCCAGTTTCAGTCTGAACATCGACAGTGCACTTCTTAAATCTTCACTTATTTGAAACCTTGGAATGTTGCTTGACCCCTCGCTCAACTTTGATCCCCATATTAAATCCCTCACCAAGACTGCTTTCTTCCACCTCCGGAACGTTGCCCGCCTTCGCCCCTTTCTTTCCACTCGTGATGCTCAAATGTTGGTCCACTCCTTCATTATGTCCCACCTAGATTATTGTAGCTCCTTTCTCATTGGCCTCCTTACTAAACCCCTTCAAAGATTACAATACATTCAGAACTCTGCAATGAAACTCCTCATCTGTAGCAAACCATCTGCTCGTCTCACCCCATTCTTTCTCAGCTTCACTGGCTACCTGTTCTGTCCAGAATTAAATATAAAATCTGACTGCTCACCTTTAAAGTTCTGACATTCTAACTCCTTGTACTCCATCCCACTCTCTCTCAGATCCTCGAGCTATAATCTCCTTGCTGTTCCTCGCACTAGACTCTCTACCCTGGGTGGCAGGTCCTTCAGCACTACGGCCCCCAAGCTCTGGAATTCCCTTCTTCAACTCCTCCATGACTGCTCTTCTCTTCCCTTCTTCAAATCTCATCTCAAAACCTTTGTTTCATGAACATTTCTCCACCAATGCATAAACCCTCCACTTTTATTTTTTTGGTGGCGTTTTCTCTGACCTATGTAAAGCGACCTGGAGTTTGAGAAAGGCGCTGTATAAATGTAACTTGGTATTATTTTATTATTAATAGATGAATGAATAAGTAGGTGACGGAGTGAGCGTGCCAGTGAGTGACTGAGCGATTTGAAGAGAATAAGTGAAAAGGTGGCTGAGAATAGATTAATCATTGATGATGGCATGTGTGATAAGGATCAGTGTGTCCCCGTAGGTGCAAGTTTATCCACTTCCTGTATGACGTTAAGTACAGGTTTAAAGGTCAGTGATGTTCAGGTCGTATTTCACCACTGAACCAAGTGGCTGAGAGTTGATTTGCAGTCACAGTTCAGGTTTGCTTTTTCTTTTTTCACCGTTTTTGAGAAGTTATGCGAGTCATCTGATAAACCGCTGTGGCATTCCGGTGGCATTAGAGAATGTCGGAAGAATCCACATGAGCGATATGTGACTCGAGTGGACGAATTTCATTATCTTTAATATTCAAACACTGAAGAAGGAGAACTAATTTGTCTTTGCAGTTGCACAGCATGTGTGTGAGAGAAGATAACTCAATAACTATGTACTCTTAGTCTTGGTATTGCGTTATCTGCACATCCACACACAGCATCCCATGACGCTGGTGAAATGTTTCAGCTTGTCAAATTGCTGTTAATATACACACCCATCCAAATGAGAACTGGAATTTATAATAGACACTGTATGTGTGCGCAGATAGAGAGCACATGGCTTGGGATATTGGCAGGAAGTCAGGAATGTGTGTGTCTCGGTCGGATTCTTGGTTAGGTCAAACTGAAATGCATCACGAGTGTCAGGGCTGATAAACCACTGTGGTCGAATATCAAGGCTCACTAGATAGGCAGCCTGGTACTTTTTATGCCTCCGCCACCGTATGGTGCAGGAGGTATTATGTTTTCGGGTTGTCCGTCCATCCGTGCATCCGTCCTGAAACCTTCTGAACACGATATCTCAAAGGCTAATGAAAGGAATTTCACCAAACTTTCACCAATTGTGCACTTTGGGACAAACATGAACTGATTAGATTTTGAGAACAAAAGGTCTCAGGTCAAGGTCACTGTGAGGTCAAATGTCTGTCCGAAAACCTTGTGAACACAATATCTCCAAGGCT
>JAPEKM010000023.1:73146369-73158956 GCA_027575975.1 Cathorops multiradiatus
TGTGTGTGTGTGTGTGTGTGTGTGTGTGTGTGTGTGTGTGTGTGTGTGTGTGTGTGTGTGTGCACCTGAGCACCCCGCCCCTCTCCCCTGCCTCATCTCCTTCTTGTCCCTGTGCTCCACAGAATAGTGAGCAGCTTCGGGATACTGACTCGGACCTCATCCTGACAGATGGAGACCTGACATTGACGTACGGCGACACAGCCATCACGGTTAACGGTGCCTCATCGTCGTCATCTGCATCAGGGCCGAAGAGCGGCAAGCACAATGGCAGCATGTCTGAAGAGGCGCTGGAGAGAGAGCTAGTGGACTCACGGGAGCAGGACCTCCTGACCCGGGGCACGCGTCTGGTTTTCCCCATGGAAGATCATGCCTGAGATCAGTCGCTAACTCCTCCCCCTGCACATTCTTTCTATCTCTCTCTCTCTTTCCTCTCTCTCCATGCCTTGGACACCTTGCTCCACCTGGTTCTCCTGCGCTGCTTTAAAGACCTCAGGCAGGGGAGAGGGAAGGCAAGAGGTGAAGAGTCTGAGCGAGAAGATCTCGTGTGTTTACTGAACTGCAGAAGATGCAGAACATTAGCGATACTGTGATTTTCAAGAAAATAGACATTTGCTTTTTCAGAGCATGGTGAGAAACTTACTTGGTGAGATTTTGGGCATGCTGGAGGAAATGTGGGTGGTGATTGGCTGGAGGTGGGGAATATTTTTTTTTTGTTTGTTTGTTTCATCAGCCACCGCCCACACTAAACAGCTAAAAACGTGAAACCTAAGTATAGATGTGAAACATGTCTGCTGCACAAGCCAGCCTCTTGTTCTAATGCGCTCACATCAATGCACACATGCACATTTTCCTTGGAAGAGTTAGAGAGAAACATCGACCTGTGGGTTCATTCAGCGTAACCCCCTCATCCATTCCATGCTTCATTGTTCATTATTCAAATGATTGTAAATATGTAAAACTCACGCTGGTGAATTGTATGAGCTGCTCCCAGAGACGTTGTTCTGTGTCTGAAATTGGCTGCGTTCCCAGAGCATGTTGTCTGATTTCCTGAAGCGTTATGACCAATATCAGGTGTCAGGAAGTGTACATCATTAAAAGTAGAAATATGGAGGCAGCACTCGACTGGTTTTTGAGTGAAAATCAAAAAGCATTGAAGTTTAAACACTCAAGTATTGAATAAAAATTAACTTCATAACTCTCTCTCTCACACACACACACACACACACACCTGGAGTTCGCCTGACTGTTGAGCGAAAATTTAATAGCAGTTATGGAATGAATGCAGTGTCAACAAAACCATACTTGACTCGCTAAATTATTTTATTTGTCCAAAACTTGGCACTTTGGAAGTTGGGTTTGTAATCTTGCAGGTTAAATGAGCTCGCTAGTTGAGTTTTGTATGAGGGTGACTCAAATGAAATCATTTGGTAAATCAAATTTTTGTATTATGCATTTTTTTAAACTATTAGTAAAGTAAAACTATTTCTGTAGTAAACTACATTGTTCACAGTCGTCTCTTGTACTTAAACCAGGTCCACTTTTGTGACTGGTTTGGAATAAACGCTAAATTATTTTTTTTTAAATGCATAATACAAAAATTTGATTTACCAAACGATTTCATTTGTGTCACCCTCATACAAAACTCAGCTAGCAAGCTCAATTAACCTGCAAGATCACAAACCCAACTTCCAAACTGCCAAGTTAACGTCATGCCTTGAGTTTGGTGGCAACTTTTTGAAGACCAATAGTTCATTGATGGCTAATAAACAATAATAACAATCTTCTTGGAATGAATGTTAAGTCACGTTTGCAGCAAAACCAAAACTTAACTCGCTGCCTCATCTAATGAGTGAAGTGACAAAACTTATCTCGCTAATTCGACGAAGTAAATTTAAAACCATTAACTAGTTACCTTAAGTTAACAACTGAATTTACAAAACCTAACTAGCTATATTACAACATGAGTAGCGAGCTAATTTACTGTACTAATTTACAAAATTTCTCCTTAATATAACCAACTAAATTTAAAACCTTATCGCTAATTTTAAAGTAGCTAGTTCTAATTTACAAAACTTAACTAGCCAGCTCATTTAACCAGCTAGATTACAAAACCAAACTTAAAAACCCAGTTAACTTGATGCCTTTAGTTTGGTGTCAACTTTTAAAGACTGGTATTTATTCATTTCATTCATGGTTAATTTAGAAAATTGGTTAATAAATAAATCAACAGTCCTCTTGGAATGAATGTTGAGTCACATTTGCGACAAAAACAAAACTAGCTAGCTAATCTAATGAGCTAATTGACAACTTATCTAGCCAATTTAACAAACTAAATTTAAAACCATAACTAGTTACCTTAATTTAAAATGTTAATTTACAAAACCTTAACTAGCTAGCTAATTTAACTAACTAAAGTACAAAACATGAGAAGCTAGCTAATTGAATTAGCTAAATGACTAAACTTAAAACCTTAACTCGCTACCCAAGTTAGCAATCTAATTTACACAACTAGCTAGTGGTGGGTTTCCCAAAAGCCTCTTAACGCTAAGAGCGTCTTTAACTATGAGAGAAAGAGCATTCATTGTGTTGTTCGCCCTACTATTTAAAGATCATCTTTGTGCCGCGATGTTTTTGGGAAACTCTGGCCAGCTCATTTAACCAGCTGGATTACAAAACCGAACTTTATAAAACTCAGTTCACGTCTTGAGTTTGGTGGCAACTTTTTGAATACCAGTTTTTCATTTTATTGATGGTTGATAGATCAACAATCCTCTTGGAATGAATGTTAAGTCACATTTACAATGAAAACAAAACTTTTACCTAGCTAGCTAATCTAATGAGCTAATTAACCAAACTTATTTAGCCAATTCAACTAAATATAAAACTTGAACTAGCCGCCTTAAATTAACGATCTAATTTACAAAACTAGCTAGCTAATTTAACTAGCTAGATTATAAAATATGAGAAGCAAGATAATTTACAAAACTCATCGAGCCAATTAACAAACTGCATTTAAAACCATAACTAGCTAGCCAAATTAACAATCTAATTTACACAACTTTAACTAGCTAGTTAATTTAACCCACTAAAGTACAAAACATTAGTAGCTAGCTAATTTAATGTGCTCATTTTACAAAACTCATCTGGTCAATTTAACGAATGAAATTTAAAACCTTAACTAGCTGCACAAGTTAGCAATCTAATTTGCAAAACTTAATTAGTCAGCTCATTTAACCAGCTAGATTACAAACCAAACTGACAGAGCTCTTTTAACGCCTTTATTTTGGTGGAATTTTTTAAAGACCAATGTTTCATTTTTCTTTTCATTAATGGTTAATACATCAACAATCCTCTTGGAATGAATGCTGAGTCGCATTTGCAACAAAAATGAAACTTAACTCGCTCGCTAATCTAATGTACTAATTTACAAAACATATTTAGCCAATTTAACAAACTAAGTTTAGCTACCTAACTTAATCTAATTTACAAAACTTAACTAGCTAAAGTACAAAACATGAGAAGCTAACTAATTTATTAAATGACAATATATCTAGCCAAATTGAAAACCATAACTAGCTACCGAAGTTAGCAATCTATTTTATAAAACTCAACTAGCTGGCACATTTAACCAGCTAGGTTACAAACCTGAACTTACAAAACTCAGTTCACGTCTTTAAGCTAGTATCTCACTGGGCTGTGACAGCTTGTGATAAATTGCGAACATCATTCGCGAGAGTTTCAAAAGTGTCTTGAAACATTCACGGCACTTCTCAGTTTCCTTGCATGAGTCGCAAAGTGTCGCTCCTTTGTCGCTGAAATTTTGAACATGTTCAAAAAATTAGTGCAACAAAATTTCTCTCAAAATAGCCGCAAATGCGTTGCTGGTGTCGCAAAGCCGTCGCGAACCCTTCTCAAGTCAGTTTCCGTGAGGCTTCCTCTACTACTCTGCTTGCTGAGGGAAAGCTGGGCTGCGACAGCCTGCGACTTGTTGGAGACGCAACAATTGTGGTAAAATATGTGAATATCAATTCAGTCTGATTCCAAGTGAAAATTGTCGCTAATTCGCATATATTTTATCGCAATTGTGTCTCCAACTAGTCGCAAACTATCGCAGCCCAGTGAGATTCTACCCTTAGTTTGGTGGCAACTTTTTAAATACCAATATTTTTTTATTTTCATTGATTATCAACAGTCCTCTGAGAATGAGTGCTGAGTCACATTTGTAATGAAAACTAAACTCGCTAGCTAATGTGTTAATTTACAAAACTTATCTAGCCAATTTAACACACTAAATGTAGCTAACTTAAGTGAGGACTCTAATTTACAAAACTTGACGAGCTAAAGTACAAAACATGAATCGCTAGCTAATTTCATGTGCGAATTTAAACTTAATTTTCTGGCTAGTTTAACCAGCTACATTAGAAAACTTGGTGAGCTAATTTACCAGACTTGGAGTTAATGTAACTCGACATATTTTTTCCAGTTTTGATGATGAATTGTAAAGACTGTGTTTTTCATTACACTTATGTTTAATAACCCTTTTGGAATGAATGCTGAGTCAGATTAGCAATGAAAACAAATAACTAGCCAGCTAATTAATAAAATTTATCTACTTTAATTATTGAAATTACAAAACCTACATAGCTAATTTACCAGAATTAAAGTTAATATACTTGTTTAGCTTTGGTGGCAAATTTTAGACTGTGTGTGTAACTTGACGTAATAACTTCAGTAACTTCTGAGTAGGATAAAAAAATTTCATGTGGTTTGAGATTTGTAATGAGGATCTTGAAGGTAAAAAGGAAGCTGTAAGGAGCAAGGAGTGTTTTATTTTTCTCGTAAAAGTATGTTACGTACAAGTGTTAAATGTTAAGACGTAAGTGAAAGTGCAAGTAGAGTAACAAAGTACAATTACTCAGTACTTCCCATGATGGTTGATTGATTTACATCAGAGGAAGAAAAAAAATATTCAAAACAAGAAGTAAGGAACAACTTTGAGATTTTAACAATACATAGATCTTTCATCACTCCATCCAGCACATCTGCTTCAGCGTTCGTGTCCCTCCCACATCATTAACATAAACACATGGCTGTTCTCACCCAGCTGTGAGTGATGAGCACAGCTGTGACTCCGCCCCTCATCCTCAATACCATGATGACTCACGCTTTCACTATGCGCTCTTGTATCCATGTTTTATTTTCTGACTGTTTTTCTCCATATGAGCAGTGAGCGCTGTGTGACCTTAACCACAGGAGTTTATCACAGCTGCTTTAAAAAAAAAAAAGCTCCCTCCACTAACATCTGCGTCAGAAATCTGAGCCGTATCTGAATCACGGAGTCTGTGAATGCAGTCCTTTATCTCCAAAGTGTCCGCAGGGCGGATTGGACAACAGACCACTGTCTGAATCCTCATCATAAATTCAGAAAGTTGTTTGATCGCAACTTGTGTCACAATCCGTCCACTTCATTTACCTCCGAATAAAAACTCTGAGCAGTTGCACGAAGCCCGTCACGGTCTGGGTTTCAGCTCAAAACCTGAACAGGAGCGTTATCGCAGACATTCAGCGGCATTGGACGTGTACGGAAATGTTCTTCTTTTTGTCTTCAATGCTGTAAAATAAAGTAAAATGTGAACCAAGTAATAAAATATAAAGTTTAAAGACTATACCATTGCAAAAATACTTGGTTCATAGTAATCTTTATCAAGCACTTTTTCACGCAAAACCAACTATTTACGTAAAAGAATAAAGATGAAAAATACAGTATATCAAATGACGTGTATAAGTAGAAATTGTAATTATAAATAGAAAATGAGCTAATTTTAACAATCTAAATTACAAAATTCAATTCACTTGCTAATTTAATGAGCTACTTTACAAAAACATAACTAGCTAGCTAATTTATCAAGTGAAATTCCAAAACCTAGTTAATTTCTTGCAGAATTTTAAAATCAGATGTTTTTTCCTTTTGTTTAATTATTTTGGATTGAATGGTAAGACACATTAGCAACAAAAGAAAACCCTAGCTAGGTAATTTCGACAAGCTAAATTACGAGTGAAAAATGAACATAGGAATGATAAATGAAACAAGCTTAATAAAAATCTGAAATCCTTAGAAATATATAAGCTACTTGAAACAAAACAGTAAAGGTAAAATGTAAACAATATTTAATGGAGAAATTAACTTACTAAAAAATCCATAATTAGAACAATCTACAGCTGTTAAATTATTGATGAAACTTGATAAATGTTTCGCAATCACAGATGAGAGTATTCAAACAGGTTCGTGTGTAACCTGGGTTTCAATCCAAAGGTCAAGTGCAAAAGTCTTTGTATCCTTAAGGGAACAATTCAAAAGGAATACAATTTAAAAAAATAAAATAAACATGCATACATGAATAATGGTGCATTGTGGATTTCCTCGGTGTCCTCCAGTTTCCTCCATTTTGTACTAAATTTGCCCCAAGGTGTATTTGGGTGTGTGAATGTGTTCGGAGGCGGGGAGCGTTCAAGTGGGTGTGTTTTGTTTTTTTTGGGTGGGACAGGCAGCACAGGGAGAACAAAAAGAGGAAAAAAAAGCTTTATAGGTATTGTCATCTCCAACAAGACATTTTTGTTTCACTGAAAATAACTGAAAATCACGTAAATCTTTCCGGCTGTTGCAGACATAACATTCGTTTTGGTTGGGCGCTATGACTTTTCGTTATTGACAGGATAGGACACGCCCTCGACTCGAAGTCGTCACTTTGAAATTACGATATGTCTGACGGGACTTGAATCCTGTGTATGTTACGATTTAATTTAATCATATTGTGTTCCACAAAATGAGATCTTGAGATCCTGATTTAAAAAAAAACACCACAGCCGATCATGTCCGAGGAACAAGACTGACGGGAACGAACCCAATCGGAGAGACACGAGCCAATCATGGGCATCACTGAGCTCATGTACGTGTTAGAGGGCAGATAGCACTTGGCTCTGGATGGGTTACAAGCGCATGAGTAGCTGCTTTCACGTGTCTGAGGAAGCGTGTTAGCTTTCGCGCTCCTTCGTTGGTCCACGTATGTGTTCTGAGTTACGTTAACAGTATGTATAGCTCTCAAGTCCCGTGTTATGATGCGGTCCTGACAGAGGTGTATATATATTTTATGGAGCTGTATGTTACATATTTGTGTTTATCACCAATCTTGAGTCCTCGTGTATGCAGAAGAGGGCTGATAGCACGTTCCTCAGATTGACCTGCATCAGAGAATGATCAGTAGTTTGGAGGGGGAAAAAATGATGTGGTCAGGTGGTGTCATGTGTCTCAGAGGAAGCATGTGTTAACCGTCAGCACGCTGTGGTCGGCCGCTGTCAGGTGATACAGGATTGGGGAAATTTTTGTCCAGGAGTCATTAAATTCTATAAATGATTGGGAGAATCCATGGCCTAATAGTTAGAGAAGCAGCTTTAGGACCAGAAGGTTGTCTGTTTGATTCCCTTGACCAGCAGAAATGGCTTAAGTGCCCTTGAGCAGACCCCAAACCCCACCTTGATGCTCGAAGTATGTTGTACATCGGTCTGGCTAAGAGTGTCTGCGAAACTACATTAATGTAATATGTAATCAGACCTCATTTTGAGCAGCGATAATCGTGACACGCCCAAACACACACACACTTAATGTTGCTTTAAATCAATGAAGAACCCAAACTGATGATTAATCCATCCATTTAAAAGGGGAGGAACACCACTACATCCTTCCATCTCCTTTCATAGATTCAAATCCAGAACCATCCCATCAAACCTGCTTCTTTGGGTTGTTTGTACTTTTTGTTCAAACATCTGAGACCACTTTCATGCTCGGCTTCTTTCTGAAAACCATCTTCATTTCTTTATGTATTTTTCTGGGGAGAAAAAAAAAAACACCACCACAAAAACAAAAGCCTCCTGTGTTGTGACCTGATCTTATCGCTGGACGATCACAGACCTGAGAGAAAACTGTGAAGACATCTTCATCCTGTGAAACATTTCACGTTGGACACTTTCTTTCGGGGTGGAAACGTCGTCACGGTTTGGTGCACTTTGGATTTTTGGATGGATCCGGATCCAGTTGTGACTGAAAAGGACTTGGAGACTTCCTGGACTTGATGCAGCTGTTTTTCCGATGTGTCCGGAGTAATCCAGCGGATTTGTACATACGTCTAGGTTTATCCTTCCGCTCTCCCGTAGCTGTCGGCTCATACCCCGCCGTCCTGCATGTGTCCGTGTCCGTCTCCGTCCAGATATACTCCGTAACAAGGGATGCCATGTTGAATGTGTATGATGTATCTATCTATATCCCAAGACACGACGACCGCGTCGACGCTTATTACTCCTTATTACATGTGAAAATGCACTCGAGCCTGACAAAGTGTGTATGCATTAAAAAACAAGTGTACATTTCAAACCATATATCAATGTATTCAACAGAACTGAACTGGTTTATTTACTGTAGCAATATATCAAATCTGAGGGAAATGCTTTGGTACTGAATAAAAAGACAATGTTTACTACAAAAAAAAGACACTTTTTTATTATTTACAAAAGTCTTCATAAATATGTTTTTGTTCACAGTGAGTTCTAAGACTCGACGTAGTTCAGGTTAGTTCTTTCGGAGATGATAATGTCATGTTTTTACGGTGTAATACTGTCATCACGTTAATGCATTTATTAAACATTCAATAACCTGGTACTTCAGAGCAGTGTTCATAAGGCTCTAAGACACCTGACAAAGCTGCAGACTTGTTCTTAAAGGCATTGCATCAATTTCTTTATCAGGCTGACTTCACGCCTGTGTCAGATGACATGAGGTTATGTTACAGCATGAGAGAATAATCCCTAATCTGTAATAACTTGGGTTTGTTCGCTCTATGAACACCTATGATCAAGTCGTTATACTTTTATAATGCAGCTGTGTATTTTCCCAATCCCTTACAATTAATTTTTCTACTTGAAATGTCAGACCGTTTCATGACACATGTTTTTCGCTTATAAGCGTTTTATGAACACCTATGGTCATGTCATGACACAGTCATAAGAGAGATTTATTTATTTCTGTGCCCTTAAGTAAACTTTCATTTTTTAGTACTTGAGATTTTAGTGATTTTAGTACTTGAGCTTTATGAACATCTATGACATGTCATGAGGGCACTATGCATATTTTCTGACCCTTAACTCCGTTGAATTTCATATTTCTGCTTATAACATCTTTATGAATACATATGATCATGCCATTATAAAGTTCTCACCCTTACTTTCATATTTCTGCTTATAATATCTTTATGAACATCTGTTATGACAACACTATGCATACTTTCTGACCCTTAACTCTGTTGAATTTCATATTTCTGCTAATAACATCTTTATGAATACATATGACCATGCCATGACACAGCTTTCATCCTTAGTTTCAGATTTCTGCTTCTAACATCTTTATGAACACTTGTGTCACGACAGTGCTATGCATATTTTCTGACCCTTAACTCTGTTGAATTTCATATTTCTGCTTATAACATCTTTTATGAATACATATGATCATGCCATTATAAAGTTCTCACCCTTAGTTTCATATTTCTGCTTATAATAGCTTTATGAACACTTATGACCATATCTTGACAAAGCTCTCACCCTTAGTTTCATATTTCTACTTATAACATCTTTATGAACATCTATGACGTGTCATGAGGGCACTATGCATATTTTCTGACCCTTAACTCTGTTGAATTTCATATTTCTGCTAATAACCTCTTTATGAATACATATGACCATGCCATGACAAAGCTTTCATCCTTAGTTTCAGATTTCTGCTTATAACATCTTTATGAACACTTGTCACGACAGTTCTATGCATATTTTCTGACCCTTAACCACAGTGAATGCCATATTTCTGCTCATAACATCTTTATGAATGTCATGGCATGGTCATATGTATTCATAAAGGTGTTATAAGCAGAAATATGAAACTAAGGATGAGAGCTGTCATGTTGTGGTCATATGTAAAGCTATGTTTATTATCTCTAGCCTTTAGTTTCATATTTCTGCTTATAATATCTTTATGAACACTGATGTCACAACAGCACTATGCATACTTTCTGACCCTTAACTACATTGAGTTTCATATTTCTGCTAAAAGCATCTTAATGAATACATATGTCATGACAGCTATATTTATCTCTTGCCATTAGTTTCATACTTCTAACAAAGGCCATGTCACGATGGCGCTATGCATATTTTCTGACCCTTATCTACACTGAATTTCATATTTCTGCTCATAGCATCTTTATATATACACATATGACCATGTCATGACAAAGCTCTCGCCCTTAGTTTCATATTTCTGCTTATAACATCTTTATGAACACCTATGACATGTCACAACTTCTTTATGAAATGTCATGGTCATATGTATTCAAAGATGCTATAAGCAGAAATTATATTCAGTGTGGTTAAGGGTCAGAAAATATGCATAGTGCTGTCGTGACATCATGGATGTTCATAAAGATGTTATAAGCTATATATTTATCTTTAAAGATAAGCAGAAATATGAAAGTTAGGATGACAGATAAACAGCTTTGTCAGGACATGATATGTATTTATTAAGATGTTACAAGCAGAAATATGAAACTAAGTGCAATAGATAATAAGCATAGCTATGTCATGGTCATTTGTATTCACAAAAATGTTAAGCAGAAATATGAAATCAAATGTAGTTAAGGGTATGTATAGTGCTGTTGTGACATGTCATAGATGTTCATAAAGATGTTATAAGCAGAAATATGAACCTAAGGGTGAGAGATATAAATATAGCTTAATGTCGTGGTCAAATGTAAAGCTATATTTATCTCTCGCCTGTAGTTTCATAGTTCTGCTTATAACATTTTATGAACACCTGTGACAGGTCATAACATCTTTATGAATGTCATGGTTATATGCATTCATAAAGATGCTATAAGCAGAAATTATATAGCTCAGTGTGGTTAAGGGTCAGAAAGTATGCATAGCGCGGTTGTGACATGTCGTAGATGTTCATAAAGATGTTATAAGCAGAAATATGAATCTGAGGGTGAGAGATAATAAACATAGCTTTGTCATGGCATGGTCATATGTAAAGCTATATTTACTGTCTCTCGCTCTTGGTTTCATATTTCTGCTTATAAAATCTTTATGAACACCCATGACCATATGATATGATGCTGCCAGGACAAAGCTGTGTAGATTTTCTCCAACCCTTAATCAAAGCAGCTTATTTTATGAACCCTTACGACCTGGTTGTTACAGAGCTGTTATATTTCAGTAACCTGAGTTTCATGTTTCTACTTGTACATATTCATAAAAATATTATATCAGTGTTATGATGCTGTTATGTCGATAGAGTTGTGTATATTTGGACTCATCTTGCACGTTCCAGTCCGCCACACAAATGTCTCTGGAAGTGAAAGTCAGGGAGCAGAAACAGCCTTCTGACGTCTGAAACCTTCTGAACACTGCTCTGGACTATAGTTTTACCAAACGTTCACGTGTGACTATGCGCTAAGAGGCGCTACCTGTCGCTCTGACGATACACCACTGTTACACACTTTTCTGAAATGCATTATTAAGTGTTTATAAACATCTCTATTCAGGTTTCTGAAGGATTCTGAAATGGTGTTTCGATTCATGTATGTGAAAGATAGTTTGACAGTGAAACAGCACTTCAGTTATACTAAAACACACACACACAAGCCCAGCATGCTAAGCTCCATGTCCTGTAGCTGATTAAGGGAATCTGAGGATTAGTGCTGATCAAACATGGCCGACAATCCGTACCCGACCAGCTCGCTCATCTCCCGGGTGTCTCTGCCTCACTGTCAGAGTTAGTGTTTAATCTCCTCCAGGTTATCATCAGTGTCCTCTGAAGCCTGCGTGTTTTTATTTAGCGTCCATCTTCTCGCTGTCGGATTTGGTCTCACGGCGCTGTGGGGCATCTGATCTCAGACTGGAACTGTTTCTAGTGTCAATCTTCCAGAGACCCAGTGATGGACGCTTGATGTTCCTGCCTCCCGCTGTAGCTTCACGTCATCCTGTGCTCTCACAGGGCTCGGTCTTCCCTTTAGGCTTCTGTAACACAGAAACACACTTCTTATGAGCTCAAGATCGTCCAGAGCAGCAAAGTAACAGTGGTAACACAAATCATATGGATACAAATCAAGAGCTTCACAATGCTCACATGTCAGATTGGGAAAAAACTGTGATCTCAAAGTGAAGTGTGACTTTCTTTCACTGTCGCATGGGTGTTGGTTTGAGCCAGATGGACTGTTTTTTTTTTTTTTTGAGTATTTCAGAAACTGCTGGTCTCTTGGGGTTTTCACACACAACACTTGCTAGAGTTTACACAGAATGGTGCCAAAAACAAAAAACTTTAGTTGAGTGAGCGAGAGACAATTCTGTAGGTGGAAACAAAAACGCCTTGTTAAGAGATGGCCAGAGGAACACAGCCAGATCAGAAGGATATAATAACTCATATAATCACTCTTTACAACCGTGGTGAGCAGAAAAGCATCTCAGCATGCAACAGAAAACAGAAGAACACA
>JAPEKM010000023.1:76274865-76287580 GCA_027575975.1 Cathorops multiradiatus
AAAATGACTCAAATCAGTTATAATTTTATGAAACTGTAAAGTGGGACCCAACGTGCCTGCTTCTCACAGAATCTGCCTGTAGTCAAATCCGGTTCTGAGACGACGCTGGTGTACGTGCATGCGCGGTGTGGCGTGTTCACTGCTTCACATGGGTGACATGCAGAGGACACATTTCACTGTGCTCGAGTGTGCATGTGACAAAGGCTTCTTCTTCTTCTTCAAGTCCTTTTACAATGATTTAATAGGAGCCACCGGTTTGTTTTGGGGCGGTCTGGGGGTAGTCCTAAGGTGGGTCTCCCAAAAAGGGACCCGACTTAAAAACTGTCTACAAGAGTTCAGACGTGTCACGGTGCAGGCACTTACGGATCTATGTGCAGAAGAGTGACAAGGAGCAAACAGTGACAGAGCCAAAACGAGAGACGAGAATCAGAGTGGTAGAACTAGTGATGATCAGGTGATTGGCAATCAGCATCAAGGGGGGGAAACAAAGAGCGAAAACAGAAAATAGAGAAGCAAGAGTCAGAAGACCGAGGCCCCGTCCACACGAGTACATTTTTGATGATTCTGCATAAATGCTTTATCGTTTCGGCCTCGCGTCCAGACGGATCCGGTTTTTTTTAGGTGTGAAAGCGGTATTTTTTGAAAACGGGTCCCAGGGAGTCTTGTGGGATCACCGAGCAAGATGGTCACATAGGAGGAGCGCTCCCATAGACCCACCAAAATTACCTTTAAATTCGCTATTTTAGTGCGTTTCATCGCTGTACAGTTACTGATAAAGTAACTCTGACCACTTATAGACTGTTTAAATTCAGGATTTGGTGTATAATGACGACGAGAACAGCTAAACAAAATCCGACTACACCGGCGGCTAGTAAGCTAACAGGAATGTCTGGAGCTAGCGAGGGAGACGGTGAAAGTGTGCTCGCTTCCATGCAGCAGTCACTTGAGAAAGCTATGAAAGAAATGGGAAGAGTTGGGAAACTCCTGACGACCCTTCAAGCTGAAATATCTGATATAAAAGAAACCAACGTCGGGCTTCGTACAGATATGGACAGTGTTATGCAGTGACTGGACGAAGCAGAGAGCCGCATGTCTCAACTTGAGGACGAGAATGTTCAGCTCCGCCGAGAAGCGAGTAAGAACTCTAAACACTGAGGAGTCGCGTCATGCTGTGGAAGATGCAGCTAATCGAGATAGACGCCAAAATTTACGGCTTATTGGACTGAAAGAAAAGCTGGAAGGTAACAGGCCGTCCGAATGTGTGAGAACTGTTATCTCCGAGGCTCTGGGGACGGAGTCGGACGGATCCCAGCTGCAGCGAGTGCACCGAGCTCCGACTACGCTGCCAGAAGACGCCGAAGGTCTCCCGCCAAGACCGATTATCATTCGCTTTTTGAGTTACTTGGAAAGGGAGAGAGCGCTGATGGCCGCAAAGCGGAAATATAAAAACAAGGAGGGCGTAACCTGGAAAGGTCATTTTTCCCTGACATGACAAAAGAAACGGCGGCGAAGAGGAGAAAGTTTAAGGATGTGAAAAGTCGGCTACACACACTGGACGTGCGGTTTACACTGGGCGGTTTACACTGGGCTTTCCGGCGGAGCTGCGCTTCACTTGGCGAGGGAAAAGAATGAAGTTCACGGACGACAAAAAGGCGATGGACTTTCCTGACAGCCAGACGGAACAGCAGAGCCAGAGGAGGGGTCTCCTGATCGTGAGTCAGTAGATTAATAACTTCAAATTTCCGACAACACCGTAAGGACAGTGCTCTACTCTTTGCGCTCTCGCCACTGGGCATTTAAAGGCGTAAAGACTGTCGGGAGTGAGTCGTACTCGATAGGAGACATTCGATATGCTTACTGCTACTGTATATCATTGTATTGGCTTGAAAACGTGTTCTCAGTAGGCCCTACACAAACTACCGGTGATTAGGTCAGGATCAAAGGGACATTTAGAGGGTCAACGATGTTGTGGATGATGGTTTTGGAGGGTAATGGGAGGGGAGGGGAGGGGATTATGGATGGCCATCGTGCCGTGCCTCATGGGCCTGTTTTGTGGGGGGTATCTCGAGATAGAGAGAGGGGAAGGAAAGGGTGATTTGGGGTTTATATTTTATGTTCCCTGTTTTGAAGGGTTTTTGAGGAATGTTTGGTTTGTTTGGATCGGCAGCTGGGCAGCACTCCCCCCCCATGTTCTGGTTTGTATTACTTCTTATGGCGTATGCAGCGCACATACACCTCAACAAAGTCTATTGTAGCAAGTTTATTTGTTAAATAAGAACACTAATGAATAACGGTGTTAGGATAGTATCTTGGAACGTGAACGCTGTACATAACCCCATAAAAAGAAAGAAATGTCCATCATACCTGGAGTCACAGCAAGCTCAAACAGCCTTTATTCAGGAGACGCATGTGATTGGCTCAGAGGCGAGGCGGTTACATTGAAGAGAGATTGGGTGGGCCAAATATTCCATAGCTCATATAGTAGTAAAAACATGGAGTTGCCATTTTAATACATAAAAATCTCAATTTTATTGTTATTAAACAGCAAAAGGATGATGAGGGGAGGATTATATACTTACAAGCTAAAATCAATGGAGTACAAGTTACTTTATGCAATATATATGCTCCAAATGAAGAAAATCCAGGTTTCTTTCATACAATTAATAAATTAGTGGGTAATGATGGTGGGGGCCCTATGATAATAGGTGGGGATTTCAACCAAGTTTTGGATGGGGCTTTGGACAAAACTACATTCTCTAATATTGTTCCAAAAGACAGAATGGCTATTGGTCTTCTGATGGAGGATATGGGTCTGACAGATATATGGAGGCTTGTTAATCCCAGGGATAAAGAATACACATTTTATTCTCATAAACATAAATCACAATCCAGGATAGATTACTTTTTAATTAGCAAAGAACTTGTTAATAATGTCACAGATTGCTCAATAGGACCGATAGCACTGACTGACCATGCAGCAGTACATTTAGGAGTATTGATTGGATTAGAGGGTAATAGAGGAGGTAGGTGGAGATTGAATGTTTCTATGTTTCAGGATCCAGTATTCTGTAGCCAGCTTGAAAAGGATATCAGTACTTTTTTCCTGGAAAACATAGGCTCAACAGAAAGAATAGGTACAGTGTGGGAAGCTTCTAAAGCTTATATCAGGGGGAAGCTTATAGCTCAGTGTAGTGCGAAGAAAAGAGAGCAAATAAGAAAACTTAAGGGCTTAGAAACTCAACTTAAAGATTTAGAGAAGACACTGGCTGAGAAACATAATGATGTACTGTTAAAGGAAATCTGTGATCTCAAATTTAAAATAAATGATATTTACAATAGAGAGGCAGAATATGCTCTATTCAAGCTATGAAAGTGGGGAAAAAGCTGGGAAGTTGTTGGCTAGGCAGCTGCGCCAAAAAGAAGCAAGTTATGCTATATCAACGGTTAAAAACAAGAAAGGGGAATTGATGACTAATACAAGCGATATCAATAAAGTTTTTGCGAGTTTCTATAGTCAGTTATATACATCGGAGATAAACCCTGAATTGAAGAAATATGATGCCTTTTTCTCTGGGATTAACCTTCCACAAATATCGGATGATGAAAAGGAATTACTGGACCGTCCTATATCGGTGGAGGAAGTTAAAAATGCAATTAAACCAACGAGTGCTGGGAAATCACCTGGTCTGGATGGTTTTCCTTCAGGGTGTTATAAGAGATTTAGTGGCGTTCTCGCGCCTGTTCTGCCAGAGGTCTGTGAAGAGTCTTTTTCAGTGGCAAATTGCCAAATACATTTAATGAAGCTTTAATCTCCTTAATTGTTAAAAAAGATAAAGACCCTGCTGATCCAGCTAGTCATAGACCAATCAGTCTTATTAACGTGGATTGTAAAATCTTGACAAAAGTACTGGCAACCAGATTAGAGAATCTTCTGCCACATTTAATCCATTGTGATCAGGTAGGCTTTATTAAAGGGAGAGCATCCTCTCATAATGTTAGACGTCTATTGCACCTGATGCAACTTAATCATAGCAATCGCAATGCAGTAGCTGCCATATCATTAGATGCCCGGAAGGCATGTGACATGGTGGAATGGGGCTTTCTACGTCATACCCTTAGAACATTGATGTGGAGAGGGCTTTATCAAACGGGTAAATATTATCTATTCAGACCCAAGAGCTGCAGTGATAACACATGGAATAATATCATCTTTCTTCAATTTATCACGGGGAACAAAGCAAGGAGACCCCCTCAGTCCCCTGCTCTTCACACTGTTTTTGGCACCTTTGGCTTCTGCAATAAGGAGTGAGAGGAGTATTAAAGGGATTCTGCATGGCGGAGACGAGCATAAAACGTTTCTTTATGCAGATGATATTTTGTTGCTTCTGGATGACCCTTTGTTGTCAGTTCCTAATGTTTTGTCCACAATAGAGTCTTTCTCAGCATTATCAGGCTACAAAATAAATTGGGAAAAGTCTGAGTTTATGCCGATATCTAAAGGATGCAGTCAAATCATAATGACAACATTCCAGTTTAAGTGGGTCCAAACTGGAATGAAGTATTTAGGTGTTAGACTTTGCCCAGATTTGGCAAATATAATTGACATGAATATGTCCCCTCTACTTAAGATGATTAAGTTGAATTTGGAAAAGTGGAGGATGGTTAACCTAACATTATGGGGGAAAATTAATGTAATTAAAATGATAGTCTCCACACAATTCAATTACATCTCTATGATGATACCAGTACGGATTTCTAATGCCATTCTTAAGCAATATAACAAGTTAATCACAGAGTTTTTATGGAATGGGAAAAGGCCAAGAATTAAGCTTCAAAAACTATTTGCCTCATGGGATATTGGTGGAATGGCCCTTCCAAACGTGGAATTATATAATATTGCCTTTGAGATGAATAAGTTGGCAAAGCATTGGGGTGTAGGTGGTTCCAAGCCTGGGTGGGTCAAGATTGAAGAAGGGCTTGTGTGCCCATCTGGTGTGGTAGAATATATGTCACAGAAAACTCAGGCAGGGGAAGCTAATTTAATTTTGGATCATTCACGATGGGCATGGGCAAGGGTGCATAAAATGTTGGGGATTTCACAATATAAACAAAGCTACTCTTCTATATGGAATAACCCTTCCATTTGCATAGGTAAAAAGGTATTCTTATGGCCAACTTGGTTGGGGAAGGGCATACGTATTGTTCAAGATCTATATAGAGATCAGACACTTATGTCTTTTGAGGATCTTAAGCAACAATTTAACTTAACTGATAAAGGGGATTTTTGGAGGTATCTACAGTTGAGAAGTTCGGTGGGATCTGTTTTTGGTCTGCAAAGAGAGAATAAAGAAGATAATGTGGTGCAGGAGTTTTTTAACGCTCCACCTATTTCACACGCACACTCTGCCTCTGTTTTTTATAACAAAATGTCAAAAATCCAAACAAAACTATGTGAAAACTTAAGGACTATATGGCAGAAAGATCTTGATACAGACATTGACGAGGCTGTGTGGGAAAATATTATTTCAAATATGGGAAGGGCTACAAGGGATGCAAGAAATAAATTTATTCACTACAAAATTGTGCACAGGTATTATTTTACACCAAGTAAGCTATGCCGAATGGGTTTAATAAAAGATAATAAATGTTGGAAGTGTAATAAAGAGGTAGGTACACTTCTCCATGCACTATGGGATTGCCCCTTGATAATGCCCTTTTGGAAGGCAGTTTTGAAAAAATTTGAGGACTGGCTTAGTCAACCTTTACCAGAGTCTGCACAATTCTGCCTTTTAGGAGATAAGTCATTTATGCCAGAGGGTATTCCAAAAGCTGAAGGTAGACTAATGATGACAGGTTTTCTGGTAGCGGCTAGAATTATTCTCCGTAAATGGAAGAGCCCACATAGACCGGAAATTAAGGAATGGCTTCAACTTATGTCAGAAACAGCTGCCTTTGAAGTCATGATTTCAAGGGTGCAGAAGGAACCAAGTAAAGCTAGCCAAGCATGGGTATATTTTGATTACAGTGTTGGTTTAAATTCTTAGGGGACCTGGGGTGTGTTGTATATGTATGTGCATTAATATGTCTGTGAATAGATAATTAAGGAGAGCTGTCATGTTTTGTGTTGCTGCCGTTTTATGTTTGTTTTTTTTTTGTTATTGAATGTTTGTTTGTCTTTTTTCTGTAATTGTATTATAAAAGCAAAATAAAAATTTTAATGACAAAAAAAAAGAAATGGAAGTTATGGCCGATTAGGTGTTTTTACAAGATTTGACCTTGATGACCTTGACCTTTGACCCTCACCCACCAAATCTAATGTCTTTGTGTGACACTAGTGAGTTGTCCTGTGCATTTTGGTGAAGATTGGTCAAGAAATGATGATGCTAAAGCACAAACAGACAAACGGACAGATCAACATACTTGCAAAAATCTCCTATTTTCACAAGTAATACATAAAAAATCCTAGAAATTTGATTGAATAATTAAAGTATTTGATGCAGGAAAAATTGATAGATTGAAATATAATGAGTTCTGTAGTGGGCAGCACGGTGGTGTAGTGATTAGCACTGTTGCTGCCTCACAGCAAGAAGGTTCTGGGTTCGAGCCCAGTGGCCGTCGGGGGCCTTTCTGTGTGGAGTTTGCATGTACTCCCCGTGTCTGCATGGGTTTCCTCCGGGTGCTCTGGTTTCCCCCACAGTCCAAAGACATGCAAGTTAGGCTAAGTGGTGGCTCTAAATTGACTGTAGGTGTGAGTGGTTGTTTGTCAGCCCTGCAATTACCTGGCATCTTGTCCAGTGCATACCCTACCTCTTGCTCATAGTCAGCTGGGATAGGCTCCAGCTTGCCCGTGACCTTGCATAAGATAAGCGGTAATGGATGGATGGAGTTCTGTAGCAGCTCTTTAGACATAATTTTAACCAGAAATAGAGTTCTAAAGTGGCTAAAATGTCCAACTTCCATAAGCTCTTTGAAGTTACCTTGGAGCTATTAGTCCCTTCACAAATAGAGATAATTCTCAGTAACTGCACAGGCTCTCCACAAATGAAAGTGTTCATGTCACCAGCGTGCGCTCTATATATTTTGACTCTATGGATTGTGCAGATTGGGATCTCTAGTGTTCAAACAATGCAACCATACTAGCTGCATAATTAAGAGAATACTGATTTCCAAGATGTGAACTACACATTTCCACAATTCACATCGTCACATTTTTTCATAATGCGATGTCATAATGCATCCTTACACCACTAATGATAATGTAGCTGTGGCAGCGGGGGCATGGCCAAGCAGCAGTCTGTGAATGGAGGGTGGGGTCAGGGACGGTAAGTGGCTAAGTCATTACACCTGGTGTCAATTAATGTGTGTATATGTGTTTCAGGGATGGAGTATAAAAGGAGGGGGAGAGCAGAGAAGAGTTGTCCCCAACCAGAAAATGTGTGTGTTGCGTACGCATGCATGCATGTGTGCGAGCGAGCGAAGCTGATGAAAATAAGTGAAATAAAGTGTTTGTGTGAACCCCAACTCTCGCCTGACATGCTTCTGTGCTCCACCCACATCGGGGATTACTACAGTGGTGCCAAAACCTGGGAGCACAGAAGGGAACCACCCCATGGAGTCCTCCCCATTCGAAGAACTCCTCCTTGCCCTCGCTACCACCCAGCAGAACCAGCATCAAGCACTGATCACCCTCCGGAAGGAGCAGCAGCAATGCTTTGAAGCCTTGATGCTGGCCCAGCAGGAAGATCGCCATGCGTCCCGGCACCTGCTCACGTCAGCAGGGCCGTCGGCCACCGCTGACGCTACCCTCACAAAGATGGGACCACAGGACGATCCAGAAGCGTTCCTTGCTCTCTTTGAGCAAGCAGCCAAGGCATGGGGGTGGCCACAGGAGCAGCGCGTGGCATGCCTTCTCCCGCTCCTGACTGGCGAGGTGCAGCTCGCAGCGCAGCAGCTCCCTGATGACAGCCGACTGGTCTATGCTGACCTAAAGAGAGCCATTCTGCAGCGGCTCGGCCGCTCCCCGGAGCAACATCGTCAGTGTTTCTGGACGCTGGCACTCTGGAGATGTCAGAGCTCCACAAGGGAGGTGGGTGCTGTCATCCGAATCCCCGACACACCAGAAACCACCCCCGATCGGGCCAGAATGTATCGCATACCGGTGAGTATTCAAGGGGATACATATCACGTTTTGGTGGATTCTGGTTGTAATCAGACCTCAATTCACCAACGCCTGGTGCAAGGTGAGGCATTGGGGGGAGCACAAGTGGTGAAGGTGTTGTGTGTGCACGGGGATGTTCACCATTACCCTCTAGTGTCTGTCCATATTCTATTCCAGGGACAAACGCATAGAATAAAGGCGCCGGTTAGTCCTCGTCTTACCCACTCGTTGATTTTGGGTACTGACTGGCCGGGATTTAAAGAACTAATGGAGTATTTAACACATAGTGGGTCCTGCCCTAGTAGGTCATGGGAAGATCCCGGTGTGGCATTGGCTGGAGAAGCTGTCACAGAGCTGTCCACATCAACACCGAGTCAGAGTGAGGAGCAGCCCACTCCTCCTCCCTCTCTTGGGGATTCCCTTGGGGATTTCCCGTTGGAGCAGTGAGATGAGACTCTGCAGTATGTGTTTGACCAAGTGAGAGTAGTCGATGGTCAAACTCTTCAGCCAAGCGCGGCACTGACCTTTCCCTATTTTGCCATTATTAAAGATAGATTGTACCGAGTGATACAGGACACTCAAACTAAGGAACGAGTAACCCAGTTGTTATTCCCAAAGAGCCGTAGGGAACTCATGTTCCATGCGCTCTCTTTAATCCCATGGCTGGACACTTGAGGCAAGACAAAACACTAGCCCGAATAATGGCCCAGTTCTATTGGCCAGGGATTCATGGGGATGTCCGTCGGTGGTGTGCAGCGTGCCGTGAATGCCAATTAGTAAATCCTGCGGCCACTCCAAAAGTGCCATTGCACCCTCTTCCTTTGATCGAGACCCTGTTTGAGCGAATTGGGATGGATCTCGTCGGGCCATTAGATCGGTCAGCATGGGGATATCACTTTATTTTAGTTCGAGTGGACTATGCAACGCGATATCCAGAAGCAGTGCCTCTCCGCAATATCTCAGCACGCAGTATTGCAGAAGTGCTCTTCCGCCTTATCTCCCGGGTCGGGATTCCGAAAAAAATCCTGACAGACCAAGGCACCTCGTTTATGCCACGCACACTGCGTGAGCTGTATGGGTTACTGGGGATTAAGTCTATCCGCACCAGTGTCTATCACCCACAAATGGATGGAGTGGTTTAACCAGACACTCAAAAACATAATCTGGAAATTTGTTAGTGAAGATGCGTGTAATTGGGATAAGTGGCTCGAACCCCTGTTATTCACAGTATGAGAGGTCCCGCAAGCCTCCACAGAGTTTTCTCCCTTTGAGTTATTATATGGGCGTAAGCCACGTGGCATTCTGTATGTGCTGCAGGAAAATTGGGAGGAGGGACCTTCATCGAGTAAAGATGAAATCCAGTATGTTTTTGACCTGCGTGCAAAACTCCACATCCTCACGCACCTAACCCAGGAGAATTTGCAGCAGGCACAAGACCATCAAAGCCGGCTGTATGACAGGGGCACGCACCTTAGAGAGTTCACGCCAGGAGACAAAGTACTCGTATTTTTGCCCACGTCGAGTTCTAAATTAGTCACCAAGTGGCAAGGGCCCTTCGAGGTCACACGGCGAGTTGGGGACATCGACTATGAGGTGAAGTGAATGGATAGGGGTGGGGCACTGCAAGTTTACCACCTCAACCTTTTAAAACACTGGACTGAGGGGGTCTCCATGGCATTGGCGTCGATAGTCCCAGAGAAGGTGGTCTGGTTCTGTGTGGACTATAGAAAGGTCAATGCAGTGTCTAAATTCGATGCGTACCCAATGCCTCGCATTGATGAGTTGCTTGATCGGTTAGGTGCTGCTCGCTTTTATTCAACACTGGATCTAACAAAGGGATATTGGCAGATCCTCTTGACTCCTCTATCCTGAGAGAAAACAGCCTTTTCCACACCATTTGGTTTACACCAATTTGTCACATTCCCTTTTGGGTTGTTTGGGACACCCGCTACATTCCAGTGGCTTATGGACAGGGTCCTCCACCCTCATGCTGCCTACACAGCCGCCTATCTAGATGACATAATAATCTACAATCATGATTGGCCGCAGCACTTGGAACACCTGAGGGCCATTCTAAAGTTGCTGAGGCAGTCGGGCCTCACAGCTAACCCGAAAAAGTGTGCGATTGGGCGGGTGGAAGTATGGTATCTGGGGTTCCACTTGGGTCATGGGCAGGTGCATCCCCAAATTAACAAGACTGCAGACTACTGCATCGGACAGGGGGCTGAGGGCCATTTTGTCCCAGGAGGTGGAGGGTAAGGAGCGCCACGTGCTGTATATCAGCCAGAAACTGTCGATGCGTGAAAGCAAGTACAGCACAATTAAGAAGGCATGTCTTGCCATCAAGTGGGTGGTCCTTGCCCTTGCCATCAAGTGGGTGGTCCTTGCCCAGCTTCAGGCCAGACAGCTCCCCGAGCCTTAGTCAGGTGGTGGGGGTATGTGGCAGCGGGGGACGTGGCCAAACAGCAGTCTGTGAATGGAGGGTAGAGTTGGGGAAGGTAAGTGGCTAAGTCATTCCATCTGCTGTCAATCTGTGGAGAACGCAGAGAAAAGGGGCTCCCTCCCAACCACAATGCATGTCTGCATGTTGAGTGAGTGAGTGAGTGAGTGAGTGAGTGCTGAAAAGCTGAAATCAGCGAAATAAAGTGTTTGTGTATGACCATTAACTCTCCCCTGCCGTGCTTCTGTGCTCCATCCACATCAGGAACTGCTACAGAATTTATACAAACTGAGATTTAACAAGAAAAATATTCCATTGAAGCATTTACTATATTAAAGTTCTTCCAAATTATTACTAGTTTTACTGTCACCATATTTATTAGCAATTACCATGATATTGACCAAGAAGCACATACCAGCAGAGTCATCATCACAATCAGAATCACTAATAAGTATGATCCTTCATGAGGTGACTGAGAATGGGAATGAACTTAATTATACAGGACTGATTCCTGTAGCTATAGGGTTATGGGCAGGTTGGTGGATCCTGAGGAAATTATAGAAATACCTCCTATAATGTAATGATGAAAATATCAACCTTAATATGCTAATCAATAGCTGATGGTGGCTTTAAATGATCACCCTTATATTCTTCTTCTCAAACATTTAGTTTAATTAATACCACTGTGTGGCAGCCGGGGCGTGGTCAAGCATCAGCCTGCAGCAGGAGGGAGGAGTCAGGGAAGGTAAGTGGCAGATTCATGTCACCTTTTGTCAATTAACGTGTATTTGTGTGTCTTCCCAGTGACTGTGCCCTTGATATAAGGAGAGAGAGCGAGAGCAGAGGAGATCTCTCGCTCCCCGAAGCAGACGCTGTCTGCGCATGTGTGTGTGATGTGTGTCTGGTTCACGCTAATACAAAAGTCGACTGAAAAGTGGCTTTAATAAAGAAATTATTTATTACACTCAGTTCTGCCTGCTGTCCTTCTGTACTCCTCCTACACATACGAACTTCAACAGTGGTGCTGAAAACCAGGATTGGAGCACAGAAGAAAACAGCGTCATGGAGTCCTCCCCATTCGCCGAGCTGGTCCACGCCCTCGCCACAGCCCAGCAGAACCAACACCAGGCGCTCATTGCCCTCCAGAAGGATCAGGAACAGCGATTCGAGGCTCTGGTGTTGGCCCAGCAAGAAGACCGTTGGTCATTCCGGCATCTCTTCACGTCGGCGGGGTCCCCCATCACCACCGCCGCGGGCCCTTCCCCTTTCAACCTGGTGAAGATGGGCTCGCAGGACAACCCTGAAGCTTTCCTCACACTGTTTGAACAGACAGCCGAGGCCTCGGGATGGCTGCTGGAGCAATGCGCGGTGCACCTCCTCCCACTGCTGACGGGTGAGGCGCAGCTGGCCGCGCTCCAGCTCCCTGCCGACCGACGACTGGTTTACGCAGACCTTCGCCGAGCCATCCTCCAGCGGGTGGAACACACCCCGGAACAGCAGAGATAGCGCTTCCGTGCTCTACGTCTGGAGGAAGTCAGCCGGCCGTTTGCATTTGGCCAGCAGCTCCGGGACGCCTGTTGGCAGTGGTTGAGGGCTGACAACCATGACGCCAAGGGGATCATCGACCAGGTGGTACTGGAACAGTTCATTGCATGTCTGCCAGCAGGAACTGCAGAGTGGGTCCAGTGCCACCGCCCAGCGTTGCTGGATCAGGCCATCGAACTAGCAGAGGACCATATGGCAGCTGTTCCGACGGCAGGACTTCAACCCAGCTCTTCCTCTCTCTCTTCTCTCTCTCTCTCTCTCCCCCTCCCCCTGTGTCTCGCCCTCACCCTATTCCCCCACTCCGGAGGCGGGGGTTGGCGCCACCCCAATCGACTCCCCATATCCCCAATCGACTCCCCACGGGTCGGTTTGTTGGTGCTGCAGGGAGCCGGGCCACCTACAACAGCAATGCTCGGCAATGGAAGTGGGTGCGGTAGTTCAGATCCCCAACGCGCTGAGCCACCCCCGATCGAGCCGGAGCGTATCACATACCAATGAGTGTCCAAGGGGATACATATCAGGCATTGGTGGACTCAGGCTGTAATCAGACCTCAGTCCACCAAAGCCTGATG
>JAPEKM010000024.1:97134-107515 GCA_027575975.1 Cathorops multiradiatus
GCATCCAAAGACATTCTGTACAATTGTGTGTTCTATACAACCTTTGTGGGAACAGTTTGGAGAAGGCTCCACATGGGCGAAATGGTCAGGTGACCACAAACTTTTGGCAATATAGTGTATTTAAATTTTGATTGCTTCAACACATTTCAATGTTCCTGTTCCCTCTCCCAACACTTAAAAGCTGTTTATGGACTGAAGACTCCAACCGATGAAGTGTTTCAGGTGTTATTTTTGTCCCGTTCTTCCTGTAAACAGGTCTTAAGGTGTGTCACAGTACGGGGTCATCACTGTCATATTTTTCATTTCTAAATTCTCCACCCATTCTCTATTGAGGACGGAGGGGACATGCCATCTTCTTCCACAGCCACACCTTTGTAATGTGTGCAGAATGTGGATTTGCACTGTCTTGTTGAAATCTACCTGGGAAGGACATCGTCTTGAAGGCAGCAGATGTGGCTCCAAAATATCAGTGTACTTTTCTGCATTAATGCTCCATCACAGAAGTGTAAGTTACCTTCACAAAGGGCACTGACCCAACACCATACCATGGCACACCCTGGCTCTGGGACTTGTTCCTGCTAACAGTCTGGATAGTCCTTTTCATCTTCAGCACACATCGTCCATTTCTTCCCAAAAAATACCTTGAATACTGATTCGTCTGACCACAGTCCATGTTCCCACTGTGTGATGATCCATCCCAGACGCCTCCAAGCCCAGAGAAGTCGACAGCGCTTCTGGACACAGTTAACATGAAGCTTTCTTTTTGCACAGTAAAGTTTTAACTGGTGTTTGTGGATATCATGCCACATTGTAGCTTGACAAAGGTTTTCCAAAATAATCCTGAGCCCATGTGGTTCTATAAGCTGTAGATGAATGACAATTCTTGATGCAGTGTTGTCTGAGGAATCAGAGATCAAGGGGGTTCAGATTAGGACTGAACCCATTACACACCGAAATTCCTCCAGACTCCTGAAACAGTTTAATGATATTATTCACTGTAGAGGGTGAAATATCCAAATCCCTTCCTATCTATTCCTAGGAACATTGTTTTTAAACATTTCAATCATTTTCTCATGCATTTGTTGATAAACTGGAGATCCTCGGCCCGTCTTTACTCCTCAAACGCTCGACCTTTCCTGGAGACTGATTTTGTACCAAATCATGAATATAGTCACCTGTTGACATCACCCATTTCAAAATCACATCATTATTTCATTGTTTTACCTCATTACTCGCCCTAAATTGCCCCGCTCCAACTTTTTTTGGAATGTGTTGCAGGACTGAAACACAGGAATGGATGGATATTAACTAACGAAATTAAGTTGACCAACAAAACATGAAATATCTCGGGTTCATTCTGTCTGCAACAAAATACAAGTCAAAGTCCATTTAGAAATCACTGCTTTGTTTTTTTATTTGCATTTTCCACACCGGCCCAACTTCTTCTGATTTGGGGGTATATGTTCCAGATGTTATTTCATAGTTTTGATGACTTCAGTATTGTTCTATAATGTAAAAAATAGACAAAATACAGAAAGACCTATGAATGGGTAGGTGTGTCAGAACTTTTGCCTGGCACTGTCTGACTTTAGATTCTGTCTGACTTTAATCAAAATCTGAGTTGAGGGTATTGTATGTTCTAAAATTAAATAAACAAGTATGACATGAACAATTATGAAGTACAGACGTGAGCTGGAAGTAAACTAATATAAATAAATGATAAAATGCACAACGATGAAATAGCTCATGTTCTCATCATGTTTGAATATTAAATAAAGTAAAATAAAACCATGACTGAGGGATCGATTTAAGTTACCAATGCGGTTTAGTCGGTCGGCTGCGACTGTTTCAAATGCTCGTCTCATCATTGGATGTTCTTCTAGAACCTCGTTAAAACTGTCCACGCTCAGAGAGTAAAGACGACAGTACGTATCAGCTCTCACACTGGCTGTCCTCCTGCCACGGGTCAAGAGACAGATCTCTATATTGGGGACACATACACACACGCACAGTCATAAACTATCCATTTCACCAGATCCACTCATACATCCCTCTCTACACCCATCCATTTGTGTGTCCATCCAGACAATTATCCACATATTCATCTGTACAATTTTTCGATCTCTCCTTTTGTTAAACTAGTTTTCCATCTATTAAAGTCTTAGGACCATCAATCCAGACTTCATTATCCATTCAACCACTATTTGATCTATCCATCCATTCATCATGCCTATTATGAGGTGTGTTATATGTAATTAAACAAATGTATTTAAACTCTAACACTGTAACACACTTTAAATCACAGTTAGTTATCTCCTAATTATTATGTAATTCTTATATTCTGGGAAATACATGTGTTCACCTCCAAAATATGATCCATCACTGAGTTTGGTCTCCTTGTTTCCCCTGGTGAGGACACTCACTCGGCCATGCTGAATAAAGTACATCTTTCGGCCAACGGTCCCCTCACGAATGATGAAGTCTCCAGGCTGAAATACCTCAAAGCGCAGCTTAGTGAGGACCGCAGTCACGAAGTTTGGATCCGCGTTAGCAAATAGTGGCATGTTAGCCACCAAACTGCGGCAGTTAAAGCTCACAATTTCCTGTTTAGAAAGGGAAAGTATGGAGGTGGGGTTGTTTTCTTATCTTTAATCAAGAGCATGGACTTTAAATTTGAGAGCAGTATTTATTCATTTCACATTCAGAATCTCTTGGATTTTTGTGAAGCGACCCAATCAAAATTCAAATACATGCATATTAGATAAAATACCCAGCCACTGGGGTTGCACAAGCCAGTGCACACTGAGTACCAGTCCCAAGCCCGGATCGATCGGGGAGGGTTGTGTCAGGATGGATCACTCCAATTAAGGACCTCAGGGAAGAATTTTATTGTGATTGCGTGAGTACTTTCTTCAAATATTTGAAAAGCCATATTTACAACATGGGAATACAGCCATGATAATAAGCATGACTTTCAAGTGTTAATTACGGTTAATTACATGAACACTGTTTCCTACAGAACCTGCTGAGATGCTACAGAGACTGCAAAACAAGATCAGCCATCTGGACCGAATGATATCTGAAGAAATTACCAGTGACACTGGAGGTCCTTGGTTTGAGTGATCCGTGGTGAGAGTGGAGAAACCAAGCCGAAGATTGGTGAGTGCACAAGAGAAGTGTGAGTGCGAGGAGCTGGACTCAAACTGAAGCACAGGATATATGAGCCAGGGTTAGGTCTATCTGAGGGCAACAAATGGCTCTGAGCAGGAACAGAGCAAACCTGCACCCGAGCAGGGGCTATTGGAGAGAGAGGGCAAGTTTTCAGGGAGAACATCGGAAAATCTGAACGTGAAATGAATAAATACTGCTTTCAAATTTAAAGACCACGCTCTTCATTAAAAACAGGAGAAAAAAACCTCCAGAGAAAAGCACCACAACTCGTTCTCAAAAAAGTGAAAGCACCCTGTGTGTATGAGAGAGAGAGAGAGAGAGAGAGAGAGAGAGAGACTGACCTCCTTTAGAGGGTCACTCAGTTCCCCCAGTATGTTCTCCTCATCAAACATTTTGCCCTGATAGCGATGTTCATAATACTCATGGATCTTCTGTCTCACATCAGCTGGAAGTTTGTGGAAGGACATGTACTGCTCCACCTGCTTATACTGTAACACACACACACACACACACCAGTGATTCAGATCAAATATAAATCAGTGGGTCATTATGAAACATTCAGGAATAAGTAATTCAATCAACACTGATATCAATCATCACATCAATATTCAGGAACCTTCCTCTCTGTAACTGAGAACCAAAAATTAATTCTCTACCCCCCACACCCATCCTTCCATCAACTCCTCTATCCATTCCTCCATCAATCCCTCCATCCATCCCCTCGATCCATTCAGCTGTACATGTCAAGTCACCTTTATCTATATAACACATTTAAAAGATGAGTATTGGCCAAAGTGCTGTACATCATCTCAGCCTCATCAAACGACAATGAAATAAAAACACAAAATGAGATAAAAGAATAAAATCAAAATCAAATCCTTCCCAAAAAGCATGTCTGTCCAACCTGGATACCTGGAATGGACATAAATTTGTCTTTCCCTTCAACCACCAACCCAATTTTCTATTCATCAGCTTCATTTACCCATCTACCTCACTGTTATCCTGTTTATGAATGACAAATCATCTATCTGTCCATCTCCAGCCATTCACCATTAATTTCTCCAAGTATCATCCTTTCATACATCCATCTATACCGCGACCCATTTCCCATCAGTTAATGCAGCCATTTGTCCATCCATCTAAAAAAATCAATTCTTCAGCTATTTATTTATTCTTTTATTCATTAACCCATTTTTTCATGACCAGTCACCATCTGCCCATGCATGCATCCAGATATCCAACCATGTATTTTTCCATCCATCTACATATCCATTACACCATCCAACCATTTCACTGTTTGTCTGTCTGTTCTTTTATCCATTCAGCTAATCCTTCACTTGTCCCTCCATCCATACCTTCTCCTGGTACTGTCTCCGTGAGGAGTCCAGGGACTGGATGAGAGCAGTGGCATGGCCGATGAACATGGCGTAGCATGTTGCACCCACGATCATGCTAAGCATTGTTAGCCAAACATCAGTCATTCCTTCTGGAGCCTGAGCGCCGTAGCCAATACACAGCATGTGACTCATCGCCTTAAAGAGAGCATATGAGTACTGCACACCCCAAGAGTCATTCTGCACAGCAAACAGACAGACAGACAGACAGACAGACAGACAGAAAGGCAGACAGAAAGGAGAGACAAACAGGAAAAGAAACTGAACATTTAATTGGGACATGGCTAATCAAATTATCCGCTAACTGTCAGCTAAGGAGTTATGACCTTGTTATCAAAATTATCAGCTAATTCTCTCTCTCTCTCTCTCTCTCTCTCTCTGTCTCTCTCTCTCTCTCTCTCTCTCTCTGTGTTGCATGCTGGGAGTTTGGGAGTGTGAGTGCGTGCGAGTGTTCATGGTGAGAAGGTGATTGTTAGGGGGTTTATCCCTTTCTTTTTCATACTTTATTTCTTGCTTTAAACATTAAAATAATTTTCAGTTGAAAGTTGCTGAGAAATTTGTGTCAATTGTTGATTTAGTTTGTCAGGAGGAAAGTGGTGACATGGCGGGGTGTAGGAATGGCGTCTCACCCGGATGGGTGTGGGCCTTCCCTTTCACTCCATCATGGAGTTCAATGTGTCCCTGAAGCGTGATCGAGCGTGGAGGATGTGCTGCTTGCAGTCGGTAAGCAGGTCGGGTATGACAACATCGCTTCAGCGTCAAGAATGAGGAAGGCAGTAGTGATATTTCTGAAGGAGGAATACTTTGTGAATCATCTTGTTGAGACCGGGATGTGAATAAATGGAGTGTTTGTGGCTATTACACCATTAGTCTCACCAACAATTAAAGTCACCATCTCCAATGTTCCCCCTTTTATCCCGAACAGTGACATCAAGCGCGAGCTCTCAAAGTTTGGGAAATTCACTCGTGCAGTAAAGTTGATTCCACTGGGCTGCAAGAAACAGGCACTGAAACATGTGCTCTCTTTTTGGTGGCAGGTGTTTATGTTCCTCGAGTCACCGACATTAGAAGTTTCTTTTCGTGTCCTGCACTAAAATAAGTCGTATATGTTGTATGTGACTACGGGGAGCAAGAGATGTTTTGAACGTGGAGATATCAGCCATAAAAAGTTTGTATGCCCTCATAAAGCTCAGGCCAATGAGGGCGAAGGGACCAGCAATGGTTCAGCTGGGGTCCAAAAGGGACCTGAAGTAGTGGAAAGACAAACGGAGATTTCTGACTCGAGCGTCCTGACTGCAGAAAGATCAGCAGGACAAGAAAACGGCGGCAGTAACAATTCAATGGGAAACACAGCAACTGAAAATGAAACAGAAACTAACACACTAATTGAGGTACAGTCAGCAGAGCGGAACCCAACAGAGGTGAGTGATGGGGTAGGCACTGATTTGGGGGGTACCAGGGTACAGGCCAGCACTCCAGAGGCTGCGACTGACTTACCCATTACAGACAGACATCGCTTTACTGGATACTGGTGAGTTACTGACAGAAGACATGGGTGATGAGGTAACGGGGAATGAGGACGCTCTGTCCGATGTCCAGCATGCCTGATTTGGGCTCACAGGTAATGGATGAACAGCTTTACTCTTTAGAGGAAATTAATATGTTTTTAGATGAGACATTCAGGAAAAGTGTGGAGGTGAGTGACTACTTTTCAGATGATGAGAAGTTCATCGTGTCAGTGGTCATGTGACAGCGGATGGTCAGCTGTGATTTGCTGTGTAAAAGAAAGTGATTCAGACTGAAAGAAAATGTTAGCAAAATTGCAGGGGGGCAAGACCCTTGTTACTCGGAGAAAAAGTGAGAAGGTTCCATGGTGAAGCCCATCCTCGGACTTCCTCTGTTAGTTCTTACTCTGCTCTTTTCTCACTTCCTAATGCAGTCTCTCCGTTTAGGTTCACTAAACAGGAATGGGGCAGAGACCGCAGTAAGAGAGCTGTATTAGCAGTACAGATTATAAAAGTTGATATCGCAATCTTGCAAGAGATGCACTCCGATAGCACTAATAAGGCGCACGAGGGGGGGTAGTGGGAAGGGAAACACTTTTTAAGTCATGGATCGAACCCTAGTGCAGGAGCAGCGATTCTCTTTGCAAAAAAATGTTGAAGTCACAGTTCTTTCAGTCACAGAGCTCGTAAAGGGGAGGGTTTTAGTTATTGAGGCTGAAATTCAGGGCACCTTGTTTGTTTTTATAAATGTTTATGCACCGAAGAGCGGCCCATGGTGCGTCAGTGTTTTTCAGAAGATAGACATCTAGTGCACAAGGTGGCACAAGAGAAACAAATGCTTCCTCCTTGTTGACCTGATGGGTCTCTGACAGCAGATCCAGCTGAAATGAGGAAGCTGGCAGTGTCCTTCTACTCTTCACTCTATGCAGTTGTTAACGGTGATGAAGAGAGCACAGCTCAACTCCTTCAGGGACTACCAGGACTCAGCCCAAGGCAGAGGGAGACCCTGGACACCAACATCACCTTCAGAGAACCTACACAAGCCGTTCAGCAGCAATCAGCAGGACGCGCGCCTGGAATAGACGGATTGCCGGCTGAGTTCTACAAGCACTTCTGGGGAGTGCTGGGGAGGACTATCACAACGTGATGAAGGACCGTGTCAGGAGGGGGTTGCTGCCCAGCAGCAGCCGGCGTGCTGTTCTGTCGCTGCTGCTGAAGAAAGGAGACTTGGGTTTACTCAAGAACTGGTGGCCCGTTTCCCTTCTCTGCCTGGACTAAGATTTTAGCAAAGTGTTTGGCAAATAGACCAGGTTTTTTGAAGCACTCTGGTTCATAAGGATCAGTCATATTGTGTGCCTGACAGATCCATCATGGACAATTTGTTTTCAATTAGAGACATTATAGACATCGAAATCCTGCAAAAATATAATGTGGGTCTTTTGTAATTAGATCTGGAAAAAGCTTTTGATCAGGTACAACATGATGACCTTTTTAATGTTCTTAAAAGATTTGGGTTTGGGGAAACTTTTATCTCTTGGATTAAGCTCCTGTATGCTGATGCTTCAGTCATGGTGAAGGTGGGAGGTGGACTGAGCTGTCTGGGTCCAGTACAGAGGGGCATCAGACAGGGCTGTCCGATCTCTAGACAGCTGTATACAGTAGTCTCACTATTGAACCTCTCTTCAGCAGGCTGAGGAGAGAACTCCGTGGTTTTAGTATTCCAGGTGACCCCACAGGAGAAAAATTTATTTTGTCTGCACATGCAAATGATGTTACAGATTTTATTACGACGCAGGAAGACGCATCAAGACTTAATGCCAGCTTGGCTATATATGAGAGAGTGTCCTCAGTCAAAGTCAACTGGGGAAAGAGAGAGGGATTCCTCATAGATAGGCGGGAGAACACTGGACCACCACAAATACCAGGGGGCTTACAATGGGGAAAGGATGGGATGAAGATCCAAGGCATGTTTTTAGGGACAGATGATTTTAAGAAATGAATTGGGAGGGCATGCTGGAGAAGGTGGTTGCCAAGCTGTCGAAATGGAATTGGATATTGTCTCAGTGGTCCTACAGGGGGAAGTTCTTGGTGACAAGCAACCTGGCTGCCTCCATCTTATGGCACAAACTTGGCGTCCTGGAACCACCTGTGGACCTCGTATGTGCAATTCAGAGGAGACTGGTGGACTTTTTCTGGTTGGGCCAACACTGAACAAGGGCACCAGTGCTCTATTCACCAGTACAAGAAGGGGGACAGGGCCTGATCGACATACACAGCCGGACCACCACTTTCCGGCTGCAGGCAGCGCAGAGGCTGCTGTACAATGAAGACGTAAAATGGACAAAAACAGCAAACACATTCCTCAGGAAGGTGGAGGGCGTCGGCGACACCCAGCAGCCGCCCCTGTCGAACTCACAGCAGACGGAGTTGGGGAGTCTTCCCAGTTTCTACCAGTCAATGCTGCAAACATGGCAGCAGGTGTTTATTGTTCACAGGGGCCTCTCTCAGACAGAGAGGTGGATTTTCAGAGAACCTCTGTTGTATAATCCATCTCTCTCTCTCTCTCTCTCTCTCGCTCTCCCCCCCCCTTCCCCCTGAGAATGTCTGGGCATCTCTTACCTGACAACTGTTTCTATAGCAATTGCAGTGGAAACGAGGCCCCAGCATGAGTCAGCAACAACACTGTCGCGCGAACGCGCGCGCGCGTGTGTGTGTGTCTGAGAGAGATTTCAGATTGAATACATGTTTCCTTAAAATTCAAGTTATTCTTTTATTCACCTCGAAACACAAACCAATGAAAAACTAAAGTTGGATCTCACACACACACACACACTCACCACCATATTGTTCTTGTAGACCCAACAATCAGGCGGGAAGTCCTGCAGCATGGGGACGAGGAACTGCAGACAGCCATCCCAGTGACACAGCAACAACATCATCCCGATGAGATTCACGATCCGCACCATCGCACTCGCCAGGTCATACGTCATGTGGAAAATCTGATATTACACACACACACACACACACACAGCATTGACCCCAGCACTGGGTTTATAACATGGGTGATGACAGAGTGTGGTAATAAGGTGTGTGATTACAGGGTGTGTGATTATAGGGTGTGTGTGATTATAGGGTGTGTGTGTGTGATTATAGGGTGTGTGATTACAGGGTGTGTGATTATAGGGTGTGTGTGATTAGAGGGTGTGTGATTATAGGGTGTGTGTGATTATAGGGTGTGTGATTATAGGGTGTGTGTAATTATAGGGTGTGTTTGTGATTATAGGGCGTGTGATTACAGGGGGTGTGTGATTATAGGGTGTTTGATTATAGGGTGTGTGTGATTATACGGTGTGTGTGATTATAGGGTGTGTGTTTATAGGGTGTGTGTGTAATTATAGGGTGTGTGTGATTATAGGGTGTGTGTGATTATAGGGTGTGTGTGTGATTATAGGGTGGGTGTGATTATAGGGTGTGTGTGATTATAGGGTATGTGTGTGATTATAGGGTGGGTGTGATTATAGGGGGTGTGATTATAGGGTGTGTGAGATTACAGTGTTTGTGTGATTATAGTGTGTGTGATTATTGTGCGTGTGTGATTATCGGGTGTGTGTGATTATGGGGGTGTGTGATTATAGGGTGTGTGTGTGATTATAGGGTGTGTGATTACAGGGTGTGTGTGATTATAGGGTGTGTGTGTGTGTGATTATAGGGTGTGTGTGTGATTATTGGGTGTGTGTAATTATAGGGTGTGTGTGATTATAGGGTGTGTGATTATAGGGTATGTGTGATTATAGGGTGTGTGTGAGATGATAGGGTGTGTGTAATTACAGGGTGTGTGTAATTATAGGGTGTGTGAATATATCGTGTGTGATTACAGGGTGTGTGTGATTATAGGGTGTGTGATTATAGGGTGTGTGATGATAGGGTGTGTGTGTTATTATAGGGTGTGTGATTATAGTGTGTGTGATTATAGGGTGTGTGATTACAGGGTGTGTGATTACAGGGTGTGTGCTTAGATTATAGGGTGTGTGTGATTACAGGGTGTGTGTGATTATAGGGTGTGTGAAAATAGGGTGTCTGTGATTATAGGGTGCATGGTTGTAGCATGTAAGATTATAGGGTGTGTGATAATAGGGTGTGTGTGTAATTATAGGGTGTGTGTGATTATAGGGTGTGTGTTATTATAGGGTGTGTGTGATTATAGGGTGTGTGTGATTATAGGGTGTGTGTGATTATAGGGTGCGTGATTATAGTGTGTGTGTGTGTGTGTGTGTGTGTGTGTGTGTGTGTGTGTGTGTGTGTGTGTATATA
>JAPEKM010000024.1:122396-134204 GCA_027575975.1 Cathorops multiradiatus
CTTGTGTGAAAATCTGATGATGTTTTAGGTCATATTTATGCAGAAATATAGAAAATTCTAAAGGGTTCACAAACTTTTAAGCACCACTGCACATACACACACGCATGCACACATTTGCCTTACTATCCTTCTGAGGACCTTCAACTGACATCATAAATGCAGTTAATTAATGGCATTGCTGCATTTAACTGAACCCTAGTTTTGGCTCTTTTTTATTTTACTTAAAAAAACAACACTTTCCATGTTGGGACCATCAAATGTCCCCACAAGGTCAACACTGTCTGATTTTACTGTCCTTATCGGGATATTTGGTGTTCAGTAGCCTATAAAATCTGTGTGTGTGTTTCTACAGTCTACCAGTCTGTACTTTATTATCTGTTGTTCTCATATATCAATTAGTACAGTTTCACGCGTGCATCTCCCTCCCTGAATTAACTCCTCCCCCTCCATCAACCTCAGCCGAGATTACTCTCCACACTCTTCACTCTGTCTCTGCTCTTCCACTCACTGAGCTTCAATCCTTCACTTCCTCAAAACTCACTAGTCCACTTTTTACCCATCTGTCCATCTCCCCATCCATCACGCTGTCTGTCCAACCATTGCACCTCCCTCCACTTCCCTGATACACTTCCTGCCTTCACGCACTCATCCCTCCGCTGTCCTGTGTACCTGAAGTCACTGTACGGGTGGATGATCCATACGCCAGCACTCTTCAGTCGCTCCTGTTCGAGGGCGACAGCTTTGTGGGATCCAAACATGCGCAGTGAGAACTTGTTGACTCCAGGCTGCAGCATGGGGCCGAGCTGCCGCTGCATGAACGTTGACTGGTTTGAGTAACTGTAATATTCTTCTCCGTCCAGTCCAGGAACAACTTCTGGACTTCCAGCCACTGTAGTCGTTGTGGTGGTTGGCTCCGCCCCTCCTGTGGCCCCGCTTCCAGCAGCAACCACCATCACGCCAGTGCCAGAGGATGAGGTGGATGCGAGGGCAGCACGGGATGCAGCAAATCCCACAGTACGCGGCCCACCGGCAGAGGGCGCGGAGCCAGGTGGGCCGGGTGTGGTGGGCGTGCCTGCTGCCGTGCCAGACCGGAAGGCACTGGCGCTGTCTCGTGACGAGCTCATGACAGACGGGCGGCGTCTTGGGACCACCTCGCCATCCAGAGACGCTTGAGAGAGACGGAAACCAGGAGACGGTAAACTTCCTTTACTGCGCCGCTTCGTGTCTCCATTACGCACAGGCCGAGGGTCCGACGAGGCCCCGCCCACTGCTCCATCCATGATGCCTCAGGTCACACACACCCACTGACCTGTTACACTGTCTCGCTGAAACTTACACACACACACACACAGTCACTGAAGTGTCACACAGGAGCGTGACCTCGCGCGCGTGTCCAGAAAGATGAAGGTCGGTCGCTTCCTTCCTCCGGTGTTGAGAGCGCGCGCTGTGTCCCCTCTGTCCTCCATGCTGCTCACCTCAACGCCCTTGGAGCGACATTCAGTCGCGCGCGAGTTCCTGTTTGTCCTTCAGCGCGGACGCTCCATCATCATCATCCTCACCACCGTGTCTTCGCGGTGTCATCAGCAGAGACACCCTTCCGTGAAGCCCCCCCTCCCCCCTCCCGTGTCATCACGCTGTTGCTCCTCCGGCGGCGGATGATGATCACCGTCACTCCGGTCGCGCGCTCGTTTCTTCTGCCCGGTTGAATATGGCAGCGGCGCGCGTGTCCCGGTACCGGGAGGACAAGGACATGTGATCCCGTCAGAGTAGAAGCTCAGCAGACACCCGCGCGCGCTGATTCACACTGACACACATTCACCCGCGCGCGCGCGCGCTCACATTAACGGCGGGTTCCGAAGATGAGAGAAAGACGGCGCGCGCGCTCCGAGCGCTGATCTCAGCTTTGCCCAAACCGAACCGGCGCGAGGGAGACACCGGCACCGCACGCGCAGCAGCAACAGGGTTTCCGTCCCAGAGGCGCGCAGGACATCCGCGCGAGCTGCAGGGGACCGGAGCGCGCGGACACGCTTCTCCTCCTCCACACGCCAAAGCGCGCGCGTGCGGCCGGGGCAATGCCCGGTACCGGAGTCTTACTTTATTATTTTATTTTCCGTGAAATCTGATTTTAAATCGCAAGTCTTTCTGTTGTCAAACCTCCACGTGCTGATGATTAAAAATGTCCAGATTTCCGGTTCCACTGCTCAGAGTGCGCGAGACACACACACACACACACACACACACAATTACATAAATATAGAAACACAATCACAGTCACACACACGCAAGCAGGCGAGGGCTCGGCGCCCCGTTACCATGGCAACCGCATCCCCGAGACGGGAGCGCTCCGTGACAGTGTCAACCAACCAGGTAAAAGCAACAGAGAGAGGGCGGGGCTTAGACAGAGAGGAGATGACCGACATTCGCGAGGGGTGGGGTGGGTTAAATTTTAAAATGACGTTTATTTAGAATTCCTTACAATATAACAGTAAATAGATAATTAGGAGGAATAAATGATAAAGAGATAAAAAAAAAAATGGCCAGATTTCCGGTTCTACTGCTCCACTAAGAGTGCGTGCACTCAGATAAATTGACAGACAGACAGACAGACAGACAGATCCCACCCCATTCCATTAAGACAAGCAAAGTGTAAAATGAAGTTCATCGTCCCTCAAAGAACACCGCGGCACCAGATTATCTCAAACATTATTCATCTGTTTTCTCAGAAAAGAGAAAATCCACAAACATCCTGCACTTCATCATCACTGAAATCTCCATTATTGCATCGTGGCTTCCTTTTTGTTCCACTTTGTTCCTCCTCCTAATGTAATGTTCATTTCTGTTTGGCCTACAGTGAAGTTTCAAAACTGAAATTCATTCTCACTTCCTCCGGAAATATTTTACACCCAGGATAAACGTCTGCGCTGGAAACCTTTCACTAAAAAGAAAAAGTCTGCAAGAAAGTAAAAAGGTGTTTCAGTCTGGAGCGCTGCATAAGATTATGAAAAAAGAACAGTGTCTGTGGAGCAGGAAGGACACTCGTGGCCTGTCTCTGGTCACAGGACGGAGTTTAAAGCATTCACAGCAATCGTTCCATGCAGGATTCTCCACTGTGTATCTCCAGCTCTTTGAGTGAATGGAGGCTGATGCAGTGCTCTCCACCGCGGTCGCTCTTCCTCACTTCACCCGAGGACCGTGCACCAGGGTGTGTCAGCGCTAACATGGAGCCATTTCTTCTTAAAAAGCTTCACCCACGGCTCATAAGAACTTTTACCAGAGACAGCATGCATGTTCATGTTCATAATATTTTTACTCTTTAAAAAAAGTGACCACTGCTTCCCTGTTGGTCTGGAGACAGTAACAGTTCAGGGAAAGGATAATATTTTTCAGGCTCCTCCGTTCCTCCACAGGACTCCACCAGCATTTCTTTTTCCTCACATGAGAGGAGAGAGTTCCACACATCTTCTGGAGTAGTTGTACCATTGTACAATCTGTACAGATCTCAGTCCCAGACATGCAGCGACTCCATCAGTGTTCTGGAGACAAGGTCCAGCCAGGTCCACTCGGTGTCCCAGAGTGGTGGGTCCAGAAGTGACGAGAGTCCTGGTGAACGCACTACCTGTAATGTCCAGCTGTGTTCCATGAACCTGCAGCTCCTATAGTAGTCAGTGTAAAGAGTCTGTAGCTGTGGCCCTCTGCACCTCAAAAAGCTTCTTCACTTTAAAAGAATTGTGATTTTAAAAATAAATAAATAAACAGGTTGTCTGGAGGTGTTTGATCATCTTGGATCCATGAGGAATAGAGATTTATCAAATCTCAGGTCTCCAAAAGTTCTTAAAATAGCACTGGTCAAAGGTTTCTACTTAAAACACACTGAATTATTGAAAAAACTTTTGTAAAAACTGGAAATGAAAGGCAGCGGTTTTGTGCTGAAGGTGCACAAGACCTTGCCCACCTTCTTCCTCAAGTAAATACTGTACACAATGTGGCCCCCAGTGGAACTTGTCCCAAAATAAGTCCAATAAAATTGACTGATTTTTGCTAAAAGTGTCGTTGGGGTCACTGCAGGTTATTTTGTGCCAAAGTGAGGATGCCACTGGAGTATTAATAATTACCACACGCCTTTTATAAGACAGTTTGGGTACCAGCTGTGTTGTTATGAGCAGAGTAAATGAACTGCATTACCCCGAATGCACTAGGCATACAGGCAGCAAACATTATGGAAAGTCGCTCCAGTAAAGTTCGAGCAAAACTCACACCAACCATTGAGAGAGTATCTTTTAAAATGCACTACATGGCATAACATGGCGTCAGACAGAGAAATGTCTGAGAAGTGACGAGGAACTGCGTGCAGAAGATTGATTTTAGCAAGTTGGAGTTATACAGAAAGTAAGCTACCTGACGGCTAGTCAAAGTCAATGCAAGCACGGCAGCCTACCAGCGAGCATAGATACCGATGAGCAGCGAGAGCGAGGGGGAAGAACGTGGTGACAACGAGTGGAGTGATTTGACCGAGCAGACGGTAGAGCCTCCAACATCGTCAACTTGACGAGAAACTTCGCCGGAATCGTCGGGAGAAAGGATTCCACAACAGAATACAGCGATGGATAAGCTAAGTCCACCCACACCCCTGCAGTTTACAGGCAATCTTGCTGATAACTGGAAATGTTTCCGGCAAAGATTTGAAATATATTTATCTGCAAGTGGATTAGGAGGGAGAGATGAAAAGGTGCAAGCACAGATCTTTCTGCATGTAATTGGGGAAGATGCACTGGACATTTATCATAGCTTTCAAATTGCAGATGAAGATTTCAAACTGTCAGCAGTGATGAATAAATCTGAAGTATACTTTGTGCCCAATAAAAATATCACGTATGAGAGATACAAGTCCTTTTCCTGTGACCAAAAGCCTGGCATCAGTTTTGATCAGTATTTTGCTGAACTGAGCAAGTCATGTGAATTCCGAGACCTTAGAGATGCACTAATAAGAGACCGCATGGTCTGTGGAATTGCAGACAATGAATTAAGAGAAAGATTGCTGTGTTAGAAATTTTTTACTTTGGACGGGACTGTGGATTTGTGCAGAGCTGCGCAGAGCTCACATCCACAAGTAAAAGAACTGAGTAAAACAGAAATCACTGTGCATGCAGAAAAAAAAAAGAAGCGTCAGGCTTAGCAAAAGACTGAAAAGGGGACTGAAATTAAATGCAAGAGATGTGGAAGCTGTCACACCCCTCGATCATGTCCTGCTCACGGAAAGACCTGTAATAATAGTAACAAAAAGAATCGCTGTGCCAGATGCTGCACAGCTGGTGACACAAAGAGAAAAGTGCACACGGTGGATGAGGAACCAGAGGAACTATTTGTTGATGGAGTGAAAGCATCCAGTGAGAAACGAGAATGGATTTTACCTGTGACTGTAAACGAGACGATAACTCCATTTAAATTGGATACCGGAGCCCAAGTGAACCTGTTGTCCGCAGCTGATTACAGTCCACTTAAAGTGAAAAGTAAGATTCGTCCAGTGAATATTAAAGTGACAGGCTATACAGGAGAAAGTTCGCCCGTTAAAGTTTAGCAATTTCTCAGAACAAGGGCCAGAGCCGAAAGCACAGTTACTGATTGTTGAAGGGAAACTGCAGCCAATATTGGGCCTTTCTGCACGTGAAAAGCTCAGTCTTGTGAAGAGAGTGTTCGCTGTTGCCTCAGAGCCCAACAATGATCAAGACGCACTCATGACTGAGGACCAAGACATTTTTGAGGGACTAGGTTGTCTACCTGGCGAACACAAAATACACATGGATGAGACTGTCACACCAGTAGTACATGCATGCAGGAAAGTTCCCTGTGCACTGAGAGACAGACTTAAAGAGGAATTAGCACGCATGGAAAAGATGAATGTCATAAAGAAAATCGATGAACCGACAGATTGGGTTAGTTCACTGGTGATTGTGCAAAAGAAAAGTGGTGCATTGAGGACATGTCTGGATCCCAGAGATCTGAACAAAGCTGTTAAAAGGGAACACTTCAAGTTGCCAACATGTGAAGAGATCATGTCCCAGTTTGCTGATACCAGGCGGTTCAGTAAACTTGATGCGTCCTCAGGTTTTTGGCAAACGAAGCTTGATGAGGCGAGTTCAAGATTCTGTACCTTTAATACACCCGAAGGACGATACCGCTTTCTTCGCCTGCCTTATGGGATACTTTCTGCTCCGGAGGTCTACCACAAGACAATCCACACAATATTTGAGAATATTCCTGGAACACGGCGCACGGCTAAGGCAAGTGCTAGATCGGACACGAAGCGTCAATCTTAAACTCAACAAAGAAAAATGCGGGTTTGCAGTTAAGTCACTTACCTTTGTTGGAGATGTAGCATCCGAGGAAGGGGCGAGTCCTGACCCGAGGAAGACGTCAGACATCGTGAACATGGAGAAACCCCAGAACATGGAAGAGGCGAGGCACTTCCTAGGGATGGTGACCTACCTTGCAAAATTAATCCCCAGGTTGTCCACTATATCAGCACCACTCAGATTGCTGTTGGAGCAGAACAACGAGTGAATGTGGCAACATGAACAAGAGAGGTGTTTTCAGACACTGAAGAATGTATTGACCTCAGAGCCAGTGCTGAAGTTCTTCGACCCAAAAAGGAACAAGAATCTCAGCGGATGCATCACAGCATGGCCTAGGGATTGTTCTTCTACAGAGACAGGAGGAAACTTGGCAACCAGTGGCCTACGCATCTAGGGCCCTGACGAGTACAGAGGTCAACTATGCACAAATTGAGAAGGAACTACTGGCCTCAATGTATGCATGTGAGCACTTCCACCAGGACATATATGGACAAGGGTTGAAGTGGAAACGGACCATAAACCATCGGTTGCCGTCATGTCCAAACCATTGACTGACTGTCCAATAAAGATACAGCGTATGTTGATTAAGCTACAAAAATATGATGTGAAGATGACATACACACCTGGAAAATGCATGTTTGCTGCAGAGGAGCGCTCTAGAGCCGTGGACAAACACGAGAGACAGGACAGTGAGAAATGCACAGACATACAGGCATATGTTGACATGATCATGACGTCACTTCCTCTGTCGAGCGAAAGAGCAGAACAGATAAGAAAAGAACCAGCAAAGAACAAGACAATGAAAGAGCTCAAGATGATGACTTCAAGAGGATGGCCTGAACACAAAAGTGACTGTCCATTAGGAGTTCAAGACTACTGGACATACAGAACAGAGTTGTCAGTTGATGAAAGTGTTCAAAGGCAATAAATTTGTAATTCCTTCTTCCATGCGCAAAGAAATGCTAAGAAAGGTACATGAAGGACACTTGGAAAAAGAGAAGTGTAAAACCAAGACATTGGCCATACCACGGCTTCATGCGAAATATGTTTGACCTATTGACCCAAGCAACAAGCAGAGCCGCTCATGACATACCCTGTGCCAGACAGACCATTTCAAAGAGTGGGAGCAGATCTGTTTGATTGTCATGGCAAGAGTCATATAGTTGTGACAGATTACTTCTCCAACTACCCAGAAGTAGTAACTCTACAGACAACATCAAGCAAAGCTGTCATTGCATTTTTGAAAACAGTTTTTGCAAGACACGGTGCACCACGTGAGTTTGTCTCGGATAATGGTCTGCAATTCGCAAGCAGCGAGTTTGCGGACTTCGCAAAAGAGTGGGGATTCCAACACACATCCAGCTCACATTATCCAAGATCAAGTGGCCTTGCAGAAAGCTCAGTAAAGGTGGTCAAAGGCCTCATGAAAAAAAGCACAAGATGGAAAGGCAGACTTTCATCAAAGTCTGATGATTTACTGAAGTGCACCACTTCAGAACGGCCCGTCACCAGCTCAGCTGCTGATGGGACGGTGCATACGCACACCAATCTGCCAATACACAAGGACCTGCTGACACCAAAAGGTGACACGCAAAGTGATCAAAATAAAAGACAAACAGAAACAAAAACAGCAACACGATAAGAGAGCAAAACATTTATGTGACCTGAAGGCAGTAGAACATATCAGAGTTCACGTGACTGGCATCTGGAACGTACAAGGATCAGTTCAAAGAGAAGTGGCACCATGCTCATATCAGATACAGACCGAGCAGGGAGCATCTCTTCTCTGAGAAGGAATCGAGTGGCTCTCAAGCCACCAATGTGTGGAACAACCGCACAGTACAGCACATGTCGGAGACACCACAAGTGCCACGGCTGACCAAACATCAGAGACTGAAACAACAGATCTGGACGTATCAAGCGTGAAAGACTGGTTACAAGCACCATGGAGGACACCTGGCAGGCCAAGGCGTAAGATTCAGCCTCCTAAAAGACTCATTGAAAGTTACTGAACACAAGAGAATGTAAATGTGTAGAAATTATCGGGGGGGGGGGGTGTTAATTTGTTAAGGTTTGGTAAGAAGAAAAAGGGGTTAAGCTGTATTAGGAGTTTATTGTGAGCATAATGGCAAAACTGAGCATCAGAGTAAGGTAATGTGAAGCTCATGGTTTATTTGACATAATGAGGTTTGTGTCTGGTTTGAAAAGGAGGGTAATTCTTCTTTCAAATGGAGGAGATGTGTTGTTATGAGCAGAGTAAATGAACTGCATTACCCAGAATGCACTAGGCATACAGGCAGCAGACATTATGGATGCACGTTGAAAGTCGCTCTAGTAAAGTTCAAGCAAAACTCACGCCGACCATGTGAGAGTGTCTTTTAAAATGCACTACACGGCATAACACCAGCCATTTCTATTTGTCTAAGTGACTACTTTTTCGATGGTTCCTTCCCAGTTCTTTTGCAGCACTCCATTTCCCAGGTACATTCCCAGATTGTTTTAACTATCTTTTTTCCAGAACAGTCCTCCTGGGAGTTTTGGCACGTCACCTGATCATTGCCCAACTAAAAGGGCTTTGCTTTGCTCCAGTTAATTTTTGCTGAGGATATAAATCTAAATTCTCTACAGATGTTCAAATGTCAACGTCTCTCTGTTCATCTGTCATGATCACAATATCATCAGCACAAGCTGAGAGACAGAAGATGTTTTGACAATCAGGAATTGAGAAACCTTTTAATCTGGCTCTCAGTTTGCTGAAAAACAGTTCTATAGCCAAGGCGTAGAGCGTTCCTGACAAACTGCACCCATCCTTACTCCCCTACACACTTTAAAAGGAGCACTTAAACCGCCATTAACCTTCGGCGCACTTTCAGTGTCACAATTTAAAAATCTGATTTTGTCAATGAAATTGGGGCTAAAACCAAAAGCTTTGAGAGTTTTCCACAGATAGTCATGTTCTACTTGATCCAAAGCGTTCTGATCTATAGATATCATTCTCAAGTTCAGACCAAATAAGTTTCACATGTCAAAAATGTCTCGAAGCAAAGAAGCGTTGTCAAATATAGACCCCTCAGGTGTGCAGTCAGTTTGATCAGGGTGAATTAACTCTTCCAAGATGCTTCCTAGCCTTGTCACTAAAACCTGAGAGAGCAGTTTGTAAATTGGTGCAAAGTAAAGACACCGGTCTCCAGTTTTTAATGTCAGTGAGATCTCTTTGCCTAACAATTTTACATAGTGACTACGTACTTACAACGTAGTGGTTTGTAGTGTTTTCACGTACCTACCTACCTGTACCTATGATCGACGTCACGTATGACGATTGGAGGCTCTTGCATGCCGCATAGCTCTGAGTCAGCGGCTACGCACAGCCAAAGAACTTTCCGGATTCAGCTTCCCTGCATTCACCAGTGCCCACTATTTAGCACGATCTTGGGATAGACTGTGCCAGGGAGAGAGATCCAACCCAAAAGCTTTCAAATCCTCTCTAGCGCAGTCTTTCCAGCGCTTTTTTGGCCGCCTTTTGCCCCTTTTCCATCTGCCAGCTCGCTGAATAGGATTTCCTTGGGAATACGATGATCTTCCATGTGTCGCAGGCGTGCCCCAGCCAGCGAAGACAGTTTGCACGAATGATTGTCTTGATAGTAGTGGATTTTGCCTTTTCTAACACGACCAGGTTCGGCACTTTGTGCCACCAACTGATCTTAAGGATTTGTTGGAGGGATCGTTGATGGAAGGCTTCCAGGCTCCCGAGATGGCATGAGAGCAGAGGCCAGGTTTCACTGCCATATAAAAGAGAAGGGAGCACCATGGCTTAATACATGATAAGCTTGGTGGAGAGGGTGATTCCTTCACAATACCACACTCTAGATCCTAGTGACTTGAAGGCAGCTGCACCCCGGGATATTCTGTATCTGATCTCTGCATCAAGTGAGCCATCATCAGACATCACACTGCAGAGGTATGTAAACTTGTTGGCGCATTCAAGTGTGTGACCATCGAGGTTTATGGCTGATGGATCTGGGCAGCCAACATGAAGAACTTCTGTTTTAGGCTTGCTTATCATTAGGCCCCACTCTTTGCATGACTGATTTAGGATAGTAGCACCGCTTTGTAGAGAGGGAGCACTATGCGTAACTAGAGCAGCAGCATCCGCATACAGGAGGTCGTCTTGTATTGACAGTGCTGTGGCCTTGGACTTTAAGCGACGCAAGTCAAAAAGCCTGCCATCCAGTTTGTAGCGGATGGGGATGCCAAACTCAGAAAAGGCTCTATGGGCGTGACGTAAAACAAATGTGAAGAAGAGGATGAATAACGATGGGGCTAAGATGCAGCCCTGGTGCATGCCGTTCGATACTTCAAATTCATCTGTCAGCTCACCACTCAGAGAAACACGGGCGTGCATGCCAGTATGGAAGCTTTTGATAATGTTGACAATTTTACTGGGTATGCCGACCTTCAGGAGAAGTTGCCACAGAGTAGATCTGTCTATCGTGTTGAAGGCCTTGACAAGATCCACGAAGATAACATGACGCTCTTGGTGTTGTTCACGGCTTTTTTTGATCAGTTGGCAGAGAGCAAACATCATGTCATTTGTAGATCTGCTGGCACGGAAGGCACACTGTGCTTCTGGTAGGTATAGCTCCAACACGGGCCAGGTTCTGTTTAGTATTACACGTGCGAAGATTTTCCCCGCGATGGCCAAAAGTGTAATACCTCTGTAGTTTCCACAGGTAAATCTGCAGCTCTTCTTGAAAAGAGTAACGATGACACCATCCTTGAAATCCTGGGGGACCTGCTCGAGGTCCCAGATTGAAAGGAGAAGTTGGAAAAGTTCTGCAAACAGATCTGGGCCGCCAAATTTCAGGATTTCGGCAGGGATGCCATCCAGTCCCGGCGCTTTGTCAAAGGAAAGCTATTTAAGGGCTGTAGATAGCTCTTCTTCGGTTGGTTGTGCTTCTAGATCAAGGGAAGTTTCTGCCTGAGGGATCTCTTCTAGAATCCATGGATTGATGGAGCTTTCCTGATTCAAAAGAGAGGAGAAATGCTCTTTCCAGCGCCGTAGAATATCTTTCTTTTCAATAAGCCAACTATTTAGCTAGATAAGATATATGAATTGACCTGAGAATACGTTTCAAATTCCTATACACTTCCTGAAACTGGAATTCTTTGTATGCAATAGATGTCACTTCCGATCGTGATCTGCCTCATGTATTCAGATTTCCAGCTGACGTCAGGCATCGTATTTGGTTATAGTTGCTTTGCAGTAATTTCTTGTGTTTCACCTCCAAATGTGCCAGATTGTTGCTCTGTCTTTGGATTTTCAAACCAATCAAATTGAGAAAAAGACAAAAGGTATTATAGGCAGTGTTGGGCATGTTACTTTCAAAAAGTAATTAGTTATAGTTACTAGTTACTTTTCCCAAAAAGTAACTGAGTTAGTAACGGAGTTACTTTGTCA
>JAPEKM010000024.1:872694-885048 GCA_027575975.1 Cathorops multiradiatus
TATTTTTGACAGAAGTAAAATTCATACATGAACAAATTTTGGTGAGTTGATTTTCTGTTTGGCGAGTTACTTTGGAATGGAACTAGTCCGGCTGTCTGGGGGGGGAAAAATATGAATTTCAAGGCCTGGAACATTTAGTGATGTGGGATGGATGGATGGCTGGATGGATGGATCTGGGCAACTGGGTATCCAAGCACCATTATTCTGATGAATATTTCAGTTTCAAAACTTCATGGCTGAATAGAACACATGAGGGCTGTGATGATTTAAACATGCGTCAAGCCTCAGTTTGAAACCACATCTCTGTTTTGTTCTGACACGTGTACAGTCCTCCTCACTGGATCCTCTTCCAAAGCATTCCTGCCGAGTGTGAAGAGACGAGCTGCTGTCGCATCACTCGCCACCCGTAGCTGAACCGATTCAACGACGGGATTGTCTTTCAAGTTAAACGAACAATGCTTGTCCTGTCATTATCTCATCCAGGTTTCAGAATTTAAACCAATCTGTCAGTGATGAATCGACAATGAAATCCCTCTCTCGCAATTCAAGTTTGTACGAGCTCGAAATACTTTCCAAAAAATTTGATGGGAGGGGCTTTGGCTTGGCATTTCCTCACAGCGAGTAGATGCTGTGCTATATGCATACCAGAGAAAAGTGAATGAAGATCCTATAGAGTTATTCTTGGTATGTGCTCGTCCTCATGCCTGCTGTGACTGAAATATCAGCTCTATGTTCATAATCGAAAGGTCAGAGAAGAACTTAACATGGACCGTTATTCATTTCCAATGAAAGTGCTTGTTATCTTGAATTAGAGCATTTGTGTGTCTTCTTGGAGCTGGAGATAACAAGATCAGGCTCTCGGCCAGTGCTGCTTCTTGGAAGGGAATTCTTTTTGTGAATGCCTGCCTTTGTGTTTGAGCTGAAACGTACAAACAGAAGTGCGTCTGCTGAACTATCCGCCTTCCTCCCTTGACTATTGTGTCCCCTGTTCAGTCTTCTTTTATGCTCTTGCTGGCAGTGAGTTGAGGCTCTCTTGGCAGGGGGGGAAAGTTGCCGTGAATGTGTTGTTCTTCTCCTCCTCAAAAGGCCCTGCAACATCAACTTGCACCAACGTTTACCTCCAGCTCTTTGTTTTGCAGAGCAAAGCTTGGTAAGAGCAGAAGATGAGGGGTTAGAAGTGGCGGCCTCCCTTTTTTTTAAAGCGTGGGTGGTTCCTGCCAGGATGTGTTGGTATTCCTGTCAAGATTATCGTGTTTACTGGTGTTGCACTTGTCTACTTATGAGTTTGGCCGTTTTGTCCACAGTGTAGACTTTAATTTGTCTTTTTGGAGACAGACATTGAGGTAAGGAGGTGATGGTGTTCACGATAATGCTGGGTATTTTAGTTTCCGCTGGCCCTATGATTTGCACCAGGACCTATTGTTAGCATTCGCATCAAAGGGATCGAAGACGTGGATGATCGCAGACTGAGAGACGGAGAAGAGGTGTGGTGCCTTGTTAATCACAGAATCCTCCAAGTCAGACCTATTTATAAGAAGCAGACTCGGCAAGACTTGGCGTTCTGGGAGGGACGCAGCAACTGGAGTCTAAATTTAACTTGGGGGTCGCCAGATTTGAGCTCAAAAGTAGCTTTTAAATGAGAAATTAGTCTAAGAGAAGTGTGACAGATCTTAGTTGCTTCATACTTTCCCTTCAAACATCAAAGTACGTTCCTTCACCCCTCTGGAATGTGGCCATTTGCGTGTTTTTGGCACCATGCCACTTTTGGCAGTTGAACTGTACAATGCTTCCCAAGAGACCTGAAAAGAGCATGAATCAAGTGAGGGGAAAGCTTGCTGCGTGTTCAGAATACTGTTTTTTGTTGTATCCGCAGAAACGAGCGAGTCCGGCTTCCTGCCAGCGTCACCATTTGGCTTCAGTGCCATCACACATCACGAGACACAGTTAAAGCCAGCACTTTGGTTGACCACAGAATCTGGCTTTTGTTTGATTTTCCTCCAAGAGGAAACAGAAACGTGGTTCACTGACTTGGTGTCGTCTGACACTCTTGATATATGAGATGTTTTGGTGTGTCGTGTCTGCTCAGGAAAAGCTTTTGACGTAGTGACAGAATTGCAGCGTGCCAAACTTTGCTGAACAGTCCGGTGATTGTAACAGATTTAACGGACTGTTTTTGAACAGCGGTGACCACCGGAAGTTGTTCCGATTTAGCGACGCTTCTGAAGCGTTTCGACCGTGCGTTTTGGACGCGGTTTTGAATTGTTGCGTCTCCAGAGTTTCCATCATTTTATTTTTGTGTCAGATGGGTGTGTAAAGTCAACAAGTCAGAAAATGATCTGTTTCATAGTCAGTCGTTTTGTCTGGACCTGCTTCCTCCAGGATCCTATTTATGGGGGGAAAAAAGACAAAAGACAAAATCTGCTTGTTAACAGCGAGACGAGAAACCAGACTCCAGTTCGACAACCCCAACTTTCACTGACTGGCTGTGGTGTGGATTACAGCCGCTGACATTTTAGCCTAATTTCCACATTTAAAATCAGAAAGCTTCTTTATTAACTCGGGGCTCAACTGTGGCCTCATTGTCGCTTGTTGAAACTGAAAAAGTTGCTTGTCGGTTATTTTAAGACCCGAGCTGAGTCCTGATGCCTTATTCATGCAGGCTTAACCCAGACATCGTCATGGTCATAACTCCTCCGGCCAGGGTGGAGGCAAAAGAACCCAACCCATTGAATGTTAGAATGAGCTTGTCAGGGTTCGACCACGTTATGTATTTGGACTCCAGACAAGACGTAGACTGTCTCTCTGATGGCTCGGAGCAGGAGCTGGTGGTTTCACGGAGGGGAGTGGTGACGACCATGAACAATTGGGGTTCAAATAAAAAAAATAAAACGCTCAAGTGTACTTTTCCCCTCAAACTGGAGTTTCTTTCAGATGTTAAATCAATGGTGAATGAAAGGAGGGGTCGAGAATGAATGAATGAATGAATTACAGAACTGCTTCTTGTTACTTGTGTTTAGTTTTCCTATACTGTACTGTTCACAAAGAAAGTACTTCTTTCATTCGTGTTAAAAAAGCCATAAGATTATATCATTCGGAGGAAAAAATTTCAAACAGCTAAACTGTGTTTGAAATCTTACATGTAAGTATTTCTCAACTTCGTAAAACTGACTGGAAGGGTGAGTGCAAAAAATTTTCCGTCTACCCATTGACTGAAAAGGGCATCGTCTGTTCTGAAAGCTGTTTGGGAATGCGATCGTGACATGCTGGTCGCCGTCAAATGCAAGAGGTAACGACTTAAAAAATGAATTTATAGAAAGCAAGAAAAGCAGATTTTGGAATGAAATAATCCCCCCCGTGTTACCCCAGTTACATTTCAATAGAAAGAACTCCAGCATTCATGACACGATGTTCGATTCTCAAACCTGTTGAAATGCACGTAGTTTCTCAAAAGGCTCCTCGCTGACATGGACATCATCCTGGGAGAAAAGATAGATGAGAAATTCAGTTAAAAGGATCTTGTGTGGACCCACATCGCATCCCTGAGGAATCTTTTTTTTTTTTATTGGGATGTTCATGTTAAAACTTTTAAAATGTTTCGTCGAAACCGGTGTCAGTCTGTGTCGAGTTATGGATAACTAGATGGAGCTATCGGTTACCGAAGCTTGAGTAATGTTAGCCAGACAGTGAGGGTTTTTTTTTTTTTAATGCCATGTGTGTTTTCCATGTTTTGTAAAATGGCTTGTATTGTGGAAGAGGACTTGGAAATGTTGAAACCGTTTTCTGAGTGACTTGAACTCAGACAAGTGCCGTCAACATACTTGGACATTTTCTGCAAGAGCAACATTCAAGTTTTTTTTTTTTTTATTATTATTTTTGTCCTCTGAGAGAATGATCGGCTGTTGCAGCGAGTTGGCGAATTTTTGGTCGTGCTCATTATTCAGGTTATGTTGCGTTGGCATTGTGATGAGCACGTTATGGATTGGAATTACGTAGCTTAGTCCTGCATTCAAAATCTTGAAGGAGGCACACTTATTTTATATTGTCTTCCTAAGTATCCCATAATCCTGGGCGTTCCCTCGAGTGCAGCAGGCAGCGTGGAGAAAACGTGCCGGAGAACACGAGTTCACTGGTTGGAAAGGAACCAAAATCGCTGGTGTAGTCACAGAATATTTGATGTCCTCTCCAGATCAATTTCTTCTGAAATTGCTTGATTGTTCTCTCAAGCCTTACAGACCTTACAGAACCAGTGCATTAAGGTCTATCAGCTGTCGAAACGCTTAACTTCCATTCATGATGTCGTGACCTGTTCGAGGTCCTGATTATCTCCGTGATGGCTCATACAGTAAAACATATCATATAATCAAATGTGAGCATACAACAGAAACGCCCAGAAATGCAAATCGCACATCATACACTTGCCTTTTCTTTTTGTGCAAAGAGTGTAGTCATTGTAGGAGTTGGAAGAGGAGGGAGGAGGTGAGACGGACTGACGTTTGTTCTTGTAAATGAATGCAAATTACTTTTTGGGTTGTTTCCCAGTTCGGTTAAAAATAGCCCCGGACTCGTTTCCCTTCCCCATGTCCAATTCAGGAAATCCAAGTCGGAAAAGACAGGCTGTAGCTCCTTTACACTTTAAGTTCACAGTTAATATTGAGCTCCAGGGTGGAAAAATAGTCCTGACAAGATTATAAACAGCCTCTTGTTCTTCCCTGCCTGCCTGGTGGAAGGAATCGGTGTGGGGTTGAAGCGAGGTTTCTCGTTTCTGGTTTTTTAAGTTCAGATTGCTTTCTTCAGAGGCCTCACAGCAGACAGGGTGGGGGTGAGCATGTTTCAAAATGAAGTTCTCCGTCTTTCTCGTATTTCTTTTTGTGTCGTTACAAAAGCAGTTTGTCACATTTGGCCAAGATTAAAAGTCGCTTCCAGCAGCGACGCGTATTCATTCACGCTGAGAGCTTTCAGGCGCACAAAGGGAGCGTTCGTCAATGTCAGCCGCCTCCGTCTGAGAGCGTCTCGTTTCATTCACCCGAGCCGAGCGCATACCGACGGCTGTCTGAATCTTCACCTCGTCCTGAACACTGGCGTGGGATCACTCTTGGCATTGGTCATGATGCTGGATCAAAATCAAACACTACCTCACGGTCATTAACACGCCAAATTATTGTGGATCAACAAAACAGTCCACTGAATTGCAGCAAATTTTTTCGGAGTTACTGAAAATCTATCTTGTTTTAGCCTTTTGCAGCTGCATAAACTGTGAGGAGAAATGTGCATTTACAGTATACAGTACGTACTAAAGAAAATAGAAGCGGCGAGCGAATTGCTGCTGTTTGTTTGCAGCATGATTCTTGTCGCAGGCAATAACTCTGACCTCAGACGGTTCATAAAAAATGTTAAATAAACAGCAGAAACATGATCTTTAACTCTTGTCTAACAACTGGAAAAGTCTACAGTAGTGGTTAGAGGGTGCCATTACTTTTGTGCTGCATTTGCTCAAGAACGCAAGGATGTCGGAGTTGATACCCAGCGTGTTCCTGGGATACAGGTGAGGGCAGAGAAACACACATGCTTCCTTTTTGAGGGGGTAAATAGACGGTAATAGTGAAGAGAATCGGTATGCAGATGATATCCAGCTGCACGTCAAAGTGTCAGGATTTTTCAGCCGACTTTTTTTAAAGGCTGAAATGAAAAATTTGTCAAGCATGTATTGTGAACCTGGGGATCGATGCAGTCATATTGGTGTTTTACACTGAGATCTGACACTCGCAAGGAAGCGTGAGGTCACTCAATCACCTCCTCTTACCTTCGTGCGATTCTGTTAAGTCAATGCTAACAGCAGGCTGTGAAAGTTTAGCATTTTGGCGTTATGACAAACAGCGACTTTCCCAGGCACCAACGATGCTAACGGTATAGCTTAGCTCGTAGGAGGCAGATAATGCACATCAAGTGTTGAAATGAATTCACGCCCCAATAATTTGTGGTATCAATATAACGTTATGTACCATATTCCATATTTTCACCTTTCTTGCATTGATAATGTGGCGCTACAGTTTTTGGGTTCGCTGACTCGCTTCCCAGCTTGTTGGATCAAAATGTAAACTCACAGTCTTTCTGTCGATGTGGTGCCAGTGCTGAATCGAGAACCGGTTCCACGCTTTTTTTTTTTTAAGATTTTTTTGGGCTTTTTTTTCACCTTTATTGGATAGGACAGTGCAGAGACAGGAAATGAGCAGGAGAGAGAGACGGGGAGGGATCGGGAAATGACCTCGGGTCGGAATCGAACCTGGGTCCCCAGATTTATGGTATGGCGCCTTATCCACCTGAGCCATGATGCCCCACGTTTCCATGCATTTTGACTGAAAAATGATTGGTGCTGATGCCAAAAAGCTGGCGGCACTGGAACCCCGTCACAAAATTACCGTTCCTAAAGTCGGACCCACTGACTGGAAGGGCGAGTGCAAAAAATTTTCCGTCTACCCATTGACCGAAAGGGGCATCGTCTGTTCTGATAGCTGTTTGGGAATGCGATCGTGACATACTGGTAGCCGTCAAATGCAAGAAGTAACGACTTATTAATTTATAGAAAGCAAGAAAAGTGAATTTTGGAACGGAATGATTTTCCCGCTGTGTTACCCCAGTTGCATTTCAATAGAAATAACTCCAACATTCGTGACACGACATTCAATTCTCAAACCTGTCGAAATGCATGTAGTTTCTCAAAAGGCTCCTCGCGGACAAGGACACCATCCTGGGAGAAAAGATGGACAAGAAATTCAGTTAAAAGGATCTTGTGTGGACCCACATCACATCCCTGAGGAATCTCTCTCTCTTTTTTTTATTAGGATGTTCATGTTGAAATTTTTAAAATGTTTCATTGAAACTGGTGTCCGTCTGTGTCGAGTTGTGGTTATGGATAACTAGATGGAGCTATCAGTTACCGAAGCTTGAGTAATGTTAGCCAGACAGTGAGTTGTTTTATTTTTTTTAATGACCTGTGTTTTCCATGTTTGTAAAATGGCTTGTATTGTGGAAGAGGACTTGGAAATGTTGAAATTTTTCTGATTTACTTGAACTCAGACATGTGCCGTCAACATATTTAGACATTTTCTGCAAGAGCAACGTTCAAGTTATGTGGGTTTTTTTTTTGTCCTCTGAGAGAGAAAAGTTGGTCTACATTTTGGCTAAATCATTTGTTTCTTTTTTATTATCTTCTCAGGAGGCACCAGAGACATCGGCTCAGCTCTGACCAGGATGTGTATGAGGCACAGGAGCATCGAGGCCAAGCTGAAGCAGTTCTCCACGTAAATATTTACTCCATTATTACAGCATCTGATTCTTGATTTTAATCACAGGAATGTGTAAATAATTATCTGAGTTTGGAATTAAACCCAAGTCCCTGGAACCAAGATGGGTTTCTATCCATCTATTCCAATTTTATTTGAAATTTTGAAACCGGTGATCAGAACTGAAGTAGGTCCAAGGTGTGTCCATCACGTCCACAAGCAGGATGGTTAAAAAAAAAAGTGTGTGTGTGGGGGGGGTCGAAACTTGTGGAACTGGAGCTGTTCCACACCTCACTGCTCTCTGCTCTAATTTCAGGGGAGATGTTTCTCCTCAGCCACGCTGTAAACCAGCCACAGATGAGAATCTAAATTTAAACTCTCCAGCTGCTGGATGTGTAGCAAGAAACGTAAAGGAGCGAGCGATGGGCCCGGGCCCGAGCAGACCCACGTCTCTGTGAGGAGACCCCTGTGACAGAGGAAAGCCTGTCACGTCTTTAAATAATGGATTTTTAGTAAAATTTTCTCTCACGTTGTTTAAAACGTCAAACAGTGAGCTAGCATGTAGCCCTCACGGAAAGGCGAGCCAAAAGAAAAAAAACTAGAAAAGCACTCGAAGAGCGCAGACCTCCGCCAAGAATCCTTTAAAAAAAAAATCTGGGATCCAGAAGGTGATCCGGATCACCGCCAAAATTTAATGGAGTGTTACTTGTGCCCAGTCACACCTCCTGTAAAAAGTTTCAGAGCAATCCGTTCATAACTTTTTCCATAATGTTGCTAACAGACAAACCAATGCTACCGAAAACATAACCTCCTTGGTGGAGATAGGGCAGGTTGAAAAATGGTCATTTGACTGGGGGTTCCACCTGTCAGTGGAAACTCAATTCACTTTGTTTTCTAAGAAAAGGGTAAAACCCATAATAGATGTTAAGATATATGGACAATTTCTTAAGCAGGTTAATGACATAAGATATCTTGGTGTGTGGTTTGATAGTAAGCTCACTTTTTAAAAATTCATGTTCAAAACATGATTGACAAGTGTAAGAAAGCAATCAATGTTTTGAGGTGTCTTTCAGGATACAGCTGGGGGCATCAGGCTTTTCATTGAAAATGATTTATATTGCAATAATCAATTCAGTGCTTGACTATGGATGTATAGTATACAAATCAGCAGCAAAATCCACATTAGCTGAACTGGACAGGGTGCAGGCCAAAGCTCTCCAGCTGTGTTGTGGAGCCTTCAGAACTTCACCAATCCAGCACTGCAAGTAGAAGCAGGGGAGATGCCTTTAGGTCTTATGAGGTGAAAACTCTAGCATATTGGGTAAATCTACAAGGGCATGAAGCTACACATCCTACAAAACTGGGTGTTAGAGGAATGCTGGGAATATGAGTGCACTGCGAACTGTAGTTTTGGATGCAACAGCAATAAAGAGGCAGATGACATGGGAATCAGTACTATACCTTGCAGCAAAACAGTCAACCTGAGTACAATTTCATCTTGTTTTTTTTGCTCTCCTGTACTTAATCTAGAAACTAAAAACATGCCAAGACAACAACATTTTATCAAAGTGTACAGCAGTATTTAGAAATAATGTATGACGATGCAGTACAAATGTTCACAGATGCATCCAAAGAACCAGCAGGTAAAACAGGGGTGCTGTATATATTCCTAAATACAATGTTACAATTCAAAAAAGAACCTCAGACCACCTCTCAATTTTCTCTGCAGAGATGATGGCCATCATAATGGCACTACAGTGGGTAGAAGTTAAGCCATATAAAACAGTTATCTGTTCAGACTGTCCTCCCTAACAAGCATCCAGACTGGGAAATCTGCATGCAGACAGGGTCTTTTAGATGAAGTTCACCAGATGATTTTCAGAATAACTCCGCTAAAACTCATTTCACAGTTCACTTGGGTTCCAGCACATACAGGTATTGAGGGCAATGAGAAGGTGGACAAGTTGGCAAAAGAAGCACTTAAATCAGAGCAAGTAGATATACAGGTTCCACTTAGCAAATCAGAATTTAAAGCAATAATCAAAGGTATTCAGAAACTTTGGCAAGACAAATGGGATAAGAAGAAAGGTAAGCATTTATAGGGTATTCAACAAGCGGTAACAGTTAAAAAGATCAGCTCATTCACACGACAGGAGGAAACCTGGTTCACCAGGCTAAGAATAGGACACACAGGACTGAACAGCAGTCTATACACAATAGGGAAGCGTGAGACGGGAGCGTGCCCATACTGCAGAGAAACAGAAACCGTGAAGCATGGACGTCTGACATGTAGGCAGAACTCTGAAGAGAGAGAACATCTTAAGAGGGGAACAAAGAACTCTGCCACATTGAGCAACCTATTGAGTCGACCTGGAACACAGTTTACAGCCAAAGCAGTCAAGAAACACAACGAGCAAGAAGAATTTACACTGCAAAAACCCAGCTTACAAAAACAAGAAAAAAAAGTAATAAAATGAGGAATATTTTACTTAAAATAAGCAAAATTATCTGCCAACAGAACAAGAAAATTTGACTTGGCAAGATTTTTAAAAACAAGTAAATATATCTAGCTTTAGAAATGTCTTAAAATTAGTGTATTTATACTAAAAACAAGTAGATTTATACTGACATAAGGAAAAATTTAAGAATTATTTTCTGAATATGTAGGAAAATGTGCTTAAATTCAGCATATGCTAGTGCCATCATCTTCCAATAAGCACAGCTGCACTTAAATCTTCTCTCTATATTGTGAAATGTACTTGTTTTAAGAATTATTTCCCTCATATAAAAAAAAAAATACTTAAACTTAGCATCCAATGCTACAGCGATATTCTCAAATTAAGACTAAAATACCCTAGCACCCATGGAGGAAAAAGTGTCACAATCAACTTCCTTCCACCTCTTTATTGGCAGTTTAATCAATACGCAACTACATCCATTGAATGCAAATTCAGCAAACCTAGGAAAAAAAAAAAAACTGAAACTGCATTTGGATCCCTGTGTAACACAATACAAACTTCAAGCTGTAAAGAACTTTTTCCACTCAGCCATTGCCTTTTTGTAAGAAGTTGTCATATCTTGCTTGTGGATGGCATCCAATAGGACTTCAGTCTGTAGCACAGACAGGAGTGTTGCAATGCACTTTGGGTATGTAAGATGAAAGGTGTAATAACATGCCATTACATACATCACACTGGCATAAATGTCCTCTTTTGGGAAAGTCAGCAGGGGCATGGTTCCAAGAGCCAGTATACAGTTGGTTTCACTGACAATCATGACAGGGCTGGAGAGTGGTCTTGTCTGAAGAAAGTGGTTTGGGTCTTCTGCAGACTGACACAAAAAAAGAAAATATAACCACAATTCGCTCTGTGTGAAAATTCTAGGGGTGCATGATAATTATCGGCCTGATATCAAGAAATTATGACGTCATTCTGATAAGTCTGATATCATAACTTATTGGCCCGATAACATGCAATATATTTTTGTCAACACTGTGGTAAGTCGTCGTTTTAATCAGGTGCTCCCTCTCCTACATGAGACCTGCATTCAGTGCAGGTCAGTGCTGCATTCAAGTGGCGTCAGTATAATCAGAAAAAACAACCTTCTGACTGAAAAAAAACCCGCATCACCCCCTCATGTCGGAAAACAACTCGTCAACTCTGTCATAATTTTGTAGTAGCTGACTGATACAGTATCAACGTCTTATCCACAGTATTTTACTCATTGCCCTGGATGTTACACATAAATCCTAGAAACATGAACATAAAGGTCGGGGAAACAACTCGCAGACCGGGAAAGGGGAATTTCCGCCACCACATGAATGCATCACAACATGCATACATTTGTAAATATACAAGATGGCGGCAGTAGTGTGGGAGTTTTTTAAAGTTTCAGTTCGTTGGCTGAGTGCAATAAATGTTTAAAGAAAATACCACGGGGAGGGAGAAATAACATAGAACTAGCATAGAAATGTTTGATTCTAACTTGTGTTAGTGCATTATTTATTTTTTATAACTTGTGGAATGCATTTTCTCACTTTACTTTTAAACCGGATGCAGAGGGTCTAGAGGCCTTTATTTTCTGATGTTCATTTGAAATATCAAATAGTTTTGATTGACCTTGATCTTTTAGCTTGCTAATAGTTTTTCATCTGAAAAAATAAATATCTTCATTTTAAGAGTCAAAACTGTTTGTTCATTTGTCTCTTATCTCCAGGTATGTTATCGGTTTCAAAAAAATGTCATCGTGCATCCCTAGAAAATTCTCATACATGCACATTTTTCTTACCTCAAGGATGTGAAGCATAGCCTCACTTGCATGTCCTAACTTCTTTGGTGGAGCCACAGGTGAAGGAAACATGGTAAAGCCTTTATCAAGGCGATTGAATTCTTTACTGTTAGAAAGAAAAAACAACCTCATTTGCTTTCCTGCAGCCAGATATTAAACAAACATTAATACTTATATGGGCTTCTCCATTGTTATGGTCTGTAATCACCTTTGTCCATCAGTGGAGGCCTTGTGACCTTTTTGAAAACTCCAAAATGCTGTGCCTTCTCGTAAGAGGTCCCCCACCGTGCCCTAAGGTCAGCCAAGAAGTGGAAGTTCCCTCGATCGAAAATCCGCTGGAGTTCATCCATTTGCTAACACAGATAGACAAAACAGAAGAAATATCAAATTAAAATCTACATTCCACTGAAAATCCGGCTATGCTCCCAATGTGAGTGGACAGCTAAGGACCGAGTTAAACATTCTCACCTCATGACAAAAGCACTAAGCTTTAAGGATGAAATATTCCCCAAATATGACCAAAACTAAAGTAAATAAAAATAAAACATTTACTTCCATGATCAAGTTCTCTGAAGCAGGGATACGCCTCAAGGATCTTGGCAGGCCTGTCCTGCTCCTTCAAAACATCACAATCAATGAATGCCCATCTTGACTCAAGGTCCAGGAGCTGGGCAACATCCTCCTTGTTGGGTCTGGTCTTGGTTTTATACTGTGGCAGTGGGGGCATGGTCAAGCATCAGTCTGTGACAGGAGGGCGGAGTCAGGGAAGGTAAGTGGCAGATTCACT
>JAPEKM010000024.1:888845-902018 GCA_027575975.1 Cathorops multiradiatus
AATTATTATTAAAACACGCTTGTTCTGTGAATTATTTTTAATGAAAATAAGTCAATAAAAACAAGTGAGGCTATTAAATATAAGCATTATAGCTTAGGCCTAGGCCTATATTACCATTTAAAAGTTAAAATAAAATGACAGATAATAATGGACAATGACGGATTTTTTACGACCCTGTCCGTCAAAATGACGGACAATGAAAAAGTCTAGCGCAACCTCTGCTGCTGTCAAAGCCACGCCTCCTTTCTTTGGACTGATGGCTATCGGTGGCCATGCCTCCTTTCTTTGGGCTGACTACTCTAGATGGCCACGCCTCCTTTGCTGCTTTTAGGGTTATTAGCATATTTGGCATATCTTTAGCACAAAAACCTGACAGATTGCTCTGCATTTTCTTTTTGCGCTGCGTCGCTGTGCACCTGTCTGGAGCAGCTGATGCACTGGGTAAGTGTGTGTGGGCTCCACCCCCCTCCCCCAACCCAGCTGTGCTCCAAATCAGTGATGTGCTTCAGTGGCTTTCTGGTGTCTGCTGCCTTGTTTTGTTTTCACAAAGTGGCCGTTGAAGGTTTTTTTTTTTGTGTGTGTGTGTGTGTGTGTGTGTGTGTGTGTGTGTGTGTGTGTTGAATCCATGATGTCATCTTTATTTTATTTTTCTCATGGTTATATATAAGAATAGCTTTCATTAGACATGCATTATTATTGTTATAATTATTGGTACGAGTGTAAATCAGCGTGTTCTGATCCTCTGTCGGTTTTACTCGCATGTTTTCCTCAACGTTCCCTGGGCTCGAAAGAAGCCGTATTGGGAATCGGTCGAGTCGCTGCGGTGTGTGATTTTCACATTTCTCTCTCAAATGCTTCACTTTGCGATCCTGTAAATAAAACACACCCTCGGGTCAAAGGTCGCGTTGTCTTTCGGAAGGCTTTGAGGAGGACAGCATGAGGGTGGGGCAGGGGGCAAAAACTTAATCACGGAAAACATGACACGGTTAATCAAATCAATCGCCGCATGTGATGCATCAGTTACTTTCTCAAAGAAGATTGAGACTGATGATATGGGCTTCCTGTCTGTCTGCCTGGCTGTCTGTCCATCTGTCTGTTGGATAATTAACATTTTTAAATATTATTGATTGTTTTTAGCAATTGTTTTTGTTAGTTATTTTATTGAATGATGTATCATTCAAGTTAATCCCGTTGATTTAAAATTTTCTGGGTCATGTTCATGAAGTGCGTTGAACTCTCACAGTCGCGTCACTTGTGCCTGAGTGATGAACGAGCGTGTCATGTTCTGCAGGGAGAGGGGACATCCAGCCTCAGCTGGACAGCGCCGTCCAGGATGTGACGGACAAATACCTGCTGCTGGAGGAGACGGAGAAGCAAGCGGTGAGGAAGGCGCTGATCGAGGAGCGAGCACGCTTCTGTATCTTCGTCTCCATGCTCCGGCCTGTTGTGGTGAGCAGCAGAAATGTTTTTGTCACGAGTGTTGGGGAGAAAGAAGTGCTGCTCAAGTCTTTTCTTGTCTCTTTTGTCATGTTGCGCAACTCTGTGTCACAGGATGAAGAGATGGCCATGCTGGGTGAGATTGTCCATCTTCAGACCATCGCCGAGGACCTCAAAGGGTTGACGATGGACCCGCACAAACTGCCACCCGCCAGCGAACAGGTCTGTTAATAAATTCCAAGCTAACTGCTCATTTGCATAAACCTGTCACTCGTTGTGTTTTATAAACGTTTCGATTTGTGTTCAGTGACAATGATGAACGTCGGACTTGGTTCTTGTTTAAAAGGGTGTGGTTTTTTTGGGTGTTGTTGGAACGCACCCTGAGCAAGAGCAGTGTTATGAAATGGGTTTCTTGAGCAATCTGTCCAGTCCATTTTGCCTGCTAAGTTTCTGTCCCTGCTGAAAGAAAAGTCTGCATCAAACTGGCGAGAGATTTTTTTTTTTTTCCCCTCCATAAAATATTTGAAATGAAACTCTTTTCTGGAGCTGTTTTTTGCTGCAACTGCAGAAGTGCAGGAGACGTCACGTCGTCGTTGCGTGTGCACTTGGCTCGTCTGATGGTTGTCAGTGAAGGTTTCAACGGCTCACCGAGTTGAAGAACAGGATGGTGATTAATCTGCCCTGTACAAGCTGTTTTGACGAGCTGTATCGTTTTGACATGCCTGTCCAAGGTTCAGGGACAGAGATAAGCCCAGACTGATGACAGTTGCAGCTTAGACATGACATTTCGCTAGTTATTTGATCTCGTTGAAGGAGAGGGTTGGTGGAAGATGTTTTTTTTTCCATTTAATTGCAAATATAAGCTTTGAAAATGGTGCATCCCTTCTATACAGATGCTCACAAGCTACGAGCAGTTCAGGGATCAGGCTTCTGCTGTCCTGGAATCTCAGTTCACAACTTGATGGCACAGTACGTTAACCAGTAGGTCTGTTTTACCTTGGTGTCAGATAGACTGTGATTTCCGAAAAGGTCGAACAGATTGGGTTGGTCAGGTGTGTGAAAGGCCTTCCCTCTGATTTTTCATTGCAGACTCAAATTGTGAAGGTAAACAATGATCCAAATGGTCAGATTAGTTTCAGACTCTGCCGACGGGTTACCATGGAGCATCTGAGAACTCGTGTACGTTTAACCGTGTACAGACCGAGCCTATGTTCTGGTGCAAGGCAAGATGCGACAAATATATCGGCGTCTGATCTGATTAGATCAAGATTTTGTCAAATCCTGCATAGCTTATTTCTTCACTCGCACGCCAAGCTGAATTAACATGTCCTCAATGTCCTTGACTGGTTTTATGGGCACAAAAGACAGCATGCATGACTTGCTCAGGCCAACTGAAAGTCTGACTGGGAGGAAATAAATGACTTTTAAACGGTACGCTTGGCAAATGTTGGCATTAAGGGTTACCTTGGACTGCTAAAAAAAAATCTACAAATGAGGGAGTTAGCTGGGCAGGGGTAGCTGACAGGTTTGGGTTCTGGGCTTCGAATACAAACCTAAGTACAAATCCTCTAGTTGTTGGACGCAAGTGTTTTCATCCCGTCTGCTCGACCTGGCTGTGAATTGTAGCTGGAGTGGGCATAAACTGTTTCTTCATCTTTTACCCCCTGCTTTACGCAACAGACCAAATAATAACCTTCCCACCTACCGCTGTCTCATTCTCACAGGTCCGGTCACTCTGTGAGATTTAGATTGCGCTCAATTGTCTGCGACAAGCGAGTGGTATTGAATAGCTGAGTGTTTTTATGAGTCTGGTTCATTGGGCAATGTCATTTGTGTTCTATTCAGATCATCCATGATCTAAAGGGTTCAGATTACAGCTGGTCCTACCAAACACCCCCTTCGTCTCCAAGTACCACCATGTCCAGGAAGTCCAGCATGTGCAGGTGAGCATCTACCTTTTGGATGAACACACATTTTCCCACTGACTTAGACTCCTTGTTGCTCAGGAATCAGACTGACTGCGTTCCAGTACTGTTCTGAACTCGCCCTTGGGGATTTTCCACCTATTTGATCACAGAATCGCTCTCCCTTGACGTTTTCCCTGTTCTTGGTGACCTTTTACTTCATGCGTACACAGTAGAAGTAGACATGGATACAAAGGATATACTTTGGGTAACTGCCAGGGGGGTGCAGCATTACAGCGTGTTGTGGTGGCGAGTTCTATTTCCACTGTTTGTTTCATGGTACCACTGGATAAAGAAAGAGTTTGGAGAAACTGCAGACGAGTGGAAACGATTAAAAGGGCAAGCAAAGCAAGATCAAGGCACTTTACTCTGGTAAGGGTAGTCGTTGACAAACATTACGCAGTGCACTGTTTGGTAGGGCACGATGACTGTGTACAGTAGAACAACCTGATTTTCATCTGGCGCGCTGTATACCGGTGCTGCCTGGGGCTGGTTCCGACTCTGAGTAACTGGTTAAGTGCTTTTCTTCCCATATAAGGATTTGCTCCTGGCCACAACACATGCACCAGTTTTTCCATAGTGATTTCAACCAATTAGTCTAACTTTACACTGAGCTCCATGGTGTTCATGTAGTGATTTTACTCACCTGTGACCTGTACCGTCTCGGGGATGCTTCTCAACATGTAATTCAGAACACGTATCTGTGCAGGATCTCAGTCATCCAGGTCAGAGGTACTTTAAGAAGAAGGCAACTGGACTTGCTTGACATTCTTGAAGACGCATCACCTCTCATCCAAAAGGTTTCTTTCAGACAGGACTGAAGAACCCTTTCGGATGAGGGGTGAAATGTCTTGAACTTCAAGCAAGTCCAGTTGCCTTCTTCTTTAAGCACCAGCAGTTCAGAACAAACATCGAATCCACACCAAAAAAGAAGGAAATTTTCAAAACTCCCCGTCCCTTTGTTCGATTTGGTTGATCTGGCCATGCCCACTTTGCTTTGTGAACAGTTGCTCCAACACCGGTCACATAAATCACTGAAACTCTCCAAAAGTAATGGCTTATAACCGCTTTGCCACGGCAAGTTACCTTTGTACCAATTATCGTATCATGTCACTTGCTAATCATTGAGTCTGCTAGCTATGTAGCTTGCTAGCTAGGGGTCGTTTAACAATCTCCCGTAAGGAAAGATGGGAAATGTCCACAGGGCAGCAATGGGGATTAAAGTCAGTACTGGATTTCAGCTTTTCTTTTTACCTGAAATTGTATTTTTTGTTTTTCATTGCATTGTACATGAAACACTTGATCTTTAGCACTGAACAAAGTCTGAGTGCTAACCATCTTCACTTCCCCCTGCACTTCTGAGCATGATCAGATGTGGCTTTGATCATTCGTCTTGTTTCATGTCGTATTCTTCCCTTTGGCAATTTTGTCCTGTCCCATGTACCAAGAGCTTCTGATTTTAGACCAACGGCTAAAAATATAAATCAGGCCACCAAGTAATTATCGTGTATTAGATAAGTGGGATGTTTTTGGATCTTCAGCCTTCTGGGGTTTTCTCAATGCTTACTTAGTTTTAAGAAATTGTGTGTGTGTGTGTGTGTTTGATCATTGAAACACATTTACAAATATTCTTTGCTCAGTTTTGAGGTCTGATCGAGATGTTTTGGATGAGGTACTTGATTAAATCTGATGTGTTGAAATTGTTCCAAAGGGAAGGATCAGGTGCTTGTGTGGGTCACTATGCTTGTGTTTTTGGGATTTGCATGGTGTGTGTGTGTGGAGTGTTTAATGGTTCCCGGTCACCTCTGTTTTGTCCCGCTTCCTCTCCATGCCCCGCCCCTTCCTGTCCCATTCCCGCCCTAACAGCAGTCTGAACAGTGTGAACAGCAGTGACTCGCGCTCCAGCGGCTCACTGTCTCATTCGTCCTCCCCGCTCTGTCGCTACCACAGCATCACCGTGCCGCAGCAGGTCCCCGCCCGCCTCGCCAGTGTGTCCTCGCACGACTCAGGCTTCGCCTCACACGACGCTTTCCAGTCCAAGTCGCCTTCACCCATGCCCTCCGACCCCACCTCTCAGGTAAGTCCCCGACGACCCCCTGTCTGACAAATTCTGGCCATAGTGTTGCTCAAAGGTACTGCAGCAGTTTCTGTGGAAAACCAGCAATGATGTCACTGTAGGCATCAGTGCACGTCCCCTTCAAGTTAGTCACTGTGAACACTTGCCGAGCCCTTGCATTTTTCTCAAAAGTGCTGGTTTCACTGAAGGGTGTTCGGACAAAACGGGATCAACGTACGTCAATGGAACTCCTCGAGGGTTCTTTGGATGTTTCAGGCTTCTTGGCATCTCTAAACCTGAAGGCCCTTTTTGGTTCTCGATCGAACATAACCTTGAGCGAAATAAGAACTAACGAGAACTTATTTTGCAGTCACGGACATCCTTGGCTCAACAGGCGACAGGGCTTAATTTAAATTTGATCAGCCAATCGTAAGCCAGCTACCTGAACGCAGCTCTGTGCTGACATGATCCAGCTAACGAGTTCGCTGTTGGAGTCCACTACTCTGGAACTTTTTTTTTTACCAGTAACCTTAAATCTGATCCCGAGTCAGCGCTTTAAGTTTCCACATTCCATTAAAGTAGCGATGAAACATGAAGAGGTTTAAATTTAGATACCTGAAACCTCACTAACGTGAAGTAAAGTACTGTCGGATGGGATCAGGTCACGCTTTGTTGACTCCAATAATGCTGATTCAGGTTATTGTCGTAAAATATTCAGTGTTATTTCCAAGTGGTGTGTTAAATGGTGTTTGTGTGCGAGTAGTGCTTCAGTGGTGTGCACATATTTGTAATGGAATCAAACTCGGTCACTAAACGGCAGGGTTTCATTTATCCTGTGCGTGTGAAGGGTTCATCCAGAGTGCACTTCCCTTCGTCGTTTGAGTACGAGGTCCTCAGACTCGAGTCGCCCCCCATGACCCTGCTTTAAACTGTAAAAGTGTGTTGGAGCTCATTACATTTATTTATTTAAGAGTGAGGTTTTTATAGCTGCCAGCCAGATTTTACGAGACATCCATTTGACTGCAAGCTTTTCTTTCTTTTCCTTTCCTTCTTTCTTTTCCCCCTCTCCCTCTTTCACAGTAATCTTCACTTTCCCATGATCCACAGGGACTTCTTGGCCTCACGAGGGCCAGGCTAATTGCTAGGGTATCCATGTTAATGATCCGAATCCAGCTTTGCTCCCACCACAAATGGATAGTTTTGCTAATAACACAAGCTGAGCTAACAACGACAGCAAGCTAATAGGGACACAAGCACTCGTTCTTTGTCTTTCACTGTTGGTGTTTTTTGGGTCAGAGGTTTTAAAAAGAGGCCAAGTCTGTCCCTAATTATGGAGGGGTTCGTTTCTTCCCCTCGCAATTTACAAAGCCGCATGATTTCAGCCCACATCCACAAAACGTGTTGCTGTGTTTGGGATATGTTTAGACTGGAGGCATATCGCAGCCTCATAAAAAGTTCACCACCACCACCCCCGGGAAATGGTGCCGTGGGAATGAAACAGACGCCAAGGTCATTTTTAAAGACGCTAGTTTTTATCAGCTGATCCATACATAAGAAGAAAAACACAATCTGCAGCAAACCAAAAAAAAAAAAACCCCGGGATCCTCAGTCATTTGTTTTGTACGATGTTGATGTAAAAATAAATAAATTGGGGTTTATGGTTTGGATTCTGGTGCTGAAGAAGCACATCAGGGCCAACGTTTGCTTTTTATTTCTGTCAAGAGAGAGAGGATCGGGGGAAAATCCTTTCCTTTTCGATGTTTCAAGTGTCTTGTGGAATGATGCGCACTTTAAAAAATGTTTTTGAGAAATTGTAAAATAGTGCCTGAATTCTTTTTAAAACTTATGGGGTGCGCAAACTTTTACACTCAACACCAAATGCTGATCAGATTACAAGTGTAAACACTCTGAATTCAGCCGCCTGCACGAACACTGCTGCTCTTGTTGCATCACACTGAACCTCTCTCTGTCTGTCTCTCTCTCTCTCTCTCTCTCTCTCTCTCTCTGATTGCATCCTTTGCTTCTCCACCCTTTCCATTTTCTTTCTGCTCTCTTTTTGCCTTTTTATTCTGTGGGCGGGTCTGTGGGCGTGTCCTCTGCTCATCCTGTCTGCAGCTTCCTTCCGGCTGTGCTTCGTCGGATTCCTCCGAGTCGGCTCAGTCAGTCAGCGAGTGCAGCTCTCCCACTGAAAAGGTGACTCCTGATTGGCTGTCTGCTCACCAGCGCCACTTCCTATTGGCTCCCTCATGAATTAGGGTCATTTCCCATCGGGCAGTCACTCACTCCATTATCAGATCTCTCATGTGTCTGTTTTGTATTCGTGGTATTTTATTTGCATCATGTGACTTTATACTTTTTTGTCTCAGCCATATTTTGTTGCTTTGTTCGTTCATTCATGACTTTATTTTTATTTCTTTCCGTTTTGTTTTTGTCATCCATCCACTTGACCACTCTCAGCTGACAAACGGCTACGACCACTACGCCCTTGCAGAGGCCTCGTACCCGGCCGGAATGACCTTCCCCTTCACTCCAAATCCCTCCTCCTCCCACTCCTCCTCCTCCCCTTCATCCTCCTACTCTTCCTCCACTCTGAGGTCGTGGTCGAGGCCAGGCTCAGCGCTGATGCCTGATTACCCCCATTACTCCACGCTGACCCCTGGCATGCTCCCCCCATCCTCCAAGATCCCCAGCTGGAAGGTTCGTCCATCCATTTTATTTACTCCATCACTCCATGAGAATTATTCCTCCACCAGGTGGCCTGGAGGAGAGGGAACACTGATTCACACTGTCTTAGTCACTCGAATCAAAACACTGATTCACGCTGCCTTAGAGTCATTCGAATCAAAACACCGATTCACGCTGCCTTAGAGTCACTCGAATCAAAACACTGATTTATTCATGGCTTAGAAAGAAACACTGATGTGTGAGGAGTTATTCATTGATTGACGCTGGCTGAGAGAGTCACACTGACCGACACACTGATTCACTCTGGGCGAGAGAGTCACACTGACCGACACACTGATTCACTCTGGGCGAGAGAGTCACACTGACGGACACACTGATTCACTCTGGGCGAGAGAGTCACACTGACCGGCACACTGATTCATTCTGGGCGAGAGAGTCGCACTGACCGGCACACTGATTCATTCTGGGCGAGAGAGTCACACTGACCGACACACTGATTCACTCTGGGCGAGAGAGTCACACTGACCGGCACACTGTTTCACTCTGACTCAAGTCAAGCTGAGATCCACTAAGCGCCTTGAAGGTCGTTCTGTAAAGAAAGTGATGATGTAAAAGCTTTGGTTCTGTAATGTATTTCTAAAGCAGTCAGGCCAATCACTCGGTTCAAGGTCGCCATCCAGTGGCTGGATCTGAGAACGCAGTAAAATACAGTGATGGTGCAGTGTTGTGTATTCAGTATAATGATGTAATGGTGTGTGTGTGTGTGTGTGTGTGTGTGTAGGACTGGGCGAAACCAGGCCCGTACGATCAGCCCATGGTGAACACGCTGAGGAAGAAGAAGGAGCCGAAGGAGGCGGTGGACTCGAACAACTCGTACCAGCCGACAGTAAACGCCACACAGCCCGAGGACAATCCGAAAACCAGGAGCATCACAAATACACCGAAGGTCAGTCACGTGTCTGATGAAGAACCTTCAGAAACATTCCACAGTTCATTTTAAACACAAGTCTGTCTTTATATACAGCATGTAGAGTGCAAGCAAGGCTCTTGAGTGGTGTGTGTGTGTGTGTGTGTGTGTGTGTGTGTGTGTGTGTAGGAGGTGGAGGTTCAGCAGGATTTGGCTCTGGCACTCTCTCGTGGTCTGCAGTTGGATGCTCAGCACTCCAGCAGAGACTCGCTCCAGTGTTCCAGTGGATATAGCACTCAGAGTACCACGCCCTGCTGCTCTGAGGACACCATCCCCTCTCAGGGTGAGTGAGTGTGTGAGATGGAGCAAGGCACAAAATAAGCAAGAGAGGGAAGAAAAGTGAGGGGTGAAAGAAGGGAGGCATGAAATGAAGGAGGAAGGGATGAGAGAAAAGGGTGGGGGGACACGGGAAGCACGAAGAAGGCAAAGGAAAGAAGTGAGAAAGAGAATTTCCTGAATAAGAGATGAAGGGAATCGGGGTGCAGGTGACATTGAGCACTAAAACCGAGTTGAATGAATTTGTGTGGCTCGCTGACCCGTTCTCCGTCTCTCTTCCCCGCAGTGTCCGATTACGATTATTTCTCCGAGCAGCAAGACTTCGATAAATCCTCCACCGTCCCGCGGAACAGTGACCTCGGCCAGACTTACCGCAAGCTGTTCCAGACCAAGCGCCCTGCCTCCACCGCCGGCATTCCCTCCGTCCCCACGGTCCCGGGCGTGGCCACCATCCGCCGCACCCCCTCCACCAAACCCTCGGTGCGCAGGGGCACTGGCCCCGTCCCGATCCAAACCCCGGTCATCCCCGTCATGACCCCGACTGTGCCTGACTTCGCAGGGGTGGAGCCGAACGAGGAGGTGGAGCCAGAATCCGTCCTGCCGGTGGAGTCGTGGAGCGGTCAGGCATCAACAAACCCGCCCCTGTCCGCTGCCTCCGAAGGGTCTGATGGAACTGTGGGGGAGGCAGACACCATGCTGCAGAGCATCCGGCGAGGCGTGAGACTGAAGAAGACAGTCACCAATGACCGCTCAGCACCTCACATCCCATAATACTCCAGAATTTACGCTCATCATGAGCGTTTACTCTGGGTTCGGGTTCGACGCTTTTAGTCTCCGCTCAGACGGAAGAGGCGTCTCTGCTGTCGTTAATTTATTTTACTCTCGGCGCATTCTTCTCGGATGCATTTTCTGGACGATTAGCCACAACAATTCTGTTTACGTATTTTTTTTAAATCGTCGTCACTTCAGTGTACAGGTCACATTCACATCGTGATCAGTTTTTCTGTTCAGCTCCTCCTACAGGTGCAGTTGAGCATTTGTCCTGTTCGTGTTGCCGTAGTTACCGTCTCTCTCTCTCGTGCTCTGTCTTTTCCAGATCTGAATCCGACAGCCACATTTAACGCTAAACTGGTGTCATTCGCTTCATGATGATAGAGATTTTGTTTGTTTTTGTTCCGCAGTGACACAAAGTGTAAATGTTTTTTTTTTTTTCTTCACAGGACGGTGAAGAAAATACCAAGCTTTAGTTTAAATTCACAAATAATAGTTTACTTTGAAAGCGAAGTGATCTAAAGCACGCTGTGTGAAGAAATTTATTATTTGCCGTCATTGTTTTAATCACTAATTAATTAAACAAAGAGATAACGATTTGTTTGCGTTTAGTTTCTTCCTAGTGTCTAGTTTTCATCCAGCAAAAACGCGCAGAAACGTAACGTAATCGATGTGTATGATATATTTGTTGATATCAAACATGTATTAAGTGTCGTGATGCATCATGGCTGTTATCTCGCTGGCGAACGTTTCGCTCGTCACCGTGTCCAAGCTACGAAGTGAAATTTAACCAAACAACGACTTTTTATGATCAACAAAACACGACTGTTCGATGTGATTTGTGAACACACAATTAACGAATGTTTGGCAACAGTTCCGACGTCAAGGCTGTGCACTGCCGAGAGAGGGGCGTGGCTTCTGATCAGCGCACGAGTGTGTGAACGAAATGTGTTTTCTCCCTGCAGGAAATCTCACACAACTCGATTTAAAGTGTTGAGGTTAAAACAATGCTCTAAACTCGCAACACTAGCAGGTGAATCACTAACCTGTTGATGAGGACCGTAATTATCAGAGTAGCAGGTCTACCGTAAGTACACTAACAGATAGGAGTGTTTCAGCTGGTCAGTTTAATGCAGAAATATAAATCCGAGCAGCGAAACGTCTCTGATAGTCCAGGAAATCCATTCAGTTCCTTTGTTTTGTCTTGTATTTCTGCGCATCGCTTTATAGGACGTGAACTGCTGGTTTAATTCTTTAAAACAACACTCTGATGATGGAGTGAGGACTTGTAATGATGAAACAAATGTTTAGTGCAGTGTTATAAAGGCTGGTTTTATTTTTACTTTTTTTTTTTGGAAAATTTTTACGTAAAATACTCATTTTGAACACGTCGTTAACCGTATAATAATCTACTATATTAAGTATATTTTTTGTTGTTATTATTATTAATCTGCAATAAATAATCCAAACTCGACCGTTAGCATTAGCAAAAAAAAAAAAAAAAGAGATATAGTTTGTATAAAAAAAAAAAAAGTGTAAATAATGACTGGGCGGAGCAGCAAATATTAAGTTATTGATCCACTTTTGGTGAAGTAAATCCCACCCTCTTTCCTGTGAGATACTGTATATTCTGTTAATACACTACGAGGTAATTCACACAGATAAAACACACACACACACACACACACACACACCTCGTCCAGGTTCATTTCACATGTTTGTGTTCTCTCTCGAAATCAAACCCAGTCTCTTAAAATTGATGTAAAAAATGAACTTTTTCTTCTTTAACTTTCAGAATTCATCAGTTTCTTTTCTTATTTAAATTTTGGTGCTGTTTTTATTTTTTTGTTTTTTTTATTATTATTTCTGTAATATTTGTGGATCAGAGTAATTTTGGCTCGACCGGATGAAATAAATCGCTTCATTCTTCAGCGCGACGCTGAAACCATCAAACCTTCTGCTTGTGTTTGTTTCATTCGAACCCCGGACTGTCCTCAACTCGCGAGGGAGCTGGTTAGCTGTGTTAGCTGGTTAGCCATCTTGCTAACAAGCGAGCGGCAAAGTTGGATCAGTTGGTGATGGAAAGTGAATTTGAAAACAAATGACTGTAAAATGTTCTATTTTTTGAGACATTAAATATATTATTCCTCCAGTTTACGGCTTTGTGCTCTTTTTCCTCCTTTAGTTTTAAATAAGTTCAGCTCCTGCAGGCGACAGTGTTGTTGCTTGCGAGTTTCAAGACTCAATATCACTAAGTTTTGCTCGTTATGTCACTCATCAGGTAATGAGTCACCGCTGGAATTTTCAATCAAATTTTAATAATCTGACTTGTAAATGTTTTGGAAGTAAATGCAAAAATATTTTAATTTTTTTCAACCAAATTTTTTTTTAACCTCTATTCATGCAGTAAACTTAACATGAAAATTAGTTGACGTCACCTGGTGACCTCTAAGGTGTATGATTTTATTGAATTCCTTCCTCCTTTCTCTGTTCATGTGGGTTCTGGTTTGATCCCAGTTAAATTACTCCATTAACCAGAAATTCAGACCTTCATCCTTTTCACAATAAACTTTTCAACTTCATTTTTATTCCCCAAAATGTTCCAGGAGCTTTTTTTGGGGGGGTGACGGGGACATTTCGAGAAGGTTTGTTCGGTTGTTTTCTGGAAATGCAACCTTCATTTTTGGTTGCATGTTCTGGTTTCTAGAATGTTCTAACGTAGGAACCTTTTGGAGAAACTTTGCAGAAGGTCCCTGGTTGGTTGTATGAAACTTTCAATCCAAGAAACCTTGGGGAAAGCACGACAATCTTCCAGTTCAGTTCTCTGAACATGAGAGGAACGCTCCAATAACGATCACAGAAATGAGATAAATGAGTTTTTATTTAAAGCGATGGTTCGGAGTAAATTCACCCTAGGGTCATTTGAACCGTGACATCCATCCAAGTAGCCCACCCGAAGTGTTTTCTACCTTGGCCGAATATTAGCAGAGTTATTGAGTTATCCCGAATAGCTTAGT
>JAPEKM010000024.1:1607870-1620275 GCA_027575975.1 Cathorops multiradiatus
GAGTAGCATATTTTAAAAAAAGAATGTTTAAGGTTGTTTTAAGGACATTATCGGATATGCCCATAGGAAGCCATTCTAAAGCACAGAGGGGGTGATTATTAATGAGCCAAATAGCAGAGACAGGACTAATCATCAAAATTTTGGTGTTGATTGTTCAATTTCATCCGAGACACTCCAGAAAAGGGGCTAAAAGTGTTAAAAACTGGAATTTTCCTTTAATAAGGCATGTAGTCTACTGGGCGGAGGCGTCCCCATCGATACCATTCGCGTCGAGTTCTAACTAGTTATAAATGTATTTTTTTAATCCAAGGTCGGTGATTTTAGAGACACGAGTGAAATAGATTTTTAAAGTATCCACTTGAAAAATCCCACCCCCTCCTTCCAAAGCCACACGTCCAAAACACATGAACGCGCACTGCCTGAGTACCACTGGAGTCCCAGATGGAGAGCATTGGATGGGGTGGGAGGGGAGGTGGGCGGGGCTGTGTAGCATGTCGTTGTCATATCTAACTCTCTCTTGTCTCGGTGACATGTCAAAAAACACCTCACGTGATTTTAATGATTGTAAACACTCATTGAACATCGCTATTCTTCGTACCCTCAGCTGCCGACGAGCTCGCGAGCTTTCGCGGCGTGTCTGCCATCTGCATGCGCAGCCCGTCCTGTCCCCTCCCGGACCGTGTCACTGGTTTAATAGGTGACTGAGCGCACCTCAGCCGAATGGTATGCGGTGGTGCGTGTGTGGTAAGAGCCTGTGGTTTCATGGTAATTCCTCCATTAAAATATAACAATTTGGTTAAAGAGAAGCAGCAGATCACCACGCAGTGCTGTTTATCCGCGTGTTTGTGTCTGACCCGTTTGTCATGTCGAGCAGGCCGAGCCTGATTTCAGCAGCGTGCACACTCAGAATAACCATTTCTGAAATGGCTCAACACGGATGTACACACCGTTCCCAAAAAGAACTGATGAATCCACTGTTCCTGGAATGGGAGACGTGGCCGGGCTGGAACACCACGCAACTGTTGCATCATACAGGCTGCAAATGGGCCACTTTAAAATAACAGTTATTTATTTATTAATCTGCTGTCGGAGCTGAGAATAGGCCTTCTTGTGTATTATACACTCCACGACAGACCATATCGCGTGCTCGCGACCTTTATGGAGGCCTCGATTTGTATTAAAGACCTTCTGGTGTATTACCGTTTGACGTCTTGGCTTATTATTTACAATTCTGTGAAGATTAAATATTCAGAAAGTGAGGTAATGAAAGACAGAACAGACGACGGCATTTCCTTCATGTTCTATTAAACTGTCATATTTGTTTCGTGATGAAAAGCGAGCCGTCACTGCCCCCTCTCTGCTGCTCATCAGCACTGAAACCGTCCCGTTCAGGACCCTGAGAGTCCGGATCCCAGCTGGGCCTCTGTTCCAGATGGAGCTTGGTGTGTGTGTGTGTGTGTGTGTGTGTGTGTGTGTGTGTGCGTGTGTTTGCTTATGACACACAAGGCAGCCGTCAGATGCAGTCTGGTTTCTGGGAGGTGACAAAAGTGGTTATAAGCATCTGAAAAATACAGGTGTAAAATGGGTCCGCAATACAGTGAAGTGCGATCCCACTGGCCACCAGGCAGCACTGATCTCTTAACCCTCCGTTATAAAGCCTCTAATTATGCTTACATTGTGCTATAAATCCTTTAATAATCCCTATAGTGCGCTGTAAAGCCTTGAATAATCCACGTTGTGCACTGTAGAGCCGTTAACAATCCCTGTAGTGCGCTATAAAGCCTTGAATAATCCCTGTACTGCGCCGTAAAGTTGTGAATAATCCCTGTAGTGCACTGTAAAGTATTGAATAATCCCTGTTGTGCACTGTAAAGCCGTTAATAATCTCTGTAGTGCGCTGTAAAGTATTGAATAATCCCTGTAGTGCGCTGTAAAGTCGTTAATAATCCCTGTTGTGTGCTGTAAAGTCTTGAATAATTCCTGTAGTGCGCTGTAAAATCATTAATAATCCCTGTAGTGCGCTGTAAAGTATTGAATAATCCCTGTAGTGTGCTGTAAAACCGTTAATAATCCCTGTAGTGTGCTGTAAAGTATTGCATAATCCCTGTAGTGCACTGTAAAGTCTTGAATAATCCCTGTAGTGCACTGTAAAGTCATTAATAATTCCTGTAGTGTGCTGTAAAGCCATTCATAATCCCTGTAGTGCGCTGTAAAGCCATGAATAATCCCTATAGTGCTCTGTTAAACCATAAATAATCCCTGTAGTGCTCTGTTAAACCATGAATAATCCCTGTAGTGCTCTGTTAAACCATGAATAATCCATGTAGTGCTCTGTAAAGCCATGAATAATCCCTGTAGTGCTCTGTAAAGCAGTTAATAATCCCTGTAGTGCACTATAAATTCTTGAATAATCCAAATAGTGTGCTGTAAACCCGTTAATAATCCATGTAGTGTGCTGTAAAGCCATTAATAATCCCTGTAGTGCGCTGTAAACCATTAATAATCCCTGTTGTGCGCTGAAAAGCTGTTAATAATCCCTGTAGTGTGCTGTAAAGCTTTTCAAAATTCTTATGTGTATTACATTCCAAATCTCAAACAAAGCTTCGACACTGTGCCTGGAACAGGAGATAAAACTAATAACGAACTGTCATATTTTATAAAGCCTGTAATCCCACCTATAATCCACCACAAGCCCTTTAATACACTATAATAAATCTAATAATCCATTATAAACTCTTATTCTCTGTGTTTTGTCTTAAATAGGAACAAAAATGCAAAAATACAAAGCCATCAGACACCAAAGCATGTTTTGGCTGATGGATGAAGTTTGCGGTGAAGGTCATCGTGCTTAAGATGTTTTTTCAGAAATCTGTTTATTGTCAGGTTGTTCGTTTTTCTGAAGGTCAGCTTGGATGGATGACGTGTGAAGAAAATGTTTGACGTTGCTGACCTTCAGGCCTGGCGCTTTCGGGGAAATAAAAATAGTTCTGGAGTTGACATCAAAAGGCCTTTTCTCATTTGCTTGGGTTTATTTGAGGTGCGTGACCTCCGTGTGGAATTCTCCCATGTCCCGTGTGTGTGTGTGTGTGTGTGTGTACGAGCCAATGAGCGTGACTCAGACGAAGGACGACACACTTGAAAGAATCCTTCATTCCTCAGCAGATTTTATTTCGTCTTGACGTGACTCAGTGTAAGACGTCATGGTTAAAAATCGGCTTCGCGACGCTCTGTGTACATTTTTCACCCGACGCTAATTTTCGTCTGTTGAACCTTTTTCGGTTTCATGTCGCAAAACGGCGCTGGATTGCCCTTGATGCGTGTAACACAGGAAAACTTCAAAACCCTTCGCGCTTGCAATCCATTAGTTTGAAAGCTCGACACGTGAGGTGTATGCGATGAATAATAAATGCGCCGTTGGCTGCGTGTCTGTGGGCGAGACGGAGGCTCATGAATTATGGATTGTTATTCCTGGCTAAAGCGTTCAAACAGCAAAGTGGCCCTCGTGGTGCTTCCGTTTTCTTCCCCTCCTGTTTGATCTCTCCTTTCTCGCTTCACTCCGCTTTTATGCTGTGTGCTAATCGTTAGCTCATGCTAAGATCGATGACCCTGCGTTATTAGCCTCGCGTTATTAACGCCGTCTCTACTGCTGTTTGGAAACGCGTTGGACTTGACGAGAGAAGCAGCGGAAGAGGAGCGTGCCGCATCGTCTCGTCTCTCAGCAGGAAAAACAAACGCCTTGAAAGCCGAGAGACGCTCGAGGGAGGAAGAGAGACGGGCGTTAGAATTAGCGTTCGCGTTTGGGAAATGTCAGCGTTTCTGCTGTCCGTTTCATTTCACCTGAACGATCCTCACACACACACACACAACCAAAAACTGGGTTTGCAAAAAAAGATTCAGGGGAAAAAATGAGTTTACCCAGAATGATGTGTGTCAGCAGCAAAACTGCAGGCTCAGTCGCATGCAAAAGTTTGTACACCCTTTGGAGGGGAAACAAATGAAGTCGGAATTTCATTGAAATGGAAACTTTATCTTTCCACCAGTCCGACTCTTTTCCGCCTCGAAGTGTAATTTTGAATCCGTTACTGACGTTTGTATCAGAAACAACATGATGAAGCAAAAAACTGCTTTCAAACTCGCTGAATTTTGATAAACTGATGAATGCTGGGGGATAAAAACCAAAGTCCCGCCCACTGAATATTCTCATCTGCTGCGTGTCGGTTAAGAGAGGAAAATAAAAAAAGAGGAACAAAGAGTCGAGCTCGTGTTTCACGTCGTTTTTTAATCATTAAATAAGTTCCAAAGTTCATTCTTTTTCCCCACTGAACATATAGATCACGTCCAGTGTATAAATACTATCGACTGTGCTCCAGAAAGTATTGGCACCCCTCTATTCCGTCCTTGATTTCATGGTGTCTTTACTTTCCCCCCCCCCTTCTGAATTGTTCCCTTTTGAGCACTAAGATCCAGAATCAGCATTTTCACAGCTGCAGTGTGTGTGTGTGTGTGTGTGTTGAGTTGGAACCAAATTTATCCACACAGATTTGTGGTTATTATTTCATTATCCGGCGCCACTAAATAGCTGTTCTTTGTTATTCCGCACCATAAACCAGGCTTTAACCTGCATTTCTTTTCAGCTGCTTCACCATTTCTTTGCTCTGAATGTTGAACAGAATTTAGCGCTCGCGCTCCCGCGTGGCTGCCAGGTACGTCGGCGTCGGAGAGATTATCCTCTCGGGGATCGCGGGGCGGGGAGGTGGGGGTGAACTCCAACAGAGGGATGGAGAAGTAAAGGAGGACGAAGGCCGAACGGACGTTTATGATGCGAAATGATGCGATAATTTGCACTTTTATTCCTGTTATTATTTTTCTGATCCATTCAAAGTCGAGCTGAGCGAGAAAACGAGACGATGACATCATCACGGTACTATCACGGTGAATGATGTCATGATGATGCACTTTTATGAGATCACAATTATCAGATTGAACTTTAAAAAAAAAAATAGAAATACACACTTGTATTCAAAGCTGCTTATCTGATAAAATTTGCAACTGAATTGTTAATATTGTAAAGTTTAATTCTTAAAATAATTTAAATAAAGAAATGTTTTTACAAAAGTCATTATTTCATCATTAATTTACTAATAATAAAACATCAATTTTTTATTTCATCAACTAAATTTTATCAAACCATAATTTCAGATGAACTCATTTTTCTAAACGCCTGTGAACCTGACGCGTTTCTACCCTCGGCTCCACAATCTGTTGATTCCCGAGAATTATTTTAATCCTGTAATAATTTCCGTCAGATCTCTGAATGCGGATTTGATTTATTCATGAAGAGACGAGAAATTCGCTTCCATTTCTCAACAAACTCAACAGTCAGAGCAAAACTTCATCTTTCAAAACTTTGGTCTCATTGCGAAAGAGCGTGGCATTGTTGGATTGCACGACGCTGAACGCACGCGTCTTCTCCAAACGCTGGAGTTCGAACAATTCCATGCTGGAAAAGGGCTCGCGAACCCCACCCCAAAGAGGGACTTAACATGTTACTTTGTTCGCTTGCATCTAGCGTCAAAAAATAAACTGCGGTTTGAAATCAGAAGTGAGGCGTCGTCGTGATTACGGGTTCGTGTTGAACAAAAAGAGCGGTTAAAAAGAAACGAAGGGGGGAGGGGAGAGAGAGAGGGGGGAGCCCTCGTCCCGGTTCCAAATGGAAATCAATCTCCCAAAAAAACGCTCATTAGTATTCAGCTCACGGAGGCCTCAAAAATACATGAGGAGGAGGGGTGTGTGTGTGGAGGGGCTGGGGGGCAGAGGGGCGTCTGCTCCATCCCAGGAGGATCCCCAAACGCATGAGAAGGGGGTGCGGAGGGAATGATTTTATTAGCAGTGTTTGTGTTTCATCTCCCTGATGGTGATGCGGTGAATTTGAGATTCGTTAAAAAAAAATTGGTTTAAAATTTTCGCACCAACATGAAAAACTTGAGCTGGCTGTTAATTACAGAGCACGTGTTCTCGAATCTGCTTCCATCAGGCTGCGGGTTTTCATTTCACTCGCATTCTGTGATGAGATCAGGAACAACATGAGCCTCTCTCTCTTTCTCTCTCTTTTTTTTTTTTGCCCTTAATTTTCGTTGCTGTTGAACAGATGCTGTTTTTTTTGTGAACACTCAGCTAAACCCGGTCGACAGACTCGTGGATGCACCATGTGACCACCAGCTCGGTGTCCAGGTTCACACTGACCCACAGTCATGACCACGCCTCACTTCTGATTTCACATCAGGTGATTACTGATGCGTTTGCGACGTGCACGCGAACAAAGTAACATTTTGAAGAATGATTTTCATGACTTAACGCTGATTTATTACAGAGTATGATCATGCGTGAACATTACTAATGTCCCTGAAAATGAAATGGAGTGCGACATAGGACACGGCATGTGTACAGGTCTGTCTCGGTGAAGGAGGCGTGGCCTCGGTGCCTGTCTTGAACAAGGCATGGCCTTGGTGCCATATCGGTGGAGGAGGCGTGGCCTCAGGTGGTGTTTCCTTGGTGCCTGTCTCAGTGGTGGAGGTGTGGCCTTGGTGCCATCTCTGTGGAGGACGCGTGGTTTCTGTGCCTTTTGATGAAGGAGGTGTGGCCTCTGTTCCTCCTGAAGGAGATGTGAACTCGGTCTTGGTCGAGCAGGCGTTTCCTTGGTGCCTGTCTCAGCAAAGGAGGAGTGGTCTCTGTGCCTCTTGACAAAGGAAGCGTGGTCTCTGTGTCTGTCTTAGTGGAGGTGTGGCCCCAGCGTCATCTCTGTGAAGGAGGCGTGGTCTCTCTACCTCTTGAAGGAGGCGTGGCCTCTGTGTCTCTGTGAAGGAGGCGTTTCCTTGGTGCCTGCCTCAGCAAAGGAGGCGTGGCCTCAGTGTGTGTCTTGGTGAAGAAGGCATGGTCTGTGTGTGTCTTGGTGAAGGAGGCGTGTCCTTGGTGCCTGTCTCGGCTAAGGAGGTGTGGCCTCAGTGCATGTCTCGGTGAAGGAGGCGTGATCTTTGTGCGTGTCTCAGTGAAGGAGGCGTTTCCTTGGTGCATGTCTTGGTGAAGGAGGTGTGGCCTCAGTGTGTGTGTGTGTCTTGGTGAAGGAGGCGTTTCCTTGTTGCCTGTCTCGGTGAAGGAGGCATGGCCTTGTGCCATCTCGGTGGAGGTGGTGTGGCCTCGGTGAAGGTGGTGTAGTCTCAGTGTGTGCCAAAGTGGAGGCGTGGCCTCAGTGTGTGTCAAGGTGGCGTTTCCTTGGTGTCTGTCTCAGCGAAGAAGGTGTGGTCCCTGTGCCTGTCTCGGTGGTGGAGGCGTGGCCTCGGTGCCATCTCTGTGGAGGAGGCTTGGTTTCTGTGCCTTTTGATGGAGGTGGTGTGGCCTCTGTATCTGTCTTGGAGCCGGAAGCGTTTCCTCAGTGCCTGTCTCACTGAAGGAGGCGTGGTCTTTGTTCCTCTTGAAGGAGACGTGAACTCGGTCTTGGTGGAGCAGGCGTTTCCTTGGTGCCGGTCTCAGTGAAGGAGGCATGGTCTCTGTGTCTGTCTCTGTGAAGGAGGGGTTTCCTTAGTGCCCGTCTCAGTGAAGGAGGCGTGGCCTCAGTGCATGTCTTGGTGAAGGAGGCATGGCCTCAGTGTGTGTCTCGGTGAAGGAGGCTTTTCCTTGGTGCCTTTCTCGGTGAAGGAGGTGTGGTCTCCGTGCACGTCTGGGTGAAGGAGGCATAGCCTCAGTGTGAGTCTCGGTGAAGGAGGCGTTTCCTTGGTGCCTTTCTCGGTGAAGGAGGTGTGGCCTCAGTGTGTCTCGGTGAAGGAGGCGTTTCCTTGGTGCCTTTCTTGGTGAAGGAGGCGTTTCCTTGGTGCCTTTCTTGGTGAAGGAGGCGTGGCCTCAGTGTGTGTCTTGGTGAAGGAGGCGTTTCCTTGATGCCTGTCTCAGTGAAGGAAGCCTGCGGCCTCAGTGTATGTCTTGGGGAAAGAGGTGTGGTCTTGTTGCCTGTCTTGGTGAAGGAGGCATGGCCTCAGTGTGTCTCGGTGAAGGAGGCATGGCCTCAGTACATCTCGGTGAAGGAGGTGTGGCCTCAGTGCATGTCTCGATGAAGGAGGCGTGGCCTCACTGTGTGTCTTGGTGAAGGAGGCGTTTCCTTGGTGCCTGTCTCAGTGAAGGAGGTGTGGCCTCAGTGTATGTCTTGGGGAAAGAGGTGTGGCCTTGTTGCCTGTCTCGGTGAAGGAGGCGTGGCCTCAGTGCGTCTCGGTGAAGGAAAATGTCCTCGTCCAGTAAACTAACGAACATCACGTGGATGATTTGAACAGCACTTGTTCCTCTGAATGAGCCGTTACTATGGAAACAGTGATGTATTACAGTGAGGGCTTTAATGCGCTGAAAATATCTGAATTATGATTATTTAAAAAAATAGTCTTCAAAACAATGGAATAAAAAAATGTACTAAATATAATAAATTGCAGTGATATGAGAAAAGAGTTTATTTCTAAAAATATTAATTTGATCTTTATGTCTGATTTTAATTTATTAATAATGACTGTTGCTTTGGTGGATGCAGGACTGGCGGGGCAAAGAGAATTCAGGATGGGGCTGGTGAAGGTGTGTGTGTGTGTGTGTGTGTGTATGTGTGTGTGTGTGTGTGTGAGTGAGCAGGAGGGGTCCCATTTAAATTCTAAATCCACCTGAAGAAAAAAGTGGGTTTGTTTTCACCTGCTGTCTCCTCGAAACAGAAAAAGCCCAGCAGGAGGGCCGTTAAAGGCTCGGGATAAACACGGCCCCGACGCGCCGACGCGGTGATTAATAAAAGCGTTCGTTTGTGTTTCTTTGTTAACGGAGTCGCCGGCGTGCGCTCGCTCAGTGGTGAAGAAAGTCACGGCCGTGGAACGCTCAGGTTTTTACAGGAGTTCATATCGGGGGAAAGAGATTCATACACATTATTATTATTATTAATGGTCGTCATGGTAGTTGTATTGATATTGTATTTTTATTAATTTGCTTCAAGGTAAAATTTAGCTTTAATTCTACAGTGAATGAAAATGACATGAAAATATATAATATATTTATTTAGAAATGCATCTTGATGTTTTCTTTTGAAATTCAATCACGTGTCGGATTTTAAAAGTAAAACATTTTGAAAAGGCACGTACGTCCACGTGTTAAACTGCTGATATCTGTTTCCTGTTATGTTGGTGAGTTCTGAAACATGATACGAATCTCGCACACTGATATTAAATTCAGTTATGATATGGATTTGTTGTCGCCTGATCCTGAAATTTATTTCAAATAATGGCGAAAAATGAACTGATTTGATTTCACTGAAATTATTTTTTAAAATAAATTTTAAACAAAATATTTCATTTTGAAAAGAACCTTAAAAAAACAAAGAAAAAAATGTACAAAGTGACAATTATTGTATATTAAAATCATGGAAGAAAAATTCAGTTTTTGTAAATAACCTGATACCGGACATTAAATTATAACGATTTAAACTGCAGTTATCGTTTTTTTCTGTGATTTTACAGCTCAGTGAAGTGCAAATGTGTAAAGGTCAGCCTTGGTCAAACTAATTTAGGTTTGTTACCATGGTTACATCACATTTCTAACAAGAAATATCGTAAGAAAACAACGGACACTTCGGCAGCCAATCAGAAACCAGGATTTGGTTTGTGTGTGACAAAAGGCACCGTTCTGGAATGGAGTCGTTGAAATGTGGGATATTTTGTTTGGATGGTTTGAGTCGTGTGTGTGTGTGTGTGTGTGTGTGTGTGTGGCAGGTGATTTCAGGTTTGAACCATGCAGCTCATTCACTGTCGAGGCCGTTGGAGCAAAGAAAAGACAAACAAAAGATGGGCAGCTTTTCACTTTTCTCACTGCAGCTGCCGAGAGAGGGAGAGATAGAGAGAGAGAGAGATGAATGAAGAATGTCGTGGCTGATGAAGGAGGAGAAACAGCAGGATTCTGAAAAACAAAGCTCTTTGAGGGGCTCGGGATGTGGGTCAGAGGACATGCTCGTATTAGAACACCTCAGCCACACACACACACACACACACACACACACACACACACACACACACACGTTTGTATGATCAGAACCTCTGCAGAACTGTGTGTGTGTGTGTGTGTGTGTGTAGTTTGATTTTGTGAGCATTTCTCTCAGGAGGATGGTTGAACGCCGCTCTGCTTGTCTGATCCATTATGAGAAAAAGATCCAGTTCCTGGTCATGTGACTCAGGGATCGTTCTGTTCATGATGTTAACGTGTCCCGTTTCCTCGCTGAGTGCGTAACTGGAGCCGTGTCACGTTGTGGTGTTTCAGGACCCACAAGATGGAGCGCTCTCAGGTTCCACCGAGGCGCCTCATGAAGCTCGTGGAGACGGCTCGTTCAGGTCCACCCTTTATCCCGCAGGGCAGAATGAGACGGGTTCGTTCCCTGTGATCAGCCTCCACGCCACGTCGCTCGCTTTACGCTCAGAGAGACGCATCACACTCTCAGCCGTGACACGACTCTCCAGCACGGAGCTCAGACCTGGAGCACGAACGCGTCCTCCTTCACGGAAAAGCAGGAAGTGTGTTTCAGCGTGAAAGGTCACATAGAGGTCATACCGTGTGAGCAGATCTATTTTTGGTCTGATGGGAAGACGAGCAAGAAAACAAATCGTCAGGATTTTATTATTTTTTCCCCCCGTTGGGGAACGTTGACGGTCCCGCTGCTTGACCTTTGACCTCATCTGTCAGGAACAGGACACAGCCAAGCTGATCACTTTTTTCTTTGAATTATTTTTTATTTAAATGATCACTTGATGTAAAATATTGAATGTAATTATATTATTTTTTAAACTAATTATGTAAATTATAAAAAAGTGCAAAATGTGTTACTGAAAATATTAACCGATTTAAAATCATAAATAAACATCTTTGAAAAATGAGTTATTTATTTTAAAAAAAAAACCTTCCGTCTTCATGTTTAATTCGCTCTGTTCGCTTTCTTGCGTTTCGTTCCTGTCGTGCTGCGTCTCGGTTTAACTCTGGGAGGATTTCGCTTAGTGTTTAAATGTGAAAGTTTTATTCTCGCGTAAAAGCAGCGAAGTACCAATCAGGCTTGCGATTTTTTTGTGTTTAGCGCTGTGCAATTTCAGATGTCTTTTCTATTGCGCTTTTAGTGATCTCTCGCTGTCGTTGGGCGAACATGCTTCCGAGACCGAGCCTCACTGAGAACTTGCCCGATGAACCGTTTCACGCTTTTCAAACTGAAAATTGGAAAATCGTTGCTGATTATTATCGTCACGGTTTACCACGGAGAAATTCCGACCGCACTTTTTCAATATTTCTTCAGTATAGTCAGGTTGAACCTGTTTTCTATCGATCGTTTGCTCGCTAGCGTCTGATCTGACTCGCCATTTAAGTGCGTATCTTTGGGTTTAGCTTCTTGTGGGGCAACTCGCCAGCGAGCGCGATGTAGCTCTATACCACTTGTAGCTTGCTCGCTCTCCATGTTTTGCTAACAGTAAAAAGTAAATCGATCTGCACTTTAAAATTTTAGGGTTTCTGAAGTTGCATTTTTGTTCGTCCTGTTTTCTCCAGAAGTTTCCGTTCCCGTCCCGTGTGTCCCGGAGGCTGCGTAGCGAGCTGACTGAGCTGAGCTCGCATTGTCATGGTTCATGCTACGAGCGAATCGGACAGTGCTCCTGGTGGGCTGTGATTTTCTGGCGTGTTTTCTGGACAGAACTCGGCGTTAATAACGTCCAGGAGCATTGAAACCAGAAAAAGCTGTGGAGGAATTCAAGATGATTTGGTGTCTCAGGTGAATTTAAAACAACAGCGGGAGAAATTTCCCCAAAATACACGGCTGCAGGTCATCTCCACACTGAAACCTGAGGACTCGCTGAAACCTCTCACAGGAAATGACGTCAAGCTGCAGACAGGATTCATTCATCATTAATTTAGCTGGATCTCAAACATTCACATCAGCAGAGACGTGTGTGTGTGTGTGTGTGTGTGTGTGTGTGTGTGTGTGTGTGTGTGTGAGAGAGATCAGAGATGTTCCTGTGATGGAGCTCTGAGCTTCTCCACAGGTCCAGGAAGAGGTGAGGCTGTCCGTCTCGACCAACAGATGTCTGAATTGTTGAATGCGTCGTGATTGACGTGGTGTGTGTGTGTGTGTGTGTGTGTGTAATCCAATGGTGTGGTTTTATCATGTGTGAACAGTGAGATGATGTGATGTGATCATCCTTCTGTCATAAGAAACCTTCCAAACCCGTTCCACAGCCTCCAGCTACTGTCTCACACTCTGTGTGTGTCAGATGTGTGTACATGGTGTGTGTGTGTGAGATGTGTGTACATGGTGTGTGTGTGTGTGTGTGTGTGTGTGTGTGTGTGTGTGTGTGTGTGAGAAATATGTGT